>CM055266.1:149762952-150300793 GCA_029237695.1 Conchocele bisecta
AACACCGATTTCAATGTACACGTTGAATTTGCAACGCAGATTTGAATTTGATAATGCCATTGTGAGAAATTAAGTACGGTATTGGCGGCCATATTGCATGCTGTTTTGTATTATAGCATACGTTTAAAGTATACTGTAGTTACACAAGCCTTAAAGTAATATATTAAAAATATATAATATTGGCTTCAGACTATTAAGAATCAAACACCTGTCCTGATTTTGTTGTTTTGGGTTAGTCATCTTGGACGACATCTTGAATTTTGAAAACTGCTCAAGGGTGGCAGAATGTCATCCGTCGGATTTCAATAATATATGTCATGAAAATGCAACATCACCAAGACCCCATTTTATCCCGTCAACACAGTGCGTATGTGCCGTGAAACACGGTGCCATTTTTGATATCCTGTCAATACGACCTAATCACTGCGTATGATTATGTGCGGTGGCTGGGGTTATTTTTTGTTTTTGCATTTTAAAGCCATTTGTAGGTGTTGACGGGATAAATAGAATAGTAGGTTAGTATCGTGAATGGGACAAAATATCTGGCAAGGCTTAGGAAACGGGATGGGCGAGACTCTGCCGAGCACATCCCGTTTCCGTGCCGCGCGAGATATGTATTCACATTCACGGCACTAACCCACTATTCTCTATGTATACACGGCAAGTCCGGGTACCGTGGTAGTCCAGCACTACGACAGAAACTCCATAACAAACACGTACAACGGTGTAATAATAATAATAAAGTACACTGAAACAGTTCAGACCATGCAACAAAAAATACTTTGGTTCTCACGTATCGCCGCGTTAGAAAAATCATTACGCGTCGAGAATTTTATCATCATCATGGAGAACTAAAATCGTTCTGTGAAATCGCCATATGATCAATTAAGACACAACTATGCAAAATTATGTTAAATCCCATCATGTCTGACGTAAATATGGTGGTGTTTCACGTTTAAAGAGGTTATAGTAAAGTTATAGAACATAGATGCATCTGGCGACTTCAAAAACATCAGAATCAAACATTTCGAACAAAGAATTGTATATAAAAAGCCGTTTTCCAGCGTCCCATTCCGCAATCCCCGTGTTTGGGAAGCAAAATACGTGGTTGTTTTATGCCCTTAATTGCACATTATTTTTGTTAAAGATAATTTGAAAAACTATCAGTCCGGACACAAATCTGGAAATCCGGAAAAAAGACGGGTTTAAGTCCTGCAGTCGGTCATTGTTACCGGAACGTAATACTCTATATACAGTACGGGAGCATACAAAGTGCTACGTTTACAAATGTACCAGGTAAAACAGAAAATTTCGTCCTCGTCGCCGTGGTCTCTACAGCAGCCGTCGGGACAATGTGTGGACGTCACACGGCTGTAATCCTCGTCTACGTACAGGCAGTACTCCCCCATCACCACGGCATCTGACGTCACAAATGCTCTATGGGTAACGTACGTAACGCGCATCTACATCTACTTACAGTGAAACTTCTCTAAACTGGACACTGACTCTAAACCTGGGAGCCCAGGGTGTCCGGCTTATATAGTTTTCACTGTAAATCAGTCATTAGAAAATTCTGAACGATAGTTGTGTGCTAATGTATGCGATCACGACATTATGACCTGAGATAAATTACCAAGAAACTTATCAAAACAAGATCTCAGGTGTTTTCTTCGTGACCGGTTTAGAGAGGTTCCACTGTACAGTATACATTTTCTTAAAGGTGTCCAATCACGCAATCACAATTGATTCTGCTATGTTATGTATTAACCATTTGTCACAAATTTGGCTATTGTCCAATGATCTCATTTTAGTATGGACGTTCTGGGACTCATTTTCCTATTTCTACACGTCTGGATCTACACTAATTAACATATAGGATTACCTATTGTTATGAAAGATGATTCAAAGTCCATCGTGGTGATGGCTCAACACGTCAGTGGCTGATATTGAAGCTGCGTTACTTGACAGACGGTACACTTGCGAACGTTATATCAAAGGTATAACAGCATGGTTGTGAAGTTGATCAGTTTATCAGGTTATACAAGCAATATATGTCAATGTACATAGCACAAGATGGAGTTATGTTTTACTATCCCGCGTATGAATAGCTACTAGCTTGAGTGCGATTAAACCTAAATGTGGCTGTGACTTGAGAAATAGGGCTTTGGGATCTGTGACCAGTGTTGATCATGATCAAATAGGGCACCCCTGCAGCCTGTTAACGATATTTGCTAAATGTTAGAAGCATGACCCGTACTTCATTGATGGAATAGCGAACAGGTCAGATCCTGATCAGACTGTGCGGTTGCACAGGCTGATCTGGATCTACACTGTTTGCATAAGCCCTATTTCTTCAGTCACAGCCACACGTACTTCATTAACCATTTGAATACTGATGTTAGTATGTATATCTTTATTTCCTCCAAATATGAAGAATAAGTTAAGTACATGTACATGTATATGCAATAAACACATTAAACACAGAAAATACTGATGCTATTAAGTGTAGATACCCCGAACAATTGCACGTCATCACCCGACGATGACGTCTTTCTCGTATCTGTGTTCGACTTCCCGAAATAACTCCAAACCGATACGCCGTCATCGGCAGGGGATGTTGTATATGTATACGAGATATCTGCATTTGTTCGCATTGATAATACTTCAGAAGTTTCTGACACAATCAGACAATTGTGTATTTGAATGTGTATGTAGGAATGGTCCAAAAAAGCAGGTGAATGTGAGCAATTTTACACAACATGAAATACGCATCACCATACTACGTGGTCAACTCACATGTGATTACAAAATCAATCGGCACAAAATGTATTGCATCTGTTAATAGTTTGCTTCAAACGTATATTTGATGGAAAAAGGTGTTACCAATCGATTATAAATATAGCTGTGCTCTTTTAAAGGTACATACCAACTCAGTAGGCACAAACTGTTTTTTTATATCACAGACAACATCTGAGACATTTTCTGGCAAAATAAACATGCATTCACCATTACATCACGTATTGATTGGCATTATTATGCATTTTATATCAGACGTCAATTTCCACTGATATCAGGGGCGGTAACCGTGTTTCCTTTAAATGTTAACGGACATTACTATTTATTATCTGTATTTATTTTTTATATGGAATGATCGTACTTATCTGTCGAAAATATCATTTGTTCAAGTGACACATTCAATTAGTATAAATAATTAAAAATGATCATTCCTCATTTGCATATGAAAATAGCCTGATACCACCGCGAGTCACTATCAGTAAATACATATTAATACATAATTATATCTGTATGGCAGGCACTCGTAATTTGTAGAACTGATGGAATAGTGACACAATTATACACTTATTTAATTCCTATCAAAAAAAAGTTTGTGCCTACTGAGTGGGTATGTACCTTTAACAACACACCAGAGAAAATAAAATCATGTTTACCAATAATACCATGGCATGGTACATGTATGCCATACACATCCCGTTCTGTAGACGCCTATTAGTCGTCTAACCTGAATTATCTGGCGTTTGCGCGGGGCGGTTTGTGGCCCACAACAGGCGCGGATCCAGATGGGGGTGTCCAGATGCCTGCCTTGCCCTAAACATCCAAATAACAACTTTTCACATACCGTACCCCAAATTTTATTCTGTGCTGTAAAATAAATAAGCGGGGCCATTGCACCAGCAGATAATGAGGATAGTCCGGTAAATGCAAAAGGTATCAAGATGTTAACAAAGCTTGTTGAAGAGAGGCTTGCTGACCCAGACTCAAGACGATGGAAAAAATCGAAAAAGCCTGTATGACACAGTTCGGATAGCAATGTTTGAAATCAGAAAGTCAGTTAAAGTAAAGAAGAATAATCTGAGTATGGACGACAAACTAATATATTTTGGCTGTCACAGCCAAGAAAAAGTTCTAGTAGCAAGAAACATGTCGTATGAAAATGCGCCAGTTCCGTTAAGCATGTTTACTGCGGATGGTAAGAAGATGGTATGGACAGTAAAATCACAGCCTATCCCATGGCTGGAAGGAATATAAAAATCTGAAAAAGTGAACATTGTAACAGCATGTGATGCCATCGTATTTGATGGGCATGCCTGCATTCAGATGATGCTCGTCAATTTTATTTTGAATCGCAGTAGAGTCTCTAACATTGGCATTCCAGTTCAGCAAATGCATGTAGTGTTCAACATGTATTTTGACGACAGAAGCATGGACCAAACGCTTGAGAAACGAACATGGGGCGTGCAAGGTAATGATATAAACGTGCGACCGGAAGTCCGGATCCCACCAAACTGGACCCAATTTCTCAGTAATTGCACGAATAAGTCTGCGCTTGTACAGTAGTACACAAGGCACAATTGTACCTTGCTTGCTGAAAATCAAGTTCTGTTTATCAGCGGAGGTCATGAATATAAGGTCGTTAAAGTAACGACCGTCCATCGTCCATTCAAGAAGAAGCTTGATGAAGGTGCAGAAGGATGCAAGTGCGTACACAGTGACCAGGTGCGTAAGGTGTGAAGTGGACGAACTAGGAGATATTGTGTGCTCGAATCCGTTGACAACAGAACCGTTTGAACTGCTAAATGTACGGATTCACGACATAGATAGTGAGTATATGCAATGTAATGACTGGACAGAAAAACATGCATACTGGCTACGGTATTCATATCTCATGAATGACATATGCAATACACATGTATTTACATATTTCTAACTGAAAATATCACATTTCACTTCCGCTTAGAAATACAAGATAAGCTTTCCACTTATATTTTCATAATGTAATTGGTGCAACTCAGACATTAGAAAAATATTTCAACACTTAACATGTAACTTTATGTAGATAGTATCTAGTATATAACATGATGAACATGCTCGCATGCGATTATAATCACAACATATTTAGGCTGCTCCTGAAATGTGTCTGCTCATAATCTGACAAGACCGAGCTTATCTCAGTTTTTACTAGTGTATGCCTTCACCATCATGTGTCTTAATGTATTGTGTCACGTGATGGCAAATGGAAGTATTGCACAGGTGCTACACTGGTCTAAAATATAATTAACCCCGTGTATCATGATGCATACGCATAATAAGATGTAATCTAATATGGCTTCAAAACGCTTCTGTGGCAACACAATGGTAAAGTTTGAACAATCATGTACATGTACACTAACTTCCTTCAGTGATTCTATTTACACTATAAACCTCTTGGTAGAACATATGACGCAACGATGTTTGATGTTTTGATTGTTGCATCTGGCGACGTCACATATGACGTCCCGCCAAATGTACGCTTATACCATTTAATTGGACCAATTTATTCACCTGAATCATGAATATTGACGCGGTCGCGTGCATATTAATGAATCAGTCTGCAGGAGAATTTGAATTTGTTTCTTGGTTTCATGAATTTCCCTTATTTTCAGATCACTAAACCATATTACATAAGAAGTAAATACCTCCATGGATGTATGTATTGTCCCAGATAAATACTTGGTAGATGGTGCTTGAACTTAAATTAAAACATTACCACTTTCACCTTTGTTCAACCACAACAGGTAATTATCTGGTACAGGTATTTATTTATTAAATACAGAGAACAATCATTTATATTTTAATACAGATGGTACCGGCTATGTACTAATTAACACAAGAACAAGTGAAGATATTGCGTAAATGCAGTTTATATTACAAAGGACAAGGGGCAATAATGCCAAAAATCGGTCCACACCCACATAACAATGTAGTAGTGTATTTCAATATGTCAGGAAGCTATGTTGAAAATTTGGATTTGATATCTGTATTACTTTTCGGACAATATCGTTTTTAATGATACAACCCAATGGCACATTGCAATGGACTGCACCGTCAATTTGACGTTAAAACATGTGAGATGACGTTACGTTACTGGGAAGTGGGTGATTTTGTGATTGAAATATAATTGGCATTCCAGACAAACATCATGAAGCTGGCAGGAAATAATTTATTGCCATGATTTAAGACAATATAACTGGAGTCTAAACATCTTTTCAGTTTCGAGATGGCTGACCTTTTCAAAATTACCGCCATTTTTATAAATTTCATGATTATATATACGAGCATGGCTTATGAAAACATAGATTTCGAAAAACGTAAAATTCGAGACACGGCATTATATTTATTGCATATTGTCCATATAATTCACAAATATTTTTTTTCAATGAATATTTGAAATGATTCCATGTTACCATGACAACCGAGAAGTAATAATGTAGTAATAGAAATGTAAATTCATTATTTTGTTTTGCATTTTATACTACATTTATTTTTTCAAATCATCATGAATCCTACCTACATATAGCATGCATTCAATATGTATACATGTTACCATGGTAACAAAATCACCCATGTACTGAAATGTATCTCAAATGACATACTGATGTTAGTGGAATATGCTAAACATTGCGAGACTCAGAGTGTATATATCATTATGATCATAGCATAATGATGCTGCAGTCAAACAAACAGTTTTATTTGTGACAATAACAACAATGTGCTACAATCATTTTGGTAAGTATGTGTAGTAATAAGTGTTAATTATTTTTATCGGCGTATCAGTGCTAACATACTAAACGTGTTGCCAAGTACAGATATAGTAAATGTTTTGAATAGCGTTACAACATGATTATATTGAAGTTTTATACTACTATGCATATTTGGTATAAAGTATGTTCAATTACAATTATATCCTTATTTGAATGCGGTAAATAATAGTACAGTACATGGCCGTATATACATGTACATATATTTCATTCAGGCGCATAGTTGTGCCTAAAATAATGTCATGCCAGACTTTTGATGGCGGTCTGAGTTGTGGGGTCATGCGGTTTGAGGGTATCATGTAAATCATACAACTGCCAGCAACAAAATATAAATAGTTTTGTCAGGTCACAAAATACACACAATCGATACATTAGCAGTTCTTTTTCCGAACCAATAAAGTTTAAATTACATGCATAAAATCGGATTTGCTAAAACCGGATGTTTGGGTAATGTATGCTAATGATGTATTATAATGGAAGTAAATCGTCTTGCCGATTTCCTTTCAAACATTTTCGGAAATCTTACAAAACATTGTCCATTGTCCTATTGCACCAATCTACTCTAGAAACATTAAACATGAAATAAATTGTGTTTTAATTTCAGATATGGGGCACCTTTAGTGACTTAGCCTGCTCCTTCAAGTAATATCACCCTAGTGCACTTATTAGTATGCCCCACCACGATAATGGAGAGGGCATTTAGTTTTACCCTTGTCCGCCCGTCCTGTCCGTGCATCCGTCTCGCCCGTCAGCAACCTTGTAAGTCGTAAAACTTTTAAACCGTACTAGCTACACACCTGAAACTTGATTTGTAGCTGCGTTATGGTGAATAGATGCGCAAAGTTTATTTTGATTTTTTATTCGACCCCGGGGTCATATATTATCGCCCCCTTTTCGACTTATTTTGTCTTGTAACTCGTAAAACTTTTAAACCGTAATAGCTACAGACCTGAAACTTGGTGTATATATAAACTATATATATGTATAAGGCCGTATAAAAGTTCTTTGGTTTTCAGATATCGCTACGTCAGAAAAGTCCCTGCACGTCGATCATTTTATCATCATGGAGAAATAACATTTTACTTTAAATTCACCGCATGATCAATAAAAAACACGCCCCTGCAACAATATGCTAAATCCAATCATGTTTGACGAAAATCTGGTGATGTTTCACGTCTAAAGATGTTATAGTAACTTTATAGACATACATGTATATGCATCTGGCGACTTGAACAAATCATCAGAGACAAACATCTGAAACAAAAAGCCACATGTGTATATTAAAATTAGGTAAATTAAAGCTATGTAATCCATGTCTCTCAAAAATAAATCCTGTTTCTAATTCTAAAGTAGAATTTGCCTGTACTGCCGATGGACATCTAATATTACATGACAAATTATTATTTGACTGTCGAATTCTTACCTCGACAAATTTTGTTTTTAATCTAATTTGCTGTGTACACCCTACCCCCACCCGCCCCACAGCGGAGAATTAAACATTTATACAGGACTTAATTATTGTCGTCCTTTGCTCAGTGAAGTTGATAGTCAAGTTCTCGACTCAAATATGTGTTTGACCCTTTCAACACTAGAGACCTCTCAGTACCGTAACCAGGATTGAGGCAGACGAGGAGGTCGCCTCTTCACTTATGTTGCCGCTTTTTTGATGTCGCTAAGAATTAAACAAATCCCCGGGGAGGTGGCGGGCAGAATGTTCCCTGACTCCCATATTGGGACTTGGTTCACCTCATCTGTTGTTAACCTCTGGTTATGGCCCTGCAAACAGTGTATCTATCCTGATGAACGGACTCGTAAAGAGCTCATTCAAGATATGCACCACTTGAGCATATTTTATTATTCTTTTGCAAAATGACCCCATTTTCTGCATAATGGAAGTCTCAAACTTAACATGAAACAGTTCATTTCAGTTACTTAGGGGTGAAAGTGTTAATCGTCAAAGATTGTAGCAGCATTGTCAATGAAAGAATAGCAGTATGGGCACATTTCTAGAAATCTAATATCCTATCCACAGGAATCTTCGGAATGTCAATTTGTTGGTGGATTAACTGTGCAGTTGGTCATGGACATGCACAGACGGATGTATGGATATACGGATCTCCTTATCTCAGGTCACCTGGTGGGCGAGAAAAAATGAATACACATTTCCATATCCGTTTGTGTATGAATAATATAGTCTAGCATTACAGGATCCGGATCCGGATACGGATAGCAAAACATCTGATCGAATATTAATGGAAGAAACTATTTTTGGTTGAAATTAACATGAAAATAAGACACAGTACACTTCTGTGTTAGTTTTCATAGGTTATGTTCACGACCATGCCTATTTCAAAAGCAAGTTAACAAGCACCTAAAGGAGTGTGTAAACAAGTACAAACTGCTACGTGAAATTTCGAAAATCTCATTCTTGCCACACTTTCTGGACTGTAAAGGTACATGCCCACTCAGTAGGCACAAAATGTTCTTTATTTCAGAGACATCATCTTATACATTTTCTGGCAAATTAAACATTCATTCATTCACCATTACCCCACGTATTCATTGGCATTATTATACATTTTCTATCCGACGTAAATTTCCACAATGATATCAGGGGCGATGACGGCGATGACCGTGTTTCCTTAGAATGTTAATGGACATTACTATTTATTCTCTGCATTTTATTTTTTGATGTATGTATGTATGTATGTATGTATGTATGTATGTATGTATGTATGTGTGTGTGTGTGTGTGTGTGTGTGTGTGTGTGTGTGTGTGTGTGTGTGTGTGTGTGTCACTCTCAAAATAAATATTGATGTGTAAACCTTTCAATCTGATGCACAGCCTTTTGTTTGTGTACACGTTATCCATAGGTAAAGCCATATTTACTCGCATATTAGGTGAGTAGACACCAGGGACAATACATTCAGGTAACTGCTTACATGTCACTGATAGATAATAACAGAGGACAGTAGTGGGTATATATTGTATTTGTGCGAAATTATGTGTATGAGGCTATTTATAATGGTGGTTCATGTTATTAAAAACACAGGCACAAACCTGTCCAGAAAACTGACATATTTTACAGTTTGGTGTAATATAATTGATAGGAGTCCGTTCTCTTGGGTTATCTACATGTGATTAGCTACATTATACCATATGTTCTACTTCACATTTTGCGCTTTGTGTCATATGCCAGAAGAGGTGAAAGTGGCTGATGGCTTGAACACACAATATGCCGAGTTCACCATTCCATGTGCCGTATAGGATACAGTGACGAGGCACTGTTCACATATATGTTATACATATATTTCATCACATTTACGAAGCAATTATCTTTGAATCAAACGATGATCAGGTATAGAATGGGTCCTTAAGAAAGCTTTTGACCTGGTAGATCACACTGTATTACTGCAAAAATTGAAAATCTATAAATTCGAAATAGCATCACTTAACTGGTTGTCATCGTATTTAACTGACCGTAAGCAAAGCGGTGGTATCTCTTCCGATTTCGCTAATGTCATAGCTGGTGTTCCTCAATGATTAATGTTTGGACCAACGTACTCTATTTATTTTACTTCAACGTTTATTAATTAACAACTGATATGTTTTCCGATGACGTAACAATTCATACATCAGGTAGCGATCCAGTTATCATCCATACTAATCTACAAGCAGATATTAGTGATTCTATATTTTATGTACATATTGGTGCCGTTTTTCTAGTTTCGATGTAGAACCAATAATTCATTAAACTGTTTATTCCATTGGGTGACAGTCTAGTTGTTACAATGTTCTCGTCATTTTTTAAATTTTATTTCCACTTCAAGGGACCAGGGGTCTCAGAAATGTCATTTCCGTTACGTACATTTACATAACGTAAATATAGCTTTACATTTACATTTTTTTCTTTTCAACGGCATAAACCATACAACTGAAGGGGCATCTATTTAGAAAAGTGTCAAGAATATAGTAAGCTAATTGTATTAGTGTCAAACAGAGAAATTTAGTAGCAAGGCGTGGAATTTCTCATTTATGGTAACCCAACTACATGTATTTAATATGAATCAGTAAAGTTAAGCAAAACAAAATAACTTGGCATGTAACAGAATGCCATGTTTTTACCACATGTACCAAACATTGCTATAAAGCTACATTTAATTAATAGCACAGCCTCCAAAAATATGGGCGTAACGGCAATGAGTATGTAACGGTAATGACAAAACGTAACGGTAATGACTTTCCATTTATTTAAAATACTAATACAGCATATAGTATAACAAACATATTTATACTTTGAATATGCTGTACAATATAACTTCAAGTTAGTGTTTACTTTTAATGTGATTGCCAATAGAAACCCACACTCCTTGAAGCTGTGTCTGTTTTTTGTTGTTTCAGAGCTTTCACTAATTAAATCATCATATATAAATGTTGTAGGTCTGAATAAATGTGCCATTACTGACCGACAACTGATGGGACCTGTAGCCTATTTCATCAACATTGCAAAGTATACTTTAGTAGCAAAGTATACTTTGAGGGAGAAATTTTCCATTTTTTTAAATATTTATTAATTTTTATTATACTGAATTTATTACATTATCACAGCCATTCAATGGCTGTGATAATGTAATAAATTCAGTATAATAATTCTGCATACTTTTAATCATGAAATATACGCATTTGTTAGTTCTATATGGAATAATGCATTTCAGGAAAAATAAATGATTACTCCCTCAAAGTATACTTTGCTAGTAAAGTATACTTTTCAATGTTGATGAAATAGGCACCTGGTTTATATATAATGGACGCATCAACTGACTGGTTAGTATGGTAATTTATCATTGCCGTTACACGATCGTCATTACCGTTACACAATTTTGTAACGGAAATGACCATAGCGGTAATGATTTTTCTTTAAGAACTCCCATTTATCACCCCTCTGTATACAACGCATCATGAAGGTAGAATATGTAAAGGCAACGTTGTAAGCGTGTCTATCTACCCATTTTGGTTTCAGTCGACCTACATACATATGGACGTGTATAAACCTTGAACGGTAATGATGCATGTAATGTGTAACCTTAAAATTCCGAATACAGACCGGCCTCGTTCTCGGCAATGACTTAAGTTGTGTTACCACCGTGTTTATTTATAAATCGGGCGCCCATGTTCATTGCATTAGTAGCCGACAGTAGGAAAGGGAGGTTACTCTGATTTTACATTTTTTGTTCAGCGTAATGTTAATGATTCGATTTCACGGGACAGATACATTAATGTCAGTATTTTTGACAATAAAATGCAAATTTATTGCAAAATAAGTTTAATGTCAATGTTAAACTATTTTAATTCAGATGCAATGTATAGTAAAGTACAAATGGACAAGATTTGAGAATTACGGGCTTGTGAACTGTGCTGATTGATGATCGGGACATGCCCATTTGGTGCACCATACGTATGCCAACAACAGAACATAATAACTAAACACACATAACAAGAATTGTAAATACTGTTTTCTTAATGGATTGGTATTATACATAGTTTCTTTACGGGAAAAAAATAATTTTCCTTATAAATTGTGTTATTTGTCAGTAAATTACACCGGGACACCAGATGTACATAACATATAGAATCACTGATATAAGACTTAATGCTATTGAGAATTGGTCTGACCAAAACAAAATGGTTATTAACGCAAACAAGACAACAAGTATGATAATTTGCACCAGGCAAAACGTGCAGCTGTATCTGACCTGAGATTAACTTTTTGTGAATCTGCTATTGAATCTGCTATTGCTTGATTTAATGCGGTGGAAAACCGGAGGTCCCGGAGAAAAACAACAGACAAAACCGTCGGGACATAACTCAGAACAAATACCGCGAGACATTGATTGTTGTTCAGTCATCCTAGTGCTTCAAGACTTGACACAAGGGTATATTCTTCAAACAAACTCAGTTTTGATGATATCAATTCATATGCAAATATAAAATGGCAAATCCCCGTACATGAAGACCATAGGTATTAAGGTGTATACCGATATAATTCATGTGTAAACTGTAAAAACAGTATCTATTTAAAGCTACATTTTGTGTCAGTATTATAGCTTATTTAGAATATAGGCCAATATTTGAAGATGAAATCCTAAAAATAAATGAGGCAAAAAAAACGAGGAGGCAACCTCCTCGTGCCTCAGTGTAGTTACGACCCTGATCATATGAGACGCATACCTTTAAATATCCGATAGTTAGTACAGTATATCCCTTTCCAATAACCAACCAATTTCACACACTTGTAAATGCATCAATAAATTAACATAGATCCAATGACTTAGAACTACATAACACTATCCAGTGTTATTTTATGCATCAGTCTGCATGATAAATCAAACATGTATTGGTGTAAGTTAACCTAACATGGGATGAATTTGATGGTGATAATTTATATAAATACACACATTCGATTCAGGCGCGGATCCAGGATTTCGGGTTAGGGGGCGAAACTATTTTGCAATACTTGACTATATTATCGAACGCGCTAGGGGGCTCCGGGGTATTCCCCCCCCCCCCCCCCCCCTGAAATTTTTTGAAATCTACATCGCATTTCCTGCGTTCTGGCGCATTTTGGAGCAAAACAATCCCAATAAACAATAAATTCATAACGCGAACGTAGAAACGTGCCTTGTAACTTGTAAAAAATCTTTACTCGGTGAATTTTATGGGGGGGGGGGGGGTCGGGGGGGGGGGGGGGGGGGGGGGGGGGTGGGGGGGGGGGGGGGGGGGGGGGGGGGGCGCCAGGTCCGCCACGGAATCCGCCCTTGCAGTTGATGACAGTTACTTCCCTTTATAAACAAACTTTGAAGGTGCAAATGTTTCAATTTGTATTACTTATTTTTGGCTATTAATGCATGAAATAAACTATGTCAGTGAATACACAAGGTATGTTGTTGTATAGAAATATATATACAGATATCTTACATCGGAATAAACACGCTAGCCACGCTGTTGAGTGTCAAAATATCCAGACAGCTGTGGTTGGCAAGTGGGTTGGGTAGGGGAAATAGGTCTCAATTTGTTTATTCAAATCAAAAGTTAGCTACCAGCCCACGCGTGTACCAAGTTTTAATTTCTACAGTAGGTTTATGACTGCAGAGGTAATTTAAATTGAACATGTTAACTTGGTATACGGGTGCTCTGGGTATTAAATTCATGAACGTAGGGAAGAAAATGTCAAGAAAATGCCAATTTCCGGTTTCATGTCACGCCACGCGGTGTCATGACGTCATCGCATGATGTAAACTGATCAAAATTGTATTTTGTTAAAGAAATGAGATTTAACAAAATTTATATATTTTTGAGAAAGTTATATTTTGGCAAAACCGGATGCGATTTCAGGGCCTTACCGCACCTTCCTCTTTCATTCCTCTTACTTGAAGTAGTATATAGGGAGTCAAAATGATACCACCTAACGGTGGCATCATTTTCACTCCTATATACTACCACCACCACCCCCGATAAAACACCGTTTCGTCCAATATAACAAACTGGTCACCAACACAAAAAACGTGACAATTGGTGTCATAAAATACATCACGTTTTGTCCAATTGAACAGATAAAACTATAGTACTAAAAAAGATTTGTTTTCGTGTCGTTGTCATAAATACCTCATGTTCATTTAACGTCCATTGAACAGATAACACTATAGTAATAAAAAGGATTTATTTTCATCCCGTTGTCATATTTATTTTTCAACACGGCATTTTCCTCCTCCACTATAGCTAATTTATTTCTACGATTATTAATAATTTGTAAAAAAAACAAAAAACCGTGACAATTGGTGCCATAATACATCATGTGTTTTTTCAATGCCATTTGAACAGATAAATCTCATAGGTTATAACAAAACATTATAACAAAATGGATAAAGTAATAGAATGGGAAGTGGAATTTTGTAATGACCTTGTTGACGAATGTTACTATAAAATGAAATCATTATGTAAAATAGATTACATGAAATATCAGCGTAATTTATTACGCGCCGATAAAAGAGTTGCATTTTCAATATTATCCCGAAAATTATGTAGAAATTATAAGAGCCAAATTCGCGAAATGAGGCAACTAAATAGGATCGACAAACGACTAGTTGAAGAAAATGGAGCTAATTTTATAAAACTGTTTAAAATCAAAGATTCGTTTACGGATACGTTTTTCTACGAAGAAACGGAAGAAATTAGTGATTTATTTGAATCAAAGCTTCCGTTTGAAGAAAATTTTTATTCAGAGTTTTTCTCCCCCAATAGGTCTAATTTAGCTTGAAGATCAGCAACTAATTCTACCAGCTCCAGTCTACCACGTTCCCCCATAGCCACAGGGCAGCGTAGTTACTTATGTCTACAAAGAGTTTGGGCACTAACGAACTTACAGGGGCATCTGGGGCATTGAAATTGTGGGGCGACACAAGGAAACTTTCTACGTCTCGATATATGTCTTCGTAGATAGTCTTTACAAGCGAAAGTCTTACAACAAGTAGCACACTCCATTTTTTTTTTTTGGTATATATATGTATATGTTTATGTTTAATTGGACATGAAAAAACATCATGTGTAAAGTTTTCATGTCCAATTGAACAGATAAATCTCATAGGTTATACAAAAGTATATTACAGAAAATATGATAACGCCAGAACTATAAAGTTTGAGAAGAGAAGCCGAATCTCTAGGGATTACTTATAGTAAACGATTGAGAGTTAGGGGGTTGACAAATCTTATAAATTCCACAAAGAATGAGGCGTTTATGAAGCGGTTTACCCGCGCCCACAAACGAGGAGCCTTTAATGATATATCCAAAGCAGAGGAAGTTGGTAACAGAATTCAAAAAGAAAGTATTGTGGGGTTAAGGGCTAGTGAAATTAATTCTAAAGAATTATCTCCAAGCACGTCCCAAATTAGATGCCAAAATAATAAGAAAAAATCTATCGTTAGCGCGATAGTGGAAAAAGGTGAAGAAATATTGGGGGCTCACGATGAAACATTGGAAAAGGTAGAAAAGGGAAGACGGGTAGTTGCATTATCCTTTCGTAAAAACATTGATATCAACGAGCCTGAACGCATGTCCGATAAAATCGCTCCGTATCTAACAACAAATTTTTATTTGAGATATTCATATTCTTACAAGCTAGAACATATGGAGGAAACTAAAAATGGAAAACCTTAAACTATAATATTTCACAAAAATCTCGGTGGTAGCGAACCACTATCATCAATGAAAACCGTTTTAAAAAATGGCTGTCAGATAAGGAGCAAACACGAATAATGTCCGATAAAATAGACAGACCGAATACAAAGTGGAAGTTTGTAAGATGGGTAGAGGTTTTTGTAAAGTTAATACAGGGTAGTAGGGTAATAGATTTGGGACTACAATCCAAAGAAGCGGCGGGAGGAGAACTTCCAGAATGGTTGAGGAATAGAAAAGGTATGTATTCTTTAGATAAGTAATGACTACGACCTTTGTCTGTTCAGGTGTTTGTTTAGCTATGCACCTTGATAAAAAGATCAGACCCGACAGATGTACGGAAAAAGCGAAAGAACTTAGTAAGCAATATTTCGGTAGTAATATGGTTTCACCAATTCCTTTTTTCGATCTGAAAAAGGTTGAAGAGTTTTTTAAAATCGGTATAGAAGTATATCAACCCACCAAATGTGGCGTATGGTGGTTGAAAAAGGTACCAGCGCACTATGATGCAATAGGTAATAAATCAATGACAATAGGACTGTTTAATAATCACGCATTTCTGATAAAAAACCTTAAAAACCTATCTAAAATTTACGCCTGCGATAATTGCAAGCAGAAATTCACGAAAGCGAGTAATATGAAGAGACACGGACCAAAATGTATGAAAGGTGAGACAAAAGTAGTATGCGATGGTAATTATTTAGAGCGCCCGCGTTCGTCGTTCGAGAAAGCGTTCTACCCAAAAGGTTCTAACAGTTATGGGGCGATCGATTGGATGCACTCTGTTGAAAAGCGCGAGGGAATTCACATTCACCACGAACAGTGCGGACACGGAGGTGAAAGATGGATTTTAGGAGCTCCGGTAGATGGATACTGTCCAGAAACCAATACCGTATATCAATATCACGGCTGTTACTGGCACGGGTGTGAGATTCATGCAAAGCATAAAAAAGAAGAACGCGCATCCACAATGAGAAGAGATAAAGTTATTAGAAAAAGCAAAGAATTCAACCTAGTAGTTATGTGGGAATGGGAATTTCGAAGAACGGGTAAAGATATAAAGATCGGTTGCGACACTATTCTTTATCCATATCAGATAGTATACGATTTTGAGGCGTATCTCAAGTCAGAAGTTGAAACTACCGGTAATAGTTTAGAGTACGAAGCTGAGCACGTTCCGGTAAGCGTTAGTATAGGAGATAATTTCTCAGGAACGGTAACTCATATTTGTGATAAAGATCCCACAAAACTTATAGAAAAATTCGCAGAAGATTTGAAAGTCAGGGGAAAAGCTATAAGAGAAGAAGTATGGTCAAGATACGAATTTAATACGGTAATATTTACGCGAAAATAAATCAATCGCCCAGATCGAACAGTGGATATAGCAAGTACCGGTTATAGGTTTTAACAGCAGTAAGTACGATATAAACTTAATAAAGAAATATTTAGTAGGTGAACTGTCATCAACAACGAAGAAAGTAATGGTTGGAAAAAGGGCGAGTGCGACAATATTTCTATTTACTCCGGAGTTTAGATTTCTTGATGTAATACTTTACCTAGGACCCGGTGTAAGTTACGATAGTTGAATAAAAGCCTACAACTGCAAAGGACATAAATCTTTCTTTCCTTACGAGTGGTTCGATTCTACAGACAAGTTGGATTACCCGGGACTACCGGATTATAGAGAATTGGTATTCCAAAACTATCTGGGAAAATGTTACTAGACGAAACGGAATTAAGTAAATGTCGTAGAATTTTCGAAGAAAATAATATGAAAACTTTCAGAGATTGGTTGAAATATTATAACGATTTAGATGTAGCACCGTTCCTAGAAGCTGTGGGAAAAATGTGTGAATTTTATAAACACAGGGGTGTAGATATTTTCAAAGACGCGGTAACACTTCCTCCGGTGTGGCTATACAATATTTATTGAGAGGAACCATTAAAGAACAAAAATCTTCAAAGACGATTATACCGGAGGATGCTCTATGCGCACCGAAAGAAGAAACATACAAAATGATGAAAGACGCTCTAGTTGGTGGTCCATCGAAAGTATTTACGCGATATGCGGAAGCCGGTGTTTCAAATATTAGAGTGGGTTCCAAACCTTGCGAGGCTGTTTTGGCGTACGACGCGAACGCGTTATATTTATCTACGTTAAATAAAGAGATGCCGTGTGGGAAAGAAACTATACATCATATAAATAACCCACATAATCCTAAACTTATTAAAAAGATTAGTAAAAGAGTTTTATCCGGAGACTGGTTTGGGTTTGCGGAGGTGGATATAGAAGTTCCACGCGACTTAAAAGATAAGTTTTCCGAAATGTCTCCACTTTTTATAAACAGAGAAGTAGAGGTTGATGAAGTTTCCGCGCACATGTTAAAATATTTAAATGATACTGGCCGAACTAGAGGAAACGGAAGAAAATTGGTGGGATCTATGTCGGCCACTAAAGTATTGCTGTACGCGCCACTGTTGAAATGGTATTTAAAACACGGCCTAGTAATAACGGGAGTTCATCGTGTTATAGATTATATTAGTGGTAAACCCTTCGAATGGTTCGCTAAAGAAGTTACAGCCGCAAGACGAACGGGGGATGTAGAACCGAATAAGAAACCGGTGGCCGACAGAATGAAATTATTAGGAAACTCGTGTTGCGGAAAAATGATAGAGGCAACGGAGAGACATTTAAATACGACATATACGCGAGACGAAACCTGTGTTGACAAAGCATTAACATCCGCGTATTTTGACGATTTGGAAGAGATAGGAGATGCGTACGAAATATCTTCAAGAAAACCCGGTGCTCAGTAAAGAGACCATTCCACTGCGGAATAGCGGTTTATCAACTAGCTAAATTGAGAATGTTGGAATTTTACTACGAATTTCTAGACAAATACGTAAAAAGAGAAGACTTCGAATTAATACAGATGGACACGGATAGTATGTATATAGGAGTTAGTGGAAAAACGATAGAGGAATTGATTAGACCTAACTTACTAGACGAGTTTGAAAAAGAAAAAAAGAAATGGTTGGCTTGGGATAAATGGAGTAATAGAGAGCCAGGACTTTTCAAAAGGGAATTTAGCGGAGATAGGGCGATAGCGTTATCTAGTAAGTGTTATTTCGTAGAAAAAATTAATTCTATTAATAAAAACAAAAACTCCTCGAAAGGAATGTTCCCAAGAGAACTAAAAAACGATTTAAATTGGGATAGATAAAATAAACGAGTACTAAGCGAAAAAACTACAGAAGAATGGAAAACACATTATAGATGTTGCGCAAAATAGAGGATTTAAAATGAAAGACGGCGTTATGAAAACGTACTGTCAACGAAAATTAGGACTCTCGGCGTACTACGATAAAAGACACGTGTTATCGGACGGAATACATACGGAACCTCTCTAACGATCCGCGGGTAGCTGGGTGTCAGAAGGCACGATAAGAAGTTCTTCGCGAACAAACCCGCGAGATGGACCACCATCTAAATAGTAGAGCACGGGCTCATCGGGTTTGGTAATAGATCGATCTAGATGATATACATTGAGAGACCACACGGGATCAGTCGCGCGTCGGCTGCCACCTTCGAGCTCTCCCGGTTGATAGAGGTACCGGACGCCAATATCCGACGGAAGTGCAATCGGTGATTGCTGCTCCTGTAAACCAACGGGTCGCCCGCGCGAGACGGCAGAGGGATCGCTCGTCACCCTTTTTAGCTTGATAGCATCTACGGGCTTCTTACCTATCAATCTGGTCACCTCCCCGTTCAGTGCGGAGACCACGGCGTGAAGTCTGGTCACCCACTCGGTCGATCGCGTATGAGGGTCTACGAGTTCTTTGGTGTATTGGTGACCGAACAGTCTCTCAGCCAGGGTTTGATTGAAACGCTCCACGATTCCCTGGTCCCGGTGGATGTTGACGCGGCCGCGTCTGATTGAAACTTTCTGTTTAGACAATAGATGAGAGACCGCGCCCATGAACTCGCGGCCGGGATCGACCTGGAGAAGATTTGGCCAATTGAGAGGACTCCTCTTATATATTCGGGAAAGAGCCTCGGCCACCTCCTTAGACTCTTTAGTGACCAACGGCTCAGCCCCCTTATAACGACTCGCTAGGTCAACGATTGTCAGCGCGTACTTGTACGTCTTGCGACCGACGTGATCGTGAGGGAGAAACAGGAGATCCGCTTGGTGAACTTGGTTCGGAACCGGCACGTCGAATTTCGGGCGCAGAATATTGTGAGGCGCGGGTAAATAGATTTGCCAGATGGCCTGCTTCTTGAGCCATTCCTTGGTGGCGTTTTCTGAAACCTTGGTCGCCGCCGCGAGGTTCTTGATGGCCGCGAATCCCTTCCAGTAGCCGCGTGGGCTATAGTACGTATTGGCCAGGTTGCGCGTTAGCTTGGTATCAAATTCGCGCGTGTTCATCGTAATGCGAAGTATTATAATATATCGGACAATCTCCAACACGCACTCGTCATATATATAAAAATTTAATTTAAAATTTTCGATTGAATATAGTAGCCGACGAGACCCACCACACCCATTCCTACGACGATGAACGCGATCTCGCGGTCTTTTTGGGCCTCTGACGGTACATAGAAATCTGAAAGTTGCGGCTCACGATCCAGCGGCACGAGACTTCTCTGCGGATATGCCAGCGCGTACTCGCGGTTGGCTTCTTCAACGTTCTGGAAAGTTTGCGCGGCGTGATTCTCGCGGCGAAGCTCTTCGTTGACCCAGTCCAGATGGGAGGTTCGTTTTTTCGACCATGCTGCGTCTGCGCTCTTGAGTTGTTCTTCGGCTAAATCGTGATGCTTGCGCTCCTCATCCACGTTCGAGCTTCTCATTTTCGAGAATAGAAAGTTGCTACCGCTGAACGCCAATGCGTTTACGAGAGCGCACCACCTATCATTATTCCGATCGAAGCCATTTTAATTTCCATATATTAACGGGTAGAATTCCAGCTTTAATTAGATAATCTCGGGTCCAAACTGCGGCAGCTACATCTAAAGTCACGAACCCTACGTCTCTCGCAGTAAAGTCCAATTTGGGAGCGGACCCTCCTAGGGTCATCTTTGATAGTCGAGCGTACCCGATACTGAGACCCAATATCACCACGGCGTGATAAAGCGCATTCACTATCATTTTACCATCTTGTTCAGCCATTATTGCATATAAAAAGGATCGCGTTTAATGTTTAAATGGGGCGCATCCAACAGTGTCGGGGGTTGTTTTTTCAATTTCAACCTCGTTGATCACCTGTTGTTGAAACGGTAAAGCACATACAGGGTGCCCACAACCGACAGACCACCGACAACAACCCACGGGATCCAATCAGTATTGGGAGTTGGAGCAATCGGTTTCGATCCAATAGCGATTGGGGGAGAAACAGCTGCCACCAGGTGTTTTGTCGTCTCCGATTGCAACTCCAATCTCAATTTGAGTTTGACATCTCGAAGCTCGGCGAGTATTTTATCTTGTTTAACTTTTCGGGTGGCGGCTGCCACCCGCCCAGCTGCCTGTCTTTTTGGGTTTTTATGTCGTGCTGTTGAGGGTTCATCCAACGTGCTCTGGTTCAACTCCAATTTCGATTGGGTTGAGTGTGGTTCCTTCACTCTCGCGGGTCTGTCTTGTGTCATCATTTATAATATTAGGGCTTATAGTTCGTGGACATATATGTCCAAATTGACAGTGTTTACCCGTGATCAACGCGGTTGTCAGCGGTGCTAAGTACATTCCAAACTTGTGATAAAATGAGCAGCAGGCTGTTCTAAGAGTGTGTCCTATAAAAGGGTCGGTCTCTAGATCGCCAATCAATCCCGCGGTGTCTGGTATAGGGAGAAGTATACTAACGGTGGTAGCGTAAAAATAAATAGCCGCCGATCCGATAGTTTTCGTCATCTCCGCACCTAATTTGGATTCGTATCGCGCGTACATTTTATCGACCTCCGCATCCGACATCTTATTCACCTGACAAACTGAGAGACTCCTACCGAGATAATGCTCCGATTGTCCCCCAGCAACCAGCGCAGCCAACCGCTCGCGTCGCGCCGCGTTTTCATTTTCTTTCGGGACCGTATCGGCAGCCGTGCTGACAGGTGTTCCTACAGTTTCAGTCGTGTCGGCAGTCGGAGCGACTGTTTCTTCCATTAGCTGATCGAGAAGTTCGTCGCAGTTCATTATTGCTAATTTTCTTAAAATTATTCTTACGAGTCTCATAAGTCTAACATATTGCCAAGCGCACCGCCAGATACTTATGATCACCGTTATGCTCATAATAAAGCTCGCAGCGGAGCAACAAATTCTTAGCAATTGCTCAGCATTGTTAAGCATTTTCTCAGCATTGTTAAGTATTTGTTAAGCATTGTTCAACATTGTTAAGCAATTGTTCAGCATTTGCTCAGCATTGTTAAGCATTTACTCAGCAGTTAGTAAATTAATTAATTACATACATTATAAGCAGTTGGTTAATCAGTCTTTAGCAGAAGCTTGGCGTGTTTAGTTTCCGAAAGTATCCGTCGAACCTCCAGGCGCTCCTCGCGCGTTGGAATAACGTCGTTCTCTCTAAGACATTCATCGAACGAGTCTCGGTCCTTGCAGTGGAAGAGGGCGACACATTTCGTTTGCTCGCGCAGATCCTTGAGGACGGCGTTGTACTTCTGAGTGGAGATCCATACGCTTTGCCTCGCATGGCCGCCAGAAAATGGAGCTCGGAGAGAATGTCCTTCTTTTTGGTCATCGCCGTCTTGGCCGAGCAATCGTCAATCACGTATAGGGTGGGCTCTCCCTGGAATATTTGATAGAAGACACGCAGCCAACCGTGAAGCCTGTCGCCGGGGTCAATAACGTATACCTCAGGGTCGGTCCATATCCAAGGGCGCCGCTGATAAGTCTCGTTGTGCCACACAGTGGGACACAGGATCACGATGTGACGAAAGGCATCGTGGTAAGAGCCCTCGAGTAAGTCGAGGATGAAAACCGTTTTTCCGCATCCTGTCTGCCCACATATTATAGCAGAGTGTGCATCTCCAATCGCGAATTGGTATTGATTTTTAGTACATCGCTGAGACGTATCGGCCATCTTCGATGTTGAGTTGCGCGTCCGTAATTATATATAAGTACACGTTCAATGTGCCAGCTCCATCCGCCTCTTTGGTTATCTGGATCGTCACACCGTCGCTAGCGTTCTCAACTTGGCGTCCGCTACCGTGCATTTGGTCGTCGTCGCTGGCTCGCGTGTCTAGCCATAACGCGTATTTGGTTGTCAGGAAATCCGCGAGGGAGACGTCCGAGAGCTGCAGGTCTTTGGCAACCGCGGCAACCTCCGGGGAACGCTTAGAGCCAGAAGCAAAATGTTTTTTCCTTACTTCGTCCCACTGCTGGTGCGCGCGAAGACCCGCGCTGTAGAGTTGATTGGGTAATCCCTCGATCGTCACCTCTACCTTCGTGATTTTGGGGTTATAAAATTTGTCGGATTTTCTAGCACCGAGCGCGAACCGACCCTCCTCGAACAACATCAGTATACCTTTCATCGAGCGGGCGGGTACGTTGACATTAATATTCCACAATGTTTCGCTTTTGTCTTTCGTCATCTTGCGGTGGCGAAGAACTCGGTCGTAAAGTATGGCAACGCGCCCGGCATACTGGGTTCTGATCAATCGCGCGAGTTCGGGCATCGTGACCATGTCGTACTCCAGCGAAACATTGTCGATCGTATACTTCGATGTCATGTCAGTGGCTATGAGAACTCCGCCGTAGTCATTGAACGTTAGTTCGTATTCGAGGCGGTCAGCCAAAGCACTCTGATAGTAGGGCATGTGACTCTCCAGAACTCAAAGTCGAGCGGGATGTAGAATCGGTTTGCCGTAAGCGGCCGCGACCGCGTTGTCGCTGGCGATGTTATCTACCTTGTCACCAGCCCCGATTCTAAGTCTGGTTACATTCCTATTTCGGCTGGTGTCAATACCTTGATATACCGCATTTTCGCGCTCTTGCGCCGTCTTCCACAGGTCCTGGTAGCAATGGTAGACGTCGCTGTCATCGATCGACAACACCTCATTACCAGAAATCTTTATCATGGTCTTCTTGACGATGGCGCGACCCAGGTTCTGAACGATTGTTCGGTCCGCGTCCGTCGATGTAAGCGAAATAGTGAAAGCGAGGCGAACAGTCCCCGGCGTAATGACGTCGCTAGCTCCGAGGTTGGGGAAGCGAACTAAGAGTTGCTGGTTCTGGTCGATCGTTGAGGGGTTGTTCGTAATAACGACACTCTGTCTCACGCCTTTTGCCCCGAGGGGCTCACGCAGTCTGCGGTATGGATTGAGTTTGCGACCGTATCGACTCGAAGACATAATCTATTAAACCTGTATGGTGTTGTCTTTAATATAATAATAATTTATTAAAGATGGCAGGTCTCGATATTGGCATGGACGAATTCGAACCATATAGCCGAGGCGAGGGCTTGGACGATTTCGATGATGATGATGATGACGATTTCGACCAATATAGCCGAGGGGAGGGCTTGGACGATTTCGATGACGAAACGACCTTCATAGAGCCCCCACCCGAGAAAAATACACATTTAGAAATGTGGGAGGCCCCACCCAAAACTCCGGCATGGGCGGGCGGTGCCGATATTCCTGCGGGGATCTCCGAGGGTGAGCTGGCGTCTCTCGAGGAAACGAATACTCTGGTGAAACGGTGGGAGAGTGAGGTGTCTAAATACGGCATCAAAGCCACGTTGGAGTTCCGCAGCACTAAAAGTGGAGACCTGTGGGTTAAATGGAACAATAACTGGAAGTTGCTGACGTACAAGAACGACCCAACCAAGTTCCTCAGCCCCTCTTCATTGAACCGATATGGAGCATTCCTCGCTCGAGCTCTCGGAGTGATCGATGATCGGGCGCTGTTGCCTAAAAAAATGGTAAAAATCTTTCAGACTACAGACAAAAAGCTGGAGAAGACGGCCGCCACTATAGAAACGATCGAGCTCAGCGAGATACCTCGCGTAGCCACCGAAGCTATTAACACGATTGAAACCACGGTCAACGAAATAAACGGCAAGAAGTTTGACCCACCGTTACCTCTTCGCGAACTCCTGGGACTCGATAAGGTTCTGCAAACAACTCGGGGCGAACTAGTCAATAACCTCTCCAAACTCACCGCGCTGGACGAACATATGGCTCTAGAAGAAAGAAAAATAAAGGAAGCACGTGGCGATAGAAAATCTACCGATCGAATCAACAAACTCCTGCGATCGTTGCGGGACGAAAGAGAAGCTCGCTTGGAGGCTGCCTCGACTAACCGTGAGACGCTTTCTGGTCAATTAAGTCGGAGCCGCGAAACAATCTCGAGGGTCCTGCACGAGGACACGACACTCGGTGAACGTCTTCGCACTCTGTTCAGAGATAAGGGCGTCACGATAGTAACCATCATCGCAGCTTTCACCATGATTATATCGACCCTAATTCTATCTATATCGTCTCTAGTTCTATCTATCACGGGTGGTTCGGCACCAGCACCCGCGCCAGCACCAGCGCCAGCACCAGCTCCATCCGGTGGAGCCAAAGAATGGATAAAAAAACAACTAAAAGCCCTCGCCAATCTCTTGGCTAAATTAGCAGGAAAATTGGCTGCCGCGCTGCCCGGGTTGATAGGAGGTCTCCTCTCCTTCTTGTTATCTATATTATCAAAAACGGTCGGATGGCTCGCCAATAATACTTGGGCTTTAATCGTGGCGATCGCCGGTCTCCTACTATTCTCCACTCGAGAGTTTCTAAAACCAAAGCGCAAGTAGTCCGATTGCCACGAGGGCAACGACGAGTCCTAATTTCTCCTCCTCGTGGGTTGTGCTTCCAATGTCAACAGTGTTCATGATTGGTGTTTCCGCGGGTGGAACAACGGGTTTAAATGAACTTGATTCGCGAATTGGGGTGGGTGTATCCGATTCGTGAATTGGGGGTTTTATGAAATCGCTTCCGCTGTTGGGGGTGCGCTTGATGATATCCACGTTCACGTTCCCGTTGTGGCCGATTTTTTGATTGGCAGTGGCGATTACGATTTGATTATTGTAACCGTCAACCGGGTCGTCTCGTAGTATCATATTGCTCGTCGCCATATAAAGACATATACCAAATACGTAGTCTACTGGGGTACTAGCATTCTGTAAAACGTCTTGATAATTCTGGATCGCCTTCTCCAGGTCCACCTTAGCTGAGATGGCGTCCTCTACAAGTGCCAAGAATTGTTTTTGCGCGCCAAACGCGGTTCCGACTCCTATTATAGAACTGCGAGTTTGCTTCTGTGCGCCGAGGATGGCCCAGACGTATGTGCGAATGGAGTCGTTGAGGCGGGTAACACCGGCCTGCGTAAACCCTAGACCGTCGTCCAATATAAAGGTTTCTATACCCTTCTGCACGTTTTCGTCTTGTAAAATATAATCGACGTGAGCTCGTTTCGGAGGTAACCAATTGCAGGATGAGACGCCGCAGTGCCGACCTCCAGATACTTCCGGCCCGAAGGTCATCGTCGCGGGATCAAAATTCCCGGCGTTCCGACTGACGATGTGGTCACCCGATCGATCGTGTCTAAAATCAGTCTTTGTCCAATTCCCGGACTGGCCCCGAATGAGAACGGTGCCCAGGCAGTTGCTGTTTGGAAATACTTTCTGTCTCCAGTCCGCATCTTTTGAAACTTTAAATTCGTCACACAGTCTTTCGAACGCCTTACGGTCGTATGTGTTGGAAATGGGGTTCCAGCCATTGTCTTGAGGTAGTGGAGTACCTAGTTATTTGAGAATCCTCCTAATTGCATAATACACATGAAAGTTGTAGACGTTACTGCTTAACATGCTGTTACTGTCTTTTATGTGGTCTCTGAAAGAGACGCCACACCCGGTTGTGGCACACCACACTGTAAAATTTAGTTGTTTCTGCCAGAACTGCATATGATTATTGTTCCAGTTTGTTATGACATCCTGTGTAACGGTTTTAGGAAGTTTGTACTTTTCAAATATGTCAGTGAAATTTGTGTCGAAACCCGAGCCCAAACTAGCTCTTATTGTGGGGTGCACAAGCTCACCAGGTGTCTTTGAGTGTATACACCCCCGACCGCGTACTTTGCATTAGAGTTAAAGCTAAATGCTTGGGTATCCATTGAAAGATATTTATTATGTTTGCTTCTATCACTAATGCTCAAAATGAGAGTTGTGAACTTCAAAAGTCGATCGACAACTGCTGCGGACAAAAAAAGGCCGGCCTCAGATCAATCACCTTCACGGTTGGGTGGAAAAACGTGGGGGATAAGGAAGAGTTCGGCTACTGGAAGGATAGAGGACAAGTAATTGTGAGGCTGCCCCCCGGCCTTTGGAGTTCGAGATCCCTCCAAACTTTTGTCGCGTCGGAGCTTGCTGGTAGAGCCAACGTCACAATCTCGAAAGTCACCGGACTCGCGACCTTTACCGTCGAACCCACCAACCAGGTAACGATCACCTCGGCTTTGGCCGTAATGTTAGGATTAGCAACCACTTACAACGAGAATGAACTCCCTGTCTTCCTCAGGGGCGAGCACCTCGGTGATATCCCGGTGAACTTTACCTTCACAAAAACTATCGGGGTGCACCTGGATCAGGTGAACACATCGTACAACCTGGTAGACGGCACTCCCAGCACATTACTAAAAACTGTGCCGGCCAGCGATTGTTTCTTTGGGGAGACTGTGACAATAGACTTCCCAAACCCCGAGATGAAAGTTTTGAAATTGGGACACATCCACGAGTTGAAGATTTCTATTCTCGATGATCAAGCGAGAAAGTTGAATAACTATTACCCGATTTCGGTCGTTCTCGAAATAACCGATTAAACATTAATATATATATACATATTAATCATGAGCATATACGTTCCAGGTAGTTCCAACTTAGAACGGGACGTTCCCGTCGCGGCCGCCATTGGCGAAGTCCGAGTGAATGTCGTCCTGAATGGTGTAGAACAGAATATTGGCATCACCAAGCACGCGGGGCAGAAGTCAGGGTTTACTATATTCGATGATGACACTACAATTAAAGTTTCGGCAGGTAGTGTTATTAACTTTGTTACAAAAATTGGCGACCGATCGGCTTCCTCCACTGCAGTGACACTGTTAATACAACTTGATTTATGATGAATGACGAGAAACTATATTCACACTTACCTTCGGAAACGGGCGACCCGGCATCCTTTAGGATGACCAGAATCGTTGAAATACAACATATTCTACAACACGAGGGAGAGACGCGGACGTGATATGCGAAGAAATATAGACGGTCGGTCAATATATTAGAGGGGGTGAGCACCGCGTTAGCCTCAGCATCCGTTATAAGTGGGGTGGGGAGTGTGTCTTTATTGTCAACAATCGTCGCTGCACCGGTCGCGGTGGCCTTGAGTGGTGTAGCGGCGGGGGCGGGACTGCTTTGCATGACGGCCAGACTCGTGGGCCGAAAACTAGAGGCCAAGAGTCGAAAGCACGATCGAATAGCGGTTCTCGCGAGATCTAAGAAAAACAGTATCGACGTTATCGTATCGAAAGCGATAGCCGACAAACGATATACCAGATAGCGAGTTCAAAATGGTCGTCGAAGAGATGGTCAGATACCAGGAGTTAAAGGGTACTATCCGGTCCAAGGCTAGACCACAAATTCTCGCGGACGAAGATATAAAAAAACTCGTTATGGAAGGGAGGGCCGACGAGAGAAAAAATCTCCTCGCCCGTCTCGGGACGTGATATGCTTATTCGTGTGTCTACAGCGACATCAGGATATTCCTCCACCATACATTCCAGCTGTTCCGACGGCCCCTCCATACGGAACATAAAAAAATATAATAATTTAGGGCCCCGTTGCGACACCCACTGACCACCATACATTTCTATAGCCGCGTATCGATATACTTTGTGGATTTCTTTACCCGATTTTTTAAATTGTTTATAATTTTATTAAAATTAATTAATAAATTGTTTACTGCACCTATATAATAATAAAATATCACAACGGTGCTGTAACATTTCTTTACCCGATGTTTTAAATTGTTTATAATTTTTACCCGATATTGTTTATATTTTTAACCCGATTGTTTTATTGTTTATAATACCCGAGTTTTTTAAATTGTTTATAATTTTTACCGATTTTTTAAAATTGTTTATAATTTTATTAAAATTAATTATTAATTTGTTTACTGCACCTATATAATAATAAAATATCACAACGGTGCTGTAACATTTATTTTCTTTACGATTTTTTAAATTGTTTATAATTTTTACCCGATTTTTTAAATTGTTTATAATTTTTACCCGATTTTTTAAAATTGTTTATAATTTTATTAAAATTAATTAATAAATTGTTTACTGCACCTATATAATAATAAAATATCACAACGGTGCTGTAGCATTTCTTTACCCGATTTTATAAATTGTTTATAATTTTTACCCCCGATTTTTTAAATTGTTTATAATTATTACCCGATTTTTTAAAATTGTTTGTATAATTTTAAAATTAAAATTAATTAATAAATTGTTTACTGCACCTATATAATAATAAAATAACGAACCATCCCGGAAATTCGTGAACCTAGCTAAGTGTTTATAAATATTTTTACTTTGTGGTTTTTATCTGTTTTTTCTTATATTAATTAACTTTATAATTTTCTTAAAATGACTTTATAATAATTTTTACAAAACTAATTATCAAATTAATAAAATAACGAACCATCCCGGAAATTCGTGAACCTCGCTAAGTGTTTATAAATAATTATAATTTGTGCACCATTTTTATGTTGTATAGGAAAGTGATGAGTATATATACGTTTGAAAGCCTTACAACAATTGGTTGAGCAAGACACTTTATCCACACTGCTCCAGTTCACCCAGCTGTAAATGGGTACCGATAATTCGTAGTTGCTCTGTAAATACGAATTACCGGCTTCTCTCAAAAATCTCTACCTCCGTTCTTTCTCCCATTCTTGGGAGACGGCATGCAAGGTCCTAGAGCCAGTGCCGCCGTTAAATATAAGCTAAAGAAGACAACAATTGGTCTCATCTCGTGTGTGCCATGTTGTTGATCCGGTATGACGTCCGTCTCGTCTGTTTAATGGTAGCAGTCTCTAAATGTGTGTGAATTGGTGATGGAATTGTATAGCTCAAAGGTGCCGGCCTAAAAGATTTCTACCTAAGAGCTTGCAATTTCGGAAACCAAATTAACACATAGGCTCGCCTTACTTCGCTGGTTTCTCTCATTTCGTTTCGGAGAGGAATTGGCAATGGGTTAAAGGCGACCCGTAAAATGAGACTGTGAGCCAACAGATGAGTGGGCTCAAGAAAGGTCCCAACACCCCAGTGGCTGGGTGCCGGCTAGAAATCTGCCCAGTCGCTGGGGTTGTGTACACGAGTGGAGGCTTTTGTTATTTTTTTACAAATTATTAATAATCGTAGAAATAAATTAGCTATAGTGGAGGAGGGAAATGCCGTGTTGAAAAATAAATATGACAACGGGACGAAAATAAATCCTTTTTATTACTATAGTGTTATCTGTTCAATGGACGTTAAATGAACATGAGGTATTTATGACAACGACACGAAAACAAATCTTTTATAGTACTATAGTTTTATCTGTTCAATTGGGCAAAACGTGATGTATTTTATGACACCAATTGTCACGTTTTTTGTGTTGGTGACCAGTTTGTTATATTGGACGAAACGGTGTTTTATCGGGGGTGGTGGTGGTAGTATATAGGAGTGAAAATGATGCCACCGTTAGGTGGTATCATTTTGACTCCCTATATACTACTCTTGAAAATATAAATGTGAAAATGTTCTGGCATCATTGGCTTCCATACCTAATTGTGTTTTCACTGCAAAAGTGAGAAAATGGGGACCTACTAAGAACGGTTAACTAAAATGTATGGTTTATATGCAAGAAAGTGCTTTAATTATATTGTACAATATCATATATGTATATGATATGAATATGTGGATTACATATGTTAACAATTTCGTAATATGTGTTGATTCTAGTTTTCCCCACTTTTTATCTAAATTTCCGTCTTTTTACCCCAAAATCTCAGCCGGCACAAAATTGCCGCAATGGCAACATTTCAGAATCCTGACACCAATACCAACATTTTGATATATGACACTTAATGTGGTTCACCCAACTCCTTAACTAGAGCACTTATTTAAGTGCTGCTGCTACACTATAATCGAAAGTAACACGATTTACCAACAGGAATCTACTCATTATCAGTATCACTATACTGCACCAGATTCGACCGTTTGTACTGCAATTCGAGAATCTGACCAGAATTGCCACTGTAACGAGGGCTGAACTTGAATAAACAGGCTGTCATTATCTGATTTTGCGACGACTGTTCGTACATACAATGGTTAACAGTTGCCGTAATATTATGTAATTCACCTGGTAACGTCATATACAATGAAGTAGTAGTATTGCAGACCAAGAACCGAACATTTATTAATAATTGACTTGTCAGCATCATCGAAACAGGTAAATATTTTAAATACGAGCCCGACTCTGGAATTATATCATAGTCGAAAAGACACATTCCCACAGTTCAAACCCAGTATTTATCACAGTTTCAAACCCAGTATTTATCACAGTTTCAAACAGTGTAATATCAAGGGGCTATACAGCCATATCTGATAGTGGTAAATATGTACGGTCTTATTAGTACAAATACCATTATCTACAATAATTTACATTTATCACATTCCTGTTATACGAGGACATTATAACATGGACTAAAAATAAAGATTCCTTAACCCTTAGCCTGCTGAATGAAATGTTGTCGTCTGCTGTTTGTTTTATTTTCGATTTTTCTCGTCAAAAACATGGTTTGACAGCATTTTAGAATCATTTCCAATGGAAATGATTCTAAAGTGCTGTCAAACCATGTTTTTATTGAGAAACAGAGCAAAATATAAAGCAACAGCAGACGACAGTTTTCGCGATCAGCAGGCTAAGGGTTAACTTATTGTTTTCAGTTACTATTGTTTTCAGTTACTGAAAGTGGTATGTATATCGTCTGTATGTACAGCCCTTGCGCCGTTACTTAAACCTGTGTATACATCATAACTAATATAAACAAGATGGAAACACAGCACCTGGGGGCCGCTTCACTAAACTTCGTACGACTAAAATGTTCGTAAGTGCAAATTTAGGATCGTCTGGAAATTTCAACTGATGGATTTACATTTATTGAGCATAGTCTATATACAGCTATGCTCAATAAATGTAAATCCAATAATTGTTTACAGGAAAACTTTGTGAATGTGAAATTTACAGACTATCATAATTTTGCACTTAAGAACATTTAATCATACGAAGTTCAGTGAAACGGTCCCCATCGTTGGGACACTATATTCTATTTGATACGTGCGATGCCCGGCCGAACATATATGGTATATCCGACAATGTGTCAAGAACGTTTCCTCAACTATCGATGTCATTTCCACTGCGGCTGAACTAACTGGGCCTATGGCTTTTGCGACAAGTGTGGACACATATCCGCCTGCGCATGCGCGTTGTCTGGTCATAGCCTACAATGTTCGCTATTTATTTCACGTTACAGTCATCATGCTTCTAAATGTTTAGATCAACACGAGCCGGTAAACTCAGACGAGAAGATTACGGGCCCGTTTGAACGCAAGTGCAACATTTAATTTTAGAATAAACTTTACACCGACAGCCGATGTTGGAAACTCTTTAGCGGATGTGTTCACATGTAATAATGTGTACATGTATGTGCAAAATGGTAATGTTAGTTAAACACGTTATTGTGAGAAGCAAATTAATAAAAATCTCAGTACAATCATTTGTATCTTACGAAGCTTACGTTTCACTAAACTTCGTGCGACTAAAATGTTCGTAAGTGCAAATTTAGGATCGTCTGGAAATTTCAATGGATTTACATTTATTGAGCGTAGGTTGCAATGTAAATCGAATAATTGTTTACAAGAAAGCATTGTTAATGTGACTATCATAAAATTGCACTTACAAATAGTTTAGTCGTACGAAGTTTAGTGAAACGGTCCCTGTACCGTTGCTGGGGGCCGTTTCACTAAACTTCGTACGACTATGTTCGTAGGTGCAAAAGTATGATGGTCTGTAAATTTCACATTAACAACGTTTTCTTGTAAACAATTATTGGATTTACATTTATTGAGCATAGGCTGCATATGCAGCCTATGCTCAATAAATGTAAATCCATGAATTTAAATTTCCAGATTATCATAAATTTGACATAAAACAGTTTAGTTGTACGAAGTTTAGTGAAATGGGGCACTGATGTCATAAGTCACATTTTTTCCTGTCATAGCCACCTTTAAAGAAGATTATTATTGCATCTCGAGTTCATGTAAAAAGATAGGAGGTTTGTGGTGTGGTGTAGTATGTTTTTCAGGATAGATTATATTCTGGCTACGACTGAAAAATGCTTATGGTATTTGCGACCGCGTAGACCCTGACCAGCCTGTGCATTTGCGCAGGCTGGTCAGGGTCTGCACGTTTCGCCATTATGTCGGTGAAACATTCACTGTGTTATACAAATAATATAAGTGTGTTTTTTATGTGACTCTAGGCGTACGCTAATAAATCAGGAGCTGTACTGACAACATATGTCATAAGCCCCATTTCTCCGCTCGCGGTCATACAAGCGTTGGTAAACAGGCAGATAAAATACACACAGTTGGGAGATAATACAAGGGTGCATCACATCGTGTTTTAACCGCCATTATAGAGGTGCGTATATGTTTCACATGTTTAAATATGTGTATTATGATGTTGCATGAATGTGTGCAGAAATATCTAATTGTAGCACTAGTAATGGTTTGTAATTATACATTACATAGAGGATATTCCATCGTACATTTTGAATAGCGGGAAATAATACACGGGTGTGCGTCGGCTTCCGCGTAAGCAACGAGTGCAGGACGCCGACGGACACGAGTTTATTATTTCCGCTACTCAAACATGTGCGATGGAATACATGTATCCTATTTTATTACTCTTACGGTGGATATATATGCACATTTAGTCTATTTTTGAGATTATAAACAATGAATTGTGATGTGCACATGAATAGTTACACAATGACGTGTTTTCCCGCGTTTTTACGTTACGTTATGTGACGTCAAATGTGACGTCATGTAAACTTTTTGAAATGCAAATTACGCAGCTGTTTCTATGAACCAGATATATTTGACTGCATGTTTGTAATGTGTTCAATCACATTAACATTCTAGATTAGTCGAAACCCTTTCCGAGTTTTCAAATAACTTTATTTTGACTGTAATAAACAGTAAGCATTTTGCATGGTAGCTCGTGGTTTCCAAGAAAACAGGCGCAATTAAGGGTGTTCTCTTCACGGTGTATTATTTGTAAGGAGTTGGTTGCGGGTTTTCTCTCACAGCGAAACTCATTCAAATAACTCGCAAGACTGTAATCATTACTAATAGTCTAATGTATTACAAACTGCACCGGTTCTATGATGGCCGCCTTTAGATAACATCATCATTTGTTTCGTAAATTTGATTGAATATGTGCATAAAGTATATCTGACCCAGTTCATCTTAGTGTATACTATACTATGCAATGAGTTGCCAACTGAGCCATCTTGGCATGGGCAAGCTATCGGTCAGCTTCACCTCATGTAGCGTTCGATTACGACAGCTCAGACTGACAGATAAATTAATAACATTTACTGCAATAAGTTATCAAAATAATTGTTGACAACGTCTATCCATTATTAGGAACCGAAGTCGATACAACAGTCTTGTGTTTGATGATACATGTGCCCATTACAGAAATATGTGTCTTCGGCTAGCTTGAGTGCACAGTCATATCTTAAGTGAACACAAAATTACTTGTATGGACTTGTGCTGCTAATTGTGTTGCTAGCAGACTATATATTGTAATGTTGTCCTACCTGTAGTTCTAAAATTAAGTGCGTAACGTGACCAGGGGATCGTTTCACTAAACATCGTACGACTAAAATGTTCGTAACTTCAACATTATGATAGTCTGTAATTTTCACATAAACAATGTGTTTTTGTAAACAATTATTGGATGTACATGTGTTGAGCTATGCTCAATAAATGTAAATCCATCAATTGAAATTTACAGCCGATCATAACGTTGCACTTATGAACATTTAGTCGTAAGAAGTTTAATAGTGAAACGGGCCCCTGATGAATTACGCAGTTTAACATTATAACCAATGTATCAAATATGCTGTATACTTTGGCATGTTTGGCATAAGATAATGATAACACGGTGTAAATCTTTGGAGCATGCTGTGTCAACTTTTATTAGTTTAGCTGCCATGCTTTTACTGTATGTGTCGAACGCTACAAGACATGAAACGCACCGATGGCATTTTCATACTAAGATGTGCCGTATAGGATACAGTAACAAGAGAATGTTCACATATATTTCCAAGACATGTACGAAGCAAATATCTTTGAAGCAAATGAGAAAGAAAGGATCTAACTCTACTGTTACCGTTGACCCTTCAGTTAGAGTGGTATGTGAATGCATTTACATATTGCCGATGGTTCTCTTATATTGTAAGTTTAATATAAACAAATATTTGCATTTATCACGTCAACACAGTGCGTATATGCCGTCAAACACGATGCCGTGAAACATTTGTGATATCCTGTCAATACGACCTAATCACTGTGTATGAATATATGCGGTTGTCAGACTATTCTCCAATTTTGAGGATGCGGCTGGAGTTATATTTTGTCTTTTAACGCTATTGGTAGTGTTGACGAGATAAATAGAATAGTAGGTTAGTGCCGTGAATGGGAAAAACATATCTGGCGCGGCACGGAAACGGGATGGGCTCGGCAGAGCCTCGCCTATCCCATTTCCGCAGCCTTGCCAGATATTTCTTCCCATTCACGGCAATAACCTACTATTCTCTATATTGCTAAGTGTGCATGTTTCCAGTTTTCGTCAGACTAAACCGGACACTCGGGGAAATGTGGCTGCTTAATTTAAATGCGTTTCACTGTACCTCTGACTATTATACCGCTCCATAATTGCAAAGCAGTATAATGTGTCATGAAGTGTTCACATGTATGATTTACAGTGGAACCTCTCCAAACCAGACACACTGTACTGGGGACCTCCCAGGGTGTCAAGTTTGGAGAGGTTCCACTGGACCAGCTTTCGTATTTTGTCTACATATATTCTTGAAATGCATCTTTTCTGGAAAAAATTAAGCAATGCACTTTAGTTATATGTATGTATACGCAGTCCGATATGGGCAGTCCGATCTGTGTCTACACACCCACATCATTTGCTAGGTTGGTCACAAATGCCATAAGGTACATATGGGAAGAGCCATAAGAATAACATATTTATAAAAACTTACATATGTTCCGTAAATGACGAAGAATTCTCGATTTTCTACGAAACTCCTAAAACTACGATGTCATTTACATAAAATATCACAGAATCTGTAAATACGTGTTCATGCAAAAGTCGTCAATGTGGCAACATGGCGGATATCGAGCCTCCGCTCAGGCTGATACGGGCAGTTGCTGAGCCGCCAGTTACAATGTAGTTTAGTAGTAATGCAAAAAGTTTTTTTAGACAATATTAAATTTAATAAAAAAATTCAGAAAGAGCCATTTTTATATTCATTGAACTTAATGAAACGTTGATTTTATTACGAACAAAAACATATTTTTTCTCCATACTATGGGAACAAGAGCCGTGAGTAAAAGGAGTCGAAAGAATAATTGGAAATCGACTTGGACACCTGGGGCCCGTTTCACTAAACTTCGTATGACTAAAATGTTCGTAAGTGTAATTTTAGGATCGTTTAGAAATTTCAATTGACTGCTTTATATTTATAATGTTAATGTGAAATTTGCACTTACGAACATTTTAGTCGTACGAAGTTTAGTGAAACGGCACCAGGCCGCACAGTTTGATCATGATTTGCACGGTTAACCATTCCGTAAATGAAACACCCGCTTCTATAAGCAATATATATGGTTATCAGGCTATAGCAGACTCCTGTTAGATCAGGAGCTACACTGGTCACAAATCCCATAAACCCAATTTCTTCAGTCACAGCCACATATATCTACGGAAGATGAACGGACTGTGGTGCTGCCGGGTTGTGCTCCTGCTATCCCTGTTACTGGTGGTCAGCGTGCACGACTCAGACGGTCGGAAATGTCTGTGGACTCGACAAGGATGCCGTAACGTCAAGAATCGTGGGTCACAGTTTTGCCGACGGCGGGGAATTGACGGGTGGTGCTCCAGGATAGGAAGAACGCAGAGATGCAGGTATGTACAAAATCACCTGCATTAATCTTGCCCACATGTAACAGGAAAAAACATCTGAAGATGTAGTTTATAATATAAAGTTTATATCATAGCGCCGATAGTGACATGCGATTTTTTCAGTCACCTGTGGTCTTGCCCAGATACTAACGTTAGTAATCTCAGTTCGCAATCATTCAGTTTGATTAGCTGAGCACAGCTCAGGCTGCGCCAATCAAGTTGTTTGAGTTCAAGCACAATATTCGGATATTTAGAAATAAAATTGATTGCAAATATTGGCAAGATTAGCACAGGCAGTGATTTACATCCGGCTCGTTTACAACCAGTAAACAACCAGTAACCCGGCGATAGTAAATATTACAGTAACTGTGATTTATTAGCACATAATTCGACGTCGAGAGACGGTGCGCAGATAAAACAGCTGCGGATCCCTATGAAACAACAATAACACTCATACTAGATATTGCAGCCGAATATTAGTGGGTGAACCAGGAGGGGTCACCATTATCACTTGGCGAGGGGGGGGGGGGAGCAAATTGCCATTATATTTTCCTGAAAGGCATATATCCCAGCATATCATTTCCGCATGATAGCAATGTATAGGTCTTCGTTTAAAGTTGTTATGCCCCTATAAGTGAATCCCCCTAACAGCAACATTTCTGCCCGCAAGAAGGGATGTTTTGCAAACGTTCACATACAACTGCCGCAGAATCGCATATACACGCTGTAACACGTACTGAAAACATTGCAATTGGTATCTGTGATTTACATATAATCTAACTAGAAAATTTTCATTCAAAATGGCCTCCAAAATCCAAGATCGCCACCAATAGACAACGACCTTACACCACCACACTAAACCATATATAAAAGTATTTTATATAACCAGTTCTTGATTTAGTCGTATTGGATTATATTGTATAAGTGAAATACAAGCTTATGCTACTTCAATAAATAGTTATTACTTGAGAGATTATGTATATAAATCCAAAATGGACGCCAACAATCACAATATCCGTTAAGTTGCCATCGTGTCACTTATATTACATCATTTAACATTTCAAAACATACTTACGTACGACACAGTAAAAGGCAATAACAATAGCAAAACATGCTTGGATAACTGTTTTGTTTACCAAATCCAAGATGGCCGACAAATATCACGATTTATCATCAATTTACATTGTGTTATCTTTTTGATGGCATTAATCATATTAAGTAAACAGTATTACATTGACACACTCAAACAAATGTAGCACATACTTGGATAAATGCCTAGTTTACCAAATTCTAAGATGGCCGCCATAAGTTCACATTGTACCGCAATAAGTATGGGCTATTTAATATTGGATGAGACGGTTACCGTAAGGTTTATTTTTCTCTTGTGACACGGTTTATAATTTGGAAATTATTATAATATACCTGAGTAAGTACAGCCTTTGTATGGAAAAGACATAGCCACTTTGGTACTTTGGATTTGGTATATTTGCGTTCCCAAAGCAGTAATATTACGCAGGCATCGTGAAATTACATGCTCATCATATTAATATTTCTGAGCGTCAATCTATAATTCTGGGAGATATGCCATCCAGGATATTGCCTTCTTTAAATAAATCAGTATACGTCGCCCCACTTACATATAACTATTACAGACATAGCTTCATACGCGCTTAAATATTAGCGAAGTATATATAATTAAGTCTAATCTTACTCTACTCCATCAGACCATTTTATATTTTCACAGTTTCCGAATATCATAAAGCATTGTACTGTTACATGTCCATTATAAGATGCCTGTGAAACTCATATTTAATATAGCAATAACTATATTATTTAATCACTAGTCATGATCTTATTTACACCACTCGATTATAATATTCCGATATACGATTTGTTGCTTCATGTGTAGGTGCATCATTTGACAGGCACCACTGCTACATATTTCACACAACCGAGGAATGTGTTACTATTACGAAATTCATTTATATAAACCACACATAATTACGATACATAAACACGGATATCTACTACATAAGTTTCATACTGACTTATTATAAACGCTCTATGATACCCGCCAAGAAATCAATTAGTGCATAAATAACGCACTGATTAAATAAATTAGAAAACAGCAGTGACAATAAAATAAAATACAAAAAGCCAAGGTCCAAAGAGGCACTTAACCGTACCCTACCGAATCGTCAGTGATCAATATAGTTCGAAGAAACAGTTAAACCAGGTCTTATGGCGTCACAACGCACGCACGGCCTCCTTAACGTCTTATTATAGCGCACAGAGACAGTACCATAGAGGGAATACAGCGACGAAATAAAACGGCCAATAACGCAACACCCTGACAGTGACAAACCACAACACTATGCAATGTGCGACACTCATGTAACAGGTCACCCATAAGTACAATTAAAACAAAGCAAATACTACAAACGAAGAGACAGTATGATCCAATTGAGTAGCATTGTGAACGCTGTCGCGAGCTCCGCCGGACAACATCTGTTTACACATGCCATGCAATTACCATTACAAGCACGTCATAGGAACATTGTACTTCAATGTAATATCAGTATCGGTTAAGCACGACATACATAGTAAAATACTACAGTAACAGTAACTCAAAACTACATTTGACAGCATCCGCCTTCAGCACTAATTGGCGCTAACAGAAGTAAATGTCCTCGTAGTAAGTAAAAGATACCCAATTCTGAAACTAGTAGCATGGCGGAAATTAATTAAATTACTAGTACAGCGATATGACGTGTACACTATGTCCTTGAAAATACAGTAGTAAATGATACAGTTGGATGCAAACAGAAGATAAATGATACTGATAGTAATGGCATCGCTGATTAATTAAACGTACATGCATAACAACTTCACTAAACATACGACACACGTGAGAGGATTGAAATGTGACATCTCCATGTACAGTCACTTCCACGATGTCACCGTGACCGGTGTTGGCCACAAACTATGGAGAGACCACAGTTTCCCGGTGATAGCCCGTTGTCTATTCAAACGGTTTGTGAAAGATGCAGATGGACAGCTCACCGTAGAGAAACCATCTCAGTACAATACACTGACAGAACATGATGTTAATAATTCCACAGTTGACCTTGTACTCACCAGTACACCTATAGTGCATAAACAGAGTGTTGCCAGTCATGCCCATGTGGCACAAGGGTGGAAATCCCACGAGACACAGATGCTATCCCAGCTAGTGGAAAAAATCAACCAGATGGAGAGAGATATAAAGGACTTGAAAACTACGTTAATTACGCGTATGGACCTATTAACTCCCACTTGCAGCTTTGCAGGTGCTGTTTCAAGTTCTCGGGGTGCAGCATCAAACAATAGGCCCCATGTGACCGAGAAAAATGTGATTAAAATTAGCACATACAGTGGTAGTGCTATACCAGCATCCAGTGTGGGAAATACGATACCCCCTGTGCATATTCAGAGAGACTGTCAATTAGGTGTTACAAATGTGCAACACGAGATACCTGTGCTTATAGGCGCCAGGCCCCAGATTGTGCCACCAACTCCGGATATATCATTAAATGACGACGGTCATGAACGACCAGCCAATATACACCAGCATGCCGCCACAGGATCAACTAGCACGAAGCGCAACAAATTCTGCTCATATGCGACTCTGTCCTAAACGGTGTGAACCCAAAAGGTCTACATCGGAACCTACACAAATACACGACGAGTGGCGCAACAGGAACTACGCTAGTGGAAGAAATTGGGCTCTATGATATACAGTTGTTTTCCCATGTAGTTATCTATTTTGGAGATAACGACGCTGCCAACCACATTGATCCAGAACTCTTTGAATAGTAATTAGACCAGCTACTCAGCCTAATCAAGTGTGCAAACGGCAATTGTAACGTCATTGTATGTAAAGTTGCACCTCGCGGGGATGTGGATGTCCAGGATATCAACACCAGCATAGGCCGACTTGTCAAACACTGGAAACAGCAGAAAGTGCAATGTTGTGACTACACGCATGATTTATTCCTGGCCAAGTCGGATCGACCGGCACCTCATTACTATGGCAATGATGGTATTCATCTGTCGCATTCTGGCACAAAACGGTTGCTAGATGGAATAAATAGATCGTTTAAAATCGTCATAGATTATAACAAGTGTATATATTCTCCCACAACACAATGCTTTAATGTAACAACACAATCACGCAGGTCGGTCTCCAGTCCGCAAGATTATCCCCGTCCCAATAGCATGTACGGACGTCCCAGGCCACAAACAGAAAACAGAAGCCCCCATTTCCCACGACACGCCGGATATAGGGATTTCCTATCGCAGAACCGCGATTCGGCAGGAAATCGTTTCGCGCCACGATTTGTTCTTGGTACCGAGTATTCTTAGTGACAGCAATGACAAGACTAAACATTTTAAGTTTTGATGAAACTATATTTTTGCAGAAAGCTAAAATAATGTACAAAGCCCTCAATGGATTAGTTCCCGCATATTTAAGTGAAATGTTTATTATGCAATCAACACGACTGGAGAACACTAACATAACACTACGATCTGTGACAAACGAGGCCCTGCATGTTCCTAGACCTAAAACAGAATTATTTAAAGGTCGTCTGTCTTACTCTGGTGCAATTATATGGAACAGCATTCCATTAAACATTCGAAATGCGAGCAGCATAAATGTATTCACAGCTCAATGTTCATCATGGATGAAATGTCAGTAGATGTCATTAAATGGACCCACCACCACCATCAGTATCATAAAAATGCAGTCCATAAATTACATGCAAAACAGCCGTAATAACTCTATTTATTGTGACGTTTGTTTTGGGAAATCTCAATGAAATATGGAGATTGCCGGAAAGGAATTATATCCCAATGTGTATGATTATTTTATAACGAGTTACCGAAATAATAGACTAATTGTATTGTGATATCCTTCGTTTAGAGAGTTCCCGGTTTATAGCTGCTTCGACAGACTAGTCTCCCGGTATTTAGGGATATTACGATTTGATATGGCAAAAACGGTCTTATTGTCTCGACGAATTGATGTAGACCCTGACCGTCCTTCGCATACGCACATTCTGATCTGGGTCATTATTGTTTGTTATCCAGTCACTAATATTTAATCACTAATGTCTACACCGAACGGACTCTGTCGGGATATTATTATTTGATCATGAGTTTCGGGTCGGTCAGCATCTGCAACCTGCTCGTGTCTGAGACAATAAGCGCGGTTTTGTCATAAATTATCATATTATCGTTTGCGTATTGCAAGCAACCCAACGTTTGCCAGCTACGTGTAGCTGGTGGCAGTTGGGTTGCATCACATGTTCATACATGCCATAACATGTTCACTCTTGAGAGGGCCCTAGGGAAGATTGGTGTACGCCAACTTGGTTACCCTCTTTAAATAAAGAATTTACTTACATTACTTGCTTACCTACTGAGAACATAGTAAAGAGTAAGCATGAACATATAAATGGTTTCGGAAATGCATGGCTTTATTCAAAATTGAAGCATAATACACAGTGATTAATTTACCAGCGATTCGCGCGTCAATACACACTCCTGTTTGGTTTTGACAAACCAACACACGATTTATTTCAGAAGAGACCAATTTAACACACACACTCAAAATGGTACACTGGTACATTGTGGAATACTAATTTCGGCAGTCATATCGATTTTTATATAAGAATCATCATTAATATTCATATGACAGCTAGATTTGATAACGCTATCAAACTAATTTATTATTCCTAGATCATCAATTTGTGATTGCCGTTAATTACTTGAAATATAATGTCTTACGAAAAGCATGAAGTAACGTGTAGAAGTGTTGATATTTGGCAGCCAACTTGGATATATGAAATTTAGGCAATATGTGTCACTGCCAGTCAAGATAATGGAACATAGTGATTAAGTTTATATACACTACCATTTTGTTGCAACGAAACTATAGTTTGATTGTGTTAGCGGTGGGTTGGGTTGGTGGGTGAACTGGTTATAATTTTGGCAGCCATCTTAGATTTTGAAAGCAATTTTTGACGAAACTGCAAGTTCCGATGTTCTATATATTACAACCGTTGATTATCATGTTTTCATACCGTTTTACAATGTGTAAATGAGAATTTGCTTTGATGCTACAGGATTTTTAAAAATCACAAATTGTCTGGATGGGCAACTATGATATTTGGCGGCCATATTGGATTTTATTTACTTACGATCCCAATTGCTATGTATTTATAAACATGTTATCATCTCATATTTTACTCTTAAAACATGATTCAACCATAAACGTACTTCTGTTGCGCCAATACGTGATGTAGTTCGTACCTATTTAGTGTGGTTGTGTATAATGTTCTTGGGTTTTGGCAGCCATCATGGATTTTGGCGGGGATTTTGGATTAAAACGGTAAACAAAAATATTCTTTTGAATTGCCTGTAGACAGTCCATTTATTATTTTGTAACAAGCAACACACATGTAAAACATACATTTTGTAAGTCGAGAAGTAAGTTGTCCATTAATATCAATGTTAGCTTTTAGCAGTGTGGTTCCGACCAGTACGTAGAGACATACATGCTGGTCAGAATATACTCTGATTGTCTAACAGTCAGTAGTAGTTTAATTTGTATTACATATGTGCATGTAGTGTGAGCTCTCTCAACAGAGAAGCATCACTTACTGAACTAGGCGAAAAATAACAGAATTTGGAAAAGAGGCCCGGTTGGGGATTGAGGGAGTCCGAACGGGTATTATGAAAGACCAGGCGGCCCTTGTGGAGGCTTATAGGGTGTTGCGCTCAGAGGACTCTGCAGCACTTACTGAACTAGGCGAAAAAATAACAGAATTTCGAAAAGAGGCCCGGTTGGGGGTTGAGAAAGTCCGAGAAGACCACCAGACGGCCCTTACATGGGCTTATAGGGTGTTGCGCTCAGAGGACTATCCAGCACTTACTGAACTAGGCGAAAAAATAACAGAATTTCGGGAAGAGGCCCGGTTGGGGATTGAGGGAGTCCGAACGGGTATTGAGAAAGCCCGAGAAGACCACCAGGCGGCCCTTACGGAGGCGTATGGGGTGTTGCGCTCAGAGAACTCTCTAGCACTTACTGAACTAGATGGAAAAATAACCGAAGTGTCCGATAAACTGAAACGTGTTCGTAGAACCGCGAAAAAAGAACTTGAGGATACGTCTGAAAAGATTCGTGCTGAGGCCCATACCTCTATCGGGGGGCTTGCCGGATTGGTGAAAATATTAAAAACGCAATAACGTGTCATCACAGTTTGGGCTGAGAAGCGGGGCCCCTTGAATGAGGGGCTCTATGAATATTCGTTCGGTGCCAAAGCGACAAATAAATATGGGGGATACGCCATGACAGTTACAGGTACACTTCTCCGAATGGCGGTCTGCTCGGTTAATGATAATGGTAAACCTGTGGGCGCGGTCGTCGTAAATCTTGTAGTGGATGTGGAAGAATGGGCAAATGGAGTCAATAAACTCGATGGAGATAGTTCAGTGGTGGTTTTGTTCGCCGGTGACGATCCAATTAGACTTTCAGAAGGTAGTGTTATTAACTTTGTTACGAAAATCGCTGACCCCGCGAGTTCTTCCACTATTGTTACATTGTTAATTTAACTTGATTTGTAAAATTTAATCATGAACGAATCACCGCTTCCGAATACGCTTCCAATTGTCAATACCAATCCATCAACACTGTATCCAATTCACGAAAGAAGTTTAGATTTTAGGTTGGATAATATCGTCGCTATGCAGGATATTTTAGTTAGAGAATGTACAAATAGAAAAAGAAACGCTAAAAAATATAAGCGCGCGGCGAACATAGCTGAAGCATCTAGTACGGTTCTGGCAAGTTTATCTGTAATGAGTGGTGCGGGGACTGCTGCAACACTATCTACAATTGTAACGGTTCCACTTGCTGGGGTTTTGAGTGGAATTACCGTTTTATCTGGAATACTTTGTATGGTAATTAGGGCGGCGGGTGGAAAACTCGAGAAAAAATGTAGAAAACATGATAGAATATCCGTTCTCGCCAGGTCTAAGAAAAATAGCATCGACGTTATAGTGTCCAAAGCGTTGACCGATAATGACATATCAAATTTAGAGTTTGAATCCGTGGTGGAAGAAATGGGGAGATATGAAGAATTAAAAAATGATATTAAAATCAAAGCGCGCGCCACCATGCCCAAGATTGAGTGTACTGATTGGGATAAATTTAGGGTGAAACTTGGAAATAAAGTCGGAGGAAATGTTACAGCACCACCATCCCGAAATTGCGATATTTTAGTAAATAATTTTTAAAAAATTATGAAATTAATTATATTGGTGCAGTAAACAAATTTACATACCTATACAACATGTGTTTTTCAATGAGAATTACGCCGTAATCGTATAACAAATTCAGCCGAGGATTACGCTGTAATCGCCTCACTAAGTGTTTATAAATAACCTGTGTACACACCGTCTGTGTAAATCGATAGCCGTTTACATACCATCGATAAGGAGAAATACACTCGGCTATAAATAACCGTCTGTTTACCTCGGCTGTAAATATACACATGTTCATAACCCGTGTAATTGGAACATTGTCTTCTGCTTGGTGTTGTGATTACAACATAAATTAATATTTTATTAATTTTTTAATTAACTTATAATAATATGGGGTGTTCAGCTTTAAATTATTAATAATGTTTACAAAATTAATAAAATAACGAACCATCCCGGAAATTCGTTAACCTCTCTAAGCGTTTATAAATAATTATAATTTGCACACCATTTGTATGTTGTATAGGACACTGATGAGCATATATACGTTTGTTGACCTTTCAACAATTGGTCTCATCTCGTGTGTGCCATGTTGTTGATCTGGTATGACGTCCGTCTCGTTTGTTTAATGGCAGCAGTCTCTAAATATGTGTGAATTTGGCGATGTAATTGCATTGCTCAAAGGTGCCGGCCTAAAAGATTTCTGCCTAAGAGCTTGCAATTTCGGAAACCAAATTCACACATAAATAGAGACTGTGAGCCAACAGATGCGTGGGCTTAAGAAAGGTCCCAACACCCCAGTGGCGGTGCCGGCTAAGAAATCTACCCAGTCGCTGGGGGTGTGTGCGCGAGTGGAGGCTTTTGCTATTTTTTTCCGTTGTGCTTGTTCAATATATCTTTATAAGCGATATCGTAGAAATGTATATTCGTAAACTAATCATCGGGTTTTCACAATTTTATATAATACACCTTAGTTTCATATCCGATACGCATTATCCGTCTTAATATTTGTATTTGCCTCTTGTATAGTTCGCATAATTGCCGGTATAATATTGTAAATGCAACGTTTTTATCGTATTCGATATCGCCTAACCCCCGTATTCTTCGTAAACTTCTTCAACACAGTCATAAACGTTCAATTCACATTGTATTTTATTATCCATTTTCTCTAATAATAGTGGTATAATTGATAGTGTTTTTCTGTTCAATTTACAATATAATTGGGACTACAATATCATTTTGACTCCCTCTTTTCAAAATTATTTTCTCCAAAATTCATAAATTTGCTGTCGGGAGACAATTTCCTCGTTAACCAATTTTTGTATTTTTCGGGGGTGGTGGGGGTAGTATAGAGGGTTGGAAATGATACCACCTATTTTGACACCCTCCATACTACTACTACCTATATGGAAGGTAATATCCGCCATAAGTATATGTGGCTTGATACTTGTGTGCTGATGACATTATACTTATATTCATGTTATTTCCTTTGGCATGTGAATTTATTACATTTGAAATCTGCGTGTTGTAATTGAGTTTGTCTTCCTTATGTCTATCTGTTTGTTGCTTTGTTAATCCGTCTTCTGTACAATACAAATCTTGATACGTCCTTATTCATGTTCCAGTTATATTGTACTAAACATTGTAAATAAAAGTAAGAACTAAACACTTGACACCTTGAATAAGGCCGATAGCAGCAATGACAAAGCCGCAGGAAGTAAGCATCACGCCACAGTCCGCAACCGGAAGACCGCAAGTGGAAAGAAAGCATCAAGCCACGCGCCGAATGAAGCAAGCCGGCAACTTAGTGCCGCATTATGACGCCAGATGTCACTGCTGTCAACGTCCTGTACAAACTAACGAAATACCACACACTTTACTATCTACACTACTTTCATTTTTCGTATGGATGTTGTGGGACATATTTTTCCATAACCTGCACCCATTTAGCTCTGGATATTCACTAATTAAAATATATGTTTAATTATTGTTAACAAAGATAAATTCAATCTCCTGTGACCACTCTGGTGGTGGCGCAAAACGTCAGCGGTTGGAATTGAAACCATCTGACAAGGGAAACATGTTCCCACTTACAAAATAATCCCAAACCATATGGTTGAACATGATGTAAATGATACACTAACATGCCTATGAAGTAGATTACTACATCCATTGACCGGTTTCTGCGAGCAAAGTGTGTCAATAGCATAACGAATCTGGATTATTTTCTTTAACGTACTAATTTTGACTACATCGCGTGGTCGAGCGGTTTGGCGCGTCGGACTTCTGATCTTGGCTTCGAGACCCACCAGAGGCGTGCGTTGTGTTATTGAGCAAGACACTTTATCCACGCTGTTTCAGTCCACCCAGTTGTAAATGGGTACCGGATATATACCGGGAATCACGAGTGTATTCCATTATATATGTACATTTACTTATTAATAAACGTTTCAAAGGGAAAACACTACGAAAAGGGCCGACGAAACTGACGTATGCTTATATCCAGTCTCGAACACTGTATGAAATGATTGAACTGTATAATGAATATCTGGTGATTTAGTGTGGTTAAACTTAATTAGTCAATTATGGTTAGAACACATCAAATAGTTTTAGTAGGTGCTACAGCATCAATACGAATAGTGAAAGAAGGAAAGACTGGCGATAATTGCGAGATTCGGTTAAGTTATATTATAACTTAACCGAATCCCGCAATTATCGCCAGTCTTTCCTACTTTCACTATTCGTATTGATGAACCTACTTGTACATGACCTGCACCAGTCTGTACTGATTATGCATGAATTACAACAATAGGTTCCCTTACTCCTAGGAAAGAAATATTCAACTTCGTTGTGTCCCCTAATATTGTTTACATTATTTTGCCACGGAAACTCTGTTTACATCACGTGACTAACAGGTTCAAGTGTTTTCTTTTAAATGAATGCTGGGATGTTTTTAATACCAATTTACAGCATATCTGTAGTATTTAAAAGAAAACACTGAACCTGTTAGTAATGTGATGTAAACTGAGTTTCAGTGGCAAAATAATGTAAACAATATTGGGGGAAATGACGAGGTTTATTTTTTCTTTCCTATGAGTAAGTGAACCTACTATTTAATTCATGCAGATCCAGTGCAGATATGCTGCAGGGCATGTAGGTCCCACAGCATGCATACGCATAGTGAAGATTGGAGAGACTGATCTTATTGGATGGGATTCGGTAAAAGTAGCTAACCTCTAAAGCAACATATTGCATGACTGGTACCAGCATATTAAATCCTTTTTATAATTAGAAAACGATGTTTTTGTTGGTTTAGACTTGTTACGTTGAAGCCAGCGAAAACATCGTTTTCTAATTAAAAATAACGAAACCGATGTTAAAACGATGCGTTCAAAGAACTGACAGACGTTTATATAGTTGAAATCAGGTTACGAAAGTATCGTTTTCACAGACAACATAAACAAACGATAATCGAATATATTCATATCGTTGTAGAAAACGATCGTTTTCACTTCGTTTTCCATTCGTTTTACCTTCAACAAATCCTCACTGTAGCTCAGGGTTCGGTGACATAGAGTTTAATCAACTACCATTTTGAAATACCGGATTTATTTCCCAAGGCATCTGGAAATCCGATAAAGAAACGAGTGCGGAGCACGAATTTCTTTATCGGATGTACAGATGTCAAGGGAAATAAAATGGTAGTGGCATAAATAGTAAATTACATGCTCTTCGAAAAATGTGAAAGTTGCTCTTAGACCAGCTTATAACATTGTCAAAAAAAAGCGTATGAATTGTTTCTTCGCCGGAAATGACGTCAAAACATGTAATATAAGTATGTTTATTACAGATGTGCGATACGTAGTCTGGGAGACCCGGTGCCTACAGGACACACATAGAGGATGGCCGGTAGTAGAGAGAAATATCGCCATGGAGATGTCAGTGTGACTGTGACCGTTTGACTTTTAACCAATGTAGTAGTACGCCCACTGACAAGTTTCGTTGTCAAATGCATATGATTTAACGTAATATTAAATAATATATAACGGCTAACCGTCAATGTTTTCAATACAATATTTAGGCATCACGAAATATAAATGTAATTTAAATATGAAGTCGTAATTTGTATTTGTATTGCCCTGTGTCAGAGCCGTGTCTTATTTATGGAATGAAAACCATGGGCTGTTGCGTTTACTGTAATATGAAAAACATCTGGTCTGTTTAAAGTGCGTGGAGCCGTTTTTTCGTACCGTACTACATTAAACGCAACAGCCCATGTTTGTATTATTTATATTTGCATTGCATGTTTTGATTAATAAGCAAATACGGCGTCAGAATTTGGAACATTAACGTCATTTTTTGGCAATTCATATAACAGCGATGTTGTCGGTCAATAGCGTGGCGTTATTGACAACGACGACGATGTATTTTAATGACGTCAAACAAACTTTAACAAATCAACAGCGTTGCGCGACGTCACGTGGGGCTAATGTAATATATTGAGATATAAACTTAATACGTTGAAGGGCGTTTCCATTATGTATTTAATTTTAAGAAGTGTGTAAATATATAAGCATGTAATAGCATTAGACAGTGACCGTTTTCACAGAATGTGATGCTGCTAAGGCAATTTTGAGGAAACGTTGTTAAATCACTTTTTATAATGGATATGAGTGTGCTAAAAATGAATATGCTGTTTAAAACGTACCAATGTGGATTGTGACGTGTTAATTAGCACTCAAATTGCTAAAAAAAAAACAAATGGCCGCCAAACACCTATGTAAATGCTTATAACTTCGGAACGAAAGCAGGTAAAATTAATTATTCTTCTATAATTGTAATGTATGTGAATCCAGCATACAGCTATAGCATTATATGAGACATGAAAACAAGATGGTCACCGAATAAGACTTGAACATCAATGCTGTTCAGGCGGGAAGTCAGATTGAGTAAGTGTCTGTGTGAATGTCACCGTGAGCCTGTTCCCTATGCAAAATAATAACATATCTTCTTTAAAATGGGAAAAATATGTAATAAAAGATGACCATCGTATAACGCTAAAATCTGCTGGAACGTCTGGACGTTGCTTATAGTAGCATCATTCAAACCATATTGCCAATGACATCAGATAAACAAAACATACAAACTGTTTTTTCCACAATAAAATCAATATTTGACGGAATTTCATCAAACAAACAAAAAATTGGGGATGGCGACTCTTCTGTTATTGATGAAAAAGTAATTATATTTAAATTTATATATATATTTAATGTGTCTAATGGCCAAAAGATCGTCGGCAGCAAAACGTGGAACAGACAGTAGTATTATATGTACGTCAGCTTGAGCACGGTCACGCAAAATGTAAGATGGCCTTTTATTTTCTTTAAGTGTTGGGTGACGGCTTTGAAATGATCGTGGGATTTCACTGCCCGTGTAGGTAGCAATTGACCTGTATTTGGGATATTCTGCAATTTCTTTCTAATCAAAAGCATACTAGCTAAATCAACATGGTATTGCCAACGTTGGCTTTGTCACTCTCTCGTAGTAACGTCTTATGGCATTTGGATGATAGCATTCATCTGCTTAAGATCATTACTTGCCGCGCGAACAATCATATGCGCAACGGACTTGGCTGCTGACAAAATAGTATAGATCATATTCTTACAAGTGCATATCACCTGTCTTTTTGCTTAATTTTCGTTTCTTTACTTAGCATGAATATATTTTCCAGTTCACGGGTTTTGAACGACTGCGTATCGAGAATAATATTGGAATTGTAGCCGTTTCAGTTCCGAAGCTTGTTGACGGAAGTTCGTCACTTTTTCTGTAGCAGCTTGATTATTTATTTACTAGTGTCTACCGCATATTATGATTTATGTCATCTAATTAGGGGACAACCATGTTTTTTATTTTTCGATTTGGAGCGGTATGTGGGAGGTTTTATGGTCAGTTTTCTCAGACCATAAAACCTCTCACATACCGCTCCAAATCGAAAAACAAAGCATGGTTATCCCCATTCTAATGCACCTAGTGTGCTTCGTGCTTTCTGCAACGTCGTAGCATATCACGAACAGTGATGTTTTTCGATACGTCAGCAGGTTGTTTTCGTCATCGATAACCGCCTAACACGAAATGAATTTGAAGAAATATAACTCCGCCGAAGAATATTCCCATTTCAAATTGATATTAACGAGACTTTTTCCAAGACATCTATACATTTAGTCAACTATAAAATTTGTTTTAACAATTGTACTGCTTTTATATGTGTAGATACAACAGTTAATTGCTTTTATTCATTTAAAGAAATGCCAATATTTCTGCATTGGGTTCGTGTGATTTTTATACAGGAAATGTCAACAACTTATGTTAAAAGGATTTCCCACGATTTACGCCTAATTCATGTGATTACCCATCTGCAATACAGTTTATGATGTATAGTCATGTATGTGCACATTGGAATTCGTAAAGTTATAGGCTGGTACTTGCATATTGAGTTTGCATTTGAGCATTTTAGTAAAGTCTTCTGTATTTTGGGCGCGTGGGGTAATATTTTTGGGAATCTGCTGAAGGGTCACCTTGAAGTCATGTTTATCATTTGTTGGTCAATATGACAGAATGGATACCCGAAAATGTACCAAAATTGATTTGGGAAATATTTGCATTCCCGCCGCTGGCCATTGTTAACAAAAGCGCATAGGGTTACATAAATCTATCAAATTGTGAAACACAGACTGGTAAAACAGAGGCTTAATATGCTGTGATTTTTCATATTTTATCGGCTGTAATTACAATTGACCAATCAGATGCGTGCTTTCTATTTGCGGTGCATTAGAATAGAAGAGTCTGTATTTGTCCTGAACTGTCACATAATATTACTGATAACCTATCTATCCACAATATCTCTGTATGTCATGTCACATCATTTCTGCCTACATGTAACAGCAGTTGCGTCTTTCAAGAAGGTGATGCAGTATGTTGTTGATGCACACATCAAATTATACTGGCGTCGGTCGTTTCAGCCTGGAAATTAGATCCTAACGTGTAGACTACCTCACCTGTTGATATTGCCGATTGGAATCATGTCACAAATAAATGGATATGCAAAAAAAGAGAAAATGCTATGTGACACTTACTGTTTTCTTTCTATAGCGGTGTGCAGATATATATGTTTGGATAATTTGGTATGATATAACGTGTTTCCTGAGACATTCAGGTATCTAGATCATGATACATAATGCACAAATGTGACACACAATCGGAGACAGTGATGTCAACAGTTAAAACTGGATAACATGATGTGGTTCGGCGGCCATCTTGTTTTACATGCTGTATACGTAGATTCCGATACCAATGTATGTCAACTATACACATTGGTGTACACATGAAGACATTATGCTATAAGATGGAAAGAGTATCACTATTTGTTAAGAAATTACCGGCGTTTCATGTTTTATATGGCGGCCATTTGTATTCGACGAGTTTGCCACTTAAAGTCCAAACATTCAGTTTGGTAAACAGCAGATTCAAAATCAGGATACCCAAATCATATACTAATGTTTCCCCAAAACTGCTTCCAATACTTTATCTAGCGATGTATTTTAAATTTGGATCCATGCTACAAGTTTGTATGTGCAATTATCACGTCGATAGTAGGCTTGTAATTAAATAATAAAACTTTAGCTTTATTTATTTTCAAACTATCACAAACAATTGCGATAGCACTTATACAATTCGTGTTTGTATGATGGTTTCATGGAAATGTATAATCACTAGACAAATTAGCCAAGAGATATGATTAGGCTAAATCATTCCACAATCAGTTTGTTGCTAGTCCATTGCATTCTAAACTCTTTCTGTCCACATTAAATTTCACATACTTTTTTCATCTTGCTCAACCAGGATGTATGCCGCGACCAGCCATTCAACCGTTATAGTAAAACGGTTCAAATGGCGACCACGACCTACACTGAGTGAGAAATATGAACGATATGTAACACAGTCCAGGACCAATTTTGGATATACCCAAAAGTTATACACATTATCGTTAGCACCTCCGATCTGGCGATCCAACATACCATCTCATGTTTGTTTGTTTCTTAGTTGGGGTTTAACGGCCTATCAACAGCTAAGATTATTTAAGGCCGGGTCAATGGGTTTATTACTAAATCCCATATATTACATGTACAAGTACATGTACTTTAACATGTAATGTACTTGTACAGGTAATATATGGGAGGGGGGAATCCCAAAATCAGAACTGAATATTTACAATAAAAACTATATATTCAGCCCTGAAATCAGAATAATCCTGATCTGATGCCAGGTATTCGCCACACCAGAATCGCTTGGCCCCCTCCCAAAAGGAGTAGGATCTTACTACGTTTATAATGGGCAATAACCCAATTCAACTCCCAGGTAACAAAAGAGACACAGGTAAAAACGCACCTGAGGGTCAAACCAGGCAAATCGCGATCCATATAAGGAGGAACCCCTACCGTTAATTTACGCCGTCGCGTTCGCCCGCCCAACCACCCACGCCATCTCATGTAATGCACCGGTCGCGGATGGACCCTGGTGAGAAGCGCTCAATGGGTTTCACTATCATTCATAAAGGGTTTTAGGGGCAATACCTTACTTAACAAAGTTCACAACGTCACATTGTTTCATGTTATATATTAGGCTTTAACCACAGATACAGATATTATATTTACAAACCACAAAATACATCTACATATCAGTTGTATAGATGGATGAGAACTATTGACTTCCATTTACATGTACAGTGAAACCTCTCTGAACCGGACACCCTGGGAGGTCCCCAGGGTGTTCGGCTTAGAGAGATTTCAATGGAAATCAGACATTTGATCATTCTGAGCAGTAGTTATGTGCTATGCAATCACGAACAGACGTTATCAACTGAATTAAATGTCCAAGGAACTCATCAAAAATAAGATCACAGGTATTTTCTTGGTATAAAGAGGTTTCAATGTACAGTGATGTAGATACTATTGCCGAATGGTGAACACCATGATCACCGCCGGCAGTGGGTAAGTATCGAGAAAGTAGACAATAACAGGCTAAGGTTAAAGATATTCATTGGATTACGATCTCAAACGGCAGTTTCTGGCCAAATGCACAATAATTGCTCAAACTGGGGTTTGAGAGCCTAAACCATGGTTTAGACTCTCAAACTGGGGTTTAGTGAATTATTGTCCGTTTGGCGAGCCCAAACTAGGTTTTGAGAAGCCTAAACTAGGGTTTAAGCTCCAAACCATGGTTTAAAGAATTATTGTGCATTTGGCTTGTCATACTAGTTGCAATCAGTCATTATGTAGTTGGTAAATACATGGCGAGAATAACTGGTTTATCAGGTAACGAGCTTTGTATTGGTCGAATACGAAGTGACATATAACAATGCGTGGTATCAGGCACTGACCTTATTGCATATCCGGGTTACAATAAATTAGAACTGTTTTTTCATTGGTCAAAAGGCGTCACATGACGTTACAGAATGACGCCAGTGTAATGACGCAACGTAATGAAGTCCGCGTTCTTTTCAACTAAACCTATTTTATATTTGAACATCGGCTAGCATAAAACGTTACCTGATAAATAGACTAGTGCAACAGAGGATCCCAATTATTTTACTAACAGCTATCTTGGATTTTAGTCAACTAGATCAACGTCACTTGTATGCAGTAACCAGCTCCAATTAGTGCCAACTAGGCAATTATAATTTCGCGGATTAATGTTGCACGTCACACGACTCGTTACGTCACGCCACTATTGACGTCATTTGACACGACGTCACGTACGTACGGCTGCCATTTTGATAATCATTTCGAAACACTCTTCATTTATTCTAAATTATCCGGTAAAAACATTCACGCCCTCTGTCCCCTTTTATTTAAAACCAACCATAACTTTATAAACTTGAACATTGATTTATTCCTAATTAAATTTCCATTTACAATTCATCCGACGGAACTTGGTCTGAGGGCTAGCCTGACCAGCTACTCCCCCGATTTTAATAGAATACCAGCATACTGTCCTACTTTCACGAAGCCAGCTCAAATGTTTACTGCTATACAAACAATGCAAACACAATCTTTTTGTCGATAATATTAAATTATAGTAAAATTTAAGAATGCGCCTTCTTTTTATTTCATGAAATTTGGTCCAATATCGATTTTATTGCGAAAAAAATATTTCCCCATGTTAATTCCCCATAGACATCTTGACAGAGAGTGAAGATGTCTTTGGGGATTTAATATGGGAAACATGGAGAAATATTTCTAATATGAGAAATAGTGGACAGATTTTCAAAATCTAATTTTTGTTTTCATTTTCTTTGTGATCATTTCCAAGCTATCTAGCGAGGTGTCAGAGACATTTTTGCAGGTGTGCAAGAGCAGTTGTATTCATAATTGCCCTTGTTCAAAACGCTAATTGGTATCACAGTTTATGCCAATTTGTCAGTCCAATACGCAACGGCTTACACAAGGCTCGGTGTACATGTGACACACTTACTAATACTTATACATAGGCAGTTTTCACAAATTTATAAATGACGCATACCAAGAACCGGGAAAGTAACAATATCACCGACAGAATGTACGGAGAGACTTCCCCCCATTGCCGACACACCGCGCCGATATTCGCGGATGCGAGTTCACAATAACACGGCAAACTAACTCTTCAAAATCATAATGATAGAGACCGATACAAATCAAAGTACTGAAATAACTGAAACTGTATCGCCAGAAACAAAAAGTATGAAAGTGTGCCTGCCCCCGCACTAATGATGTCCGCGTTGGCAGCCTTTATAACAATCTTGATCAGATCACTCAGCCCATACCCTATTGCGTGTACAGTTTACCTTTCACATCGCTCCCAACCAAAACTAGTTGAAGTTGGTAATAAAATAATGACAATTACATCAACCACGGGTCAACAAATCTGAAAGAGCATCAGTGGTAGATCGATCAATTCTGTAAAGTTTTCTTCACATCGGCTTGTCAGTACATGAGGTATTGGCCAATGAGACTGCTGTGTCCTTTCTGCATATTCTCTTCAATGTATGTTTCAGTACTGGCAATATACCCACTTACTGAGGAAAGTGAATCATCAATCCAATACCTAAATCAAGTACAACAGATCCGAGAGATCCAATGTCATAATGTGGCATTACATTAGCTCTAGCATATGTACAAATTGTATTGCAAGTGGGTAGAGGCAAATGGTACGCTGACCGACGAACAAAACGGGTTTAGACAGAAAAGAAGTACAATAGACCATATTGCATCACTCACGAATATAACTGAAACGCGTCTTAAGGCAAACCGGTCGACATACTGTACCTTTGTCGATTTTAAAAATGCGTTTGACTGACAATGGTATTGGCGGTAAAATGTTTAGTGCAATACGGTCTTTGTATTCTTCAGTCACCGCTTGTGTACTGGTAAACTCTCTACACACAGACTGGTTTCGTGTAGGTACAGGACTTCGTCAGGGGTGTTCGTTATCGCCTTTATTATTTAACTTGTTCATAAATGACATTGTCCACATCAATGCTCTAGGTAAAGGTGTTTATATTGGTACCGAGAAGGTTAGTATACTTTTGTATGCAGATGACGTAGTACTTATTGTCGAAAATGAGAATGATTTGTAGGAAATGGTATCAGTGCTTGGAAATTGCGTGATTTTTATTAAATTTGAAAAGGCTTCATTAAAGACTATAATATTTACAATTATTTCACTCAAAGACAATACTTGAAGTTTTGTGACATTTGGATGAGGTTCAAAAGATTTAAAATGTTCACGAACGATGGACGGACAGACGGACGATTGATTGATTATTTATGTTTAACGCTCAATCAACAACTAACCCGGATCGTTAAATTACCTTTCATATGCTTTCGACCAACCACCCAAGACGGACGGAAGATTAAAAATGAGAACGAATTGACCAATTTGAAAAACGCAATGAGAGCGAATAGATCAAATTGAGAACGAATTTACCAGATATACCGGCAAATGGGCGACCGACAGCCATGGCTAAAATAGATGAATAAAATGGCGATACCTAAAAATAGTAACTTACATCGTACGCTGACATACATGTAACTGTATCTGACGATCAGTAAAGAGGAGATCCATGAACCGCAAAGAGGTAATTAAGTCACTATAAAATGATAAACACATGACACGCGCACAGCGATGGTCGAGGGACCTTGCTTTGCATGCGGCACAAACATGCACACCACCACCAGCGATGTGTGGTACCAAAAGGAAAACAACAGCAGTGAAATACACAAAACAAACGAAGTCCGACAAATATTCCCCATTTAACTACGGAGACCCGCAGGGGACAAGGATTTTTATTAAATCGTTCCCACGATATAACAATTCGTTCCCACGATATAACAATTCGTTCCCTCGAATCAACAAAATTGTTATTTCGTGGGAACGAATTGTTAATTCATGGGAACGAATTGTTATATCGTGGGAACGAATTGTTAATTCGTGGGAATGAATTATTAAATTGAGGGGACAAATTGTTATTTCGTGGGAACGAATTAATACTAATAAATAAATTCTACGTCTCATGCGGGGCTCCGTATTGAACTACCGAGAATATCACTGTTTCCATAATGACTAATGTGTACGTAACTGACAGCATGTTGCCCTCGCCATTGGCATTTAAAATTATTCCGTTGGGTATAGCGACATAACATAACAACGAATTATCGTGTAACCAGCAATCCGAGTCTGTCCACTTGGTTACCGGTGTAAATGACGGCAGCGCTTTTGTGGGGTTGTGACGCCGCCATCACGACGTCCAGTCTGCGCACGAAGGGTGCCGCCTGGAACGACCAGTGAACATTGTAGCGGTTGAACCTGGTTAGCGCGGCGCCGCAATCTTACTGCTTACATCGCCACCAACGGACGGAAACATACTAGGCAATCAAACATGATTAATACAAGAACAAAAACTATAAAATGATCACAGCGAAAAATTATGTCCCATAACCGCCATATTTATTCTGCGAAGTCCCGCCATTTTGAGCAGCATTTTCCCCCACTTGGAACAAACCGGCATTGTTGCTATTGGACGGTCTTGTGGCCTGGCTGTACGACGGCGGTGGGAGTTGCGCTTGTGCCGGGTAGGCCACACCCCCTTCTCCATATATGGCAGTAGGCGGAACGGTAGGCACCGCTTGTCTGGGATAATAGCCGGAAGGTGGGTGTTGGTACGCATACTGGTGCATATCAGGACCACCTGCAGAAATGTAGGAATTCATTAATTGTGTTATTCTTGGTATTGTTTTTTTATTTCCATGCATAATTTTTTAACATTGTCTGTGGTCCAATAATGTGTACGTAACTGACAGCAAGTTGCTCTCGCCATTGGCATTTAAAATTAATCAAACAAAAATCACGCCGATATATCTATAATAATAATTATGAATACGTTGGCTACGCGGGATGTATGTATGTAATACAGTGTAATTCGTGACACTGGGAGATACCCTGGGTGTCCGGCTTAGAGAGGTTTCACAGTAAATCAGGCATTTGATCATTGGGAGCCATAGGCGTGTGCCATGCGATCACGAACAGACATTATCACCTGAGATAAATCACCAAGACACTCATCAACAATAAGATCACATGTGTGTTCTTGGTGTCCGGTTGAGAAGGGTTCGACTGTACAACCTCTCGGGATGTTCGGAGGGTGTCAGGGATGTTCGGTATACAAGGTGTATGATCACGTGGTACTAACAACAACAACAAGTACCGATTCAAAGTACGTATTATTTTATAGTGTCCTTATTACGTAACTGATGTTGATGAAATATGGCGCATCAAACGCGTCTTATTAAGCTGCATTTGGTGGTCTCTGTATTTCCGCCAAAACTTCTGTCGTTTTTGTGAAGAATCGATTTACGTGTCTCCGGCACGGAAATCGATTATTCGCAAAAACGACATAAGTCTGTGCCAAACTAGACCACCAAATGCAGCTCATGAAGACGCGTTTGCTGCGCCATATTTCATCAAAATCCGTTGCATATTAAGGCAATTATCAAATAATACTTACTTTGGAGTGGGCGACGTTGTTGTTGTTGTAACCACGTGATCATGCACCTTGTATAGCGACGTTCACTGTAATTCAGACATAACAACGAATTATCCTTCAACCACCAATCCGAGCCTGTCTCCGTGGTTACCTGTGTAAATGACGGCGGTGCTGTTCTGTGGTTGTGGCGTCGCCATAACGGAGCCGAGTCGGCGCTTCCTCTTCGCCATATAGCAACAGATGATAATCGTGGCTACACCCGCGATAATCGTAATCGCGCTGATGATTACACCGATAATCACGCCGATTGACCTGAAAATAGCGAGCTTTCCACAGTAAATGTATATGGTGTATTGAACGATACTTAACGAACCACCAACCTATTGTTCTAACGTTTTCGTCTAAGGCCTTTATCAAGTAATTAGTTACTATAATTAACCAAGTCCGTGCATCTCTACTTATCTGATTGTGGCAACGGATTCCTTAACTTGACAAATGCCTTACACCGAAACATTGTAAATAGAACATACATGCAGGAACCTTTAAACACACAACACATCAATTCGTAGATATTTATATTTTTATACATATTCAATACATGAATATTCACTCATATAAAGTGTATTCAAACAAAAATGTACGCGAAAGAATTAATAAAAGTTGATGGCAATATATCGGCAATGAAAGTATCGTGGATAAGAAGAATTTCAAATAAAGACACTAAATGGTTAAATATGCACCTACATGTTGTAGGCCCTTTTTGAAAATGTTTATGAAATATGGTTCGAATTATATTTATAGAAATATACTTAGAATAAATAATGCCTTTTGGAAAGACGTTTATAAATCTTATGCTGATTTTTCGAGCATACTAATACCAACCACTTTCGAGGAATTCATAGCACAACCTATATGTTACAATAAAAAATTCCAGGTCTGAGACGAACCGATTATTGACCAACGGTTTCTCTCTAATAACATATCGATAAATACAATATGTTACACGTACATTTTATAGATTTTAATGACATAATACTCGCGATAAGATCCGCAATGCGTAGATTAAATATAATAACATACATCACTAGTTATACCTGTTATATAGACCATATATGCTTTTTCAACTATAATTTATACTAAAGAGTCCAAAAGGGAGTAGCGATATATGCAATGTACTCATAAATAATTGAGTTCAACCCTCTGCTAGTGATAAATGGAACACTATTCTTAATATATATCGTTGGTTTATCTGAACGTATGCATTTCGCTTACCGTTTAGAACCACATTTAGACACTCAGTTGAGATTTGTCCAATATAGAATAAATTACAGAATACTAGGCACAAACTCATTTTTACATAAAATCGGCGTTAGGCAAAACAATTCCTGCACGTTTTGTCACGGAGAAGTAGAAACAATCGAACATCTATTGTGAAACTGTCCAATACTACAAACGTTTATATCTTCTTTTAAAACATATATTACCGATAATTGCAACAGTATAAACAATGTGGAACTAACTGTTGAATTGTTTTTGTTTAGAACAATGAAACATGGAATAGTTTTTAAGAAAATACTTATAAGAACTAAAATATATATCTATGATTATAAAATGAGAGAAATAACCACAAATATAAATGGGTTAAAATTTGATATATAAGATATCTATTCGATATTATAAAAACAATCACACTGAAGGAATCAAACCTAAACTATTTTGACAATATATGGGAGCCATTAAAGAACCTTTCTAATGCGCTCTCAGGCTATACGTATCACACAATCTGATTGGCTGATGGTCATACATTACAGGTGTATCATTGCTGATGAACGGTCGCAAATTATTTAAATATGCATTCCTACGCCAGTAGTAAAGGAGTGCATTAGAAATAGGTTAACCGCATTGTAATTTTGAAATTTGCGGCGTATATCAGAAAATGGTAGGTCGGAAAACATGTATAATGCTCCGCTAGCGCGTCGCCATTAAACAGATTTTCCGACCTATCATTTTCTAATATACACCGCAAATTTGAAAATAAGAAAAACCTACACTAGGGCATGTAATATTTTGATAATATTTCCATCCAACTGGTCTGCAGGATGAGACGTTCAACTTTGATTTCATCCTTATATGAACTTAGCTGTTTCTGGGACGTTACACTATACTCATTCTCATTTTAAACTAGGCAATTCTTGTTAAATAACAACAATACTGTTTTAATGTGAACATTATTTTTTGCGAACATTGAGGATTCTGACGGGATGATTGAGTTGTTTCATCCATATCTATACTGTTCGCTATAACTACCAAAACTAGTGTTTTGTGTTGAATGGGTTGAGTTAGGTGTTAGAATTTACTGATAGTATGGACATATACCATGATACTGTTATATACTATGTACATGACAGCCGGCTACAACAAAATGCAAGTACAGTGGAACCTCGTTGTACCGAAAATTAGAGGCCAGAAAGTCACCATGTGCAACGAGCCGTCTCGAAAGGATCTGCAGTATTTGTCACTATCATTCACCTATAAATAAATCCACATTGCCGTCAATGGAATAGACCAAAAAGTAGTATTAAAAAAGCCAATGTAGGATATCCAGTGTTGGAATTAAAAAATGTTCATTCACTGTAGCTGGGTATGCATATTCAAAGTTGGTATATTGAAATAAAACAACGATAGTAGATGAACGCATCGATATGTGTACCCATGTCCCTTCCACAAGAAGCTGGGGGAAATATACAACTTTATTGATCCCAGTTCCAATATATTACAGTTGTCCCGTCCACAACCACTGTTATTATTTATTTATCGCTGGAGACAAAATATATAGTGTATCCCCGTTTTAAATATATTAACTCACTGCATGTTGGAAAACTTTTCGGTTAAAACAAGAGGCCCAATTGGGCCTGTATCGCTGACCTGAAAGTATTATCCCCATAATAAAGTAAATAAAAAAAACGCACGTACTGTCTCATAAAAAAGCCAGGTTCCATCAAAATTCGTCTGCAATACATAGAAAAGTAATTTGAATACTTTTTCAGTAGCCGATTTCATCAAAATTGCAAAGTATACTTAGCTAGCAAAGTATACTCTGAGGCAGAAATCATTTATTTTCCCCAAAATGCATTATTTCATATAGAACTAACGACTGCATATATTTGATGATTAAAAGTATGCAGACTTATTATGGCTGAATTTATTACATTATCACAGCCAAAATGGCTGTGCTAATGTAATCAAATCAGTATAATAACAATTAATAAATTTATCCTTAAATTGAAAATTTCTCCCTCAATGTATAATTTGCTAGATAAGCATACTTTGCAATGTTGGTGAAATAGGCTACTGATTGTCTCATAATATGTATAGTCCGTGTGTGCGGTTAACGGATAACAGAGAAAATTTGTCAGTTTTGCATTTCAAGCCCCGAAAAGAAAACATAAGCAATTTATAAAAAGTATAATAACATGACTGATGAGATATACAAACTGTGAAGGTGACTAACCCAATATTTTGAAATTAAGCTTCTTACTAAAGTGATTTTGTATGGGCATTTCGACCTTTTGGCGGCCATCTTGGAGGACGTAATCATTCCATTTCGAAATAAAATGCTCCAGACTGATCGTCTCCTCGATGCCTTCGATATGAATAGACCACATTGGATACAATATTATATGGCGGCCATTTTAACAAATATGAAAATGCTTCAGCTAGGGACCAGAACGTTGACCAGCATTGACCAAGTGGTTCACGAAAAGAAGGTGTTCGAAATCTATAATAAAAGGATAACAGTTCGACCTTTCCGCGGCCATATTGGATGACATAATCTTCAAATTTTAGCAAAAAGTCCTCCAGAGTGATTGTCTCTTCGATACCTGCGATTTCATATATAACATGACCATATTTGGTCAAATGTGAAAATTGAGCCCGACTTGACCCCCGGGCCCCGCCCATTTTTTACCCCGAGTTCATCATTTTAACAAATCTGAGATAACAATGACGATATGTCATTCCTGCCAAGTTTCGTCGAAATCGGTCTGGCGGTTCGTGAGAAGAAGAATGTTTCAACAAGTTGGCCTAATTTGCGATAGCGGCCAACTTGGATTATGCGATAACCTTCATTTTAACAAATATGAAAAGGCTTCACCCACGCACCATAATCGTGAAGACTGACCAGCATCGGCCAAGCGGTTCACGAGAAGAAGACGTTTGATATATATAATAAAATGATGACCTCTCGACCTTTCGGTGGACATCTTGGATGACGTACATGTAGGACATCCGATTTCGACACAACAAAAATCGTCTCCTCGATACCTTCGACTGTTTTTTAGACCATGACCATTTCCTAGTGATTTCATTCGTTTCTCCCTCATAATAAATATATCTTGCCGACTCAATTCTAATGAAATTCCAAAACATATTTACAGAGAAAATAAGAAAAGTACTCTTTCTGTGATGACCGTTATCTTCGCCGCTAATATGCAAAGCTCAATATCGACAGAAAAAACTTAACTTGGTTTCACACCATTGCCTACAACCGTTTGAATATTATTCCGTAATTGGAAACATTGCTACGGAGCCCCGCAGGGGACATGGATTCTTTTTATTAATTCGTTCCCACGAAATAACAATTCGTTTCCTCGAATTAACAATTCGTTTCGAAGAAATGACAATTCGTTCCCTCAATTTAACAATTCGTTCCCTCGAATTAAAAATTCGTTCCCTCGAATTAACAATTCGTTCCCACGATATATCAATTCGTTCCCGTGGAAATTGAGGGGAATTCGTGGGAAAGAATTTTTAAATTTACGGAACGAATTTTTATTTCGTGGGAACGAATTAATAACAAAAATAAATATACGTCCTCTGCGGGGCACCGTACAATATCGACTGAGAAAACGTAACATGGTTACACACCATTGCCACGAATTGTTATTTCGTGGGAACGAATTAATAACAAAAATAAATATACGTCCTCTGCGGGGCACCGTACAATATCGACTGAAAAAACGTAACATGGTTATACACCATTGCCCACCACTGTTTGAATATTATTCCGCAATTGTAAACATTACTGAGGAATCAATACTGCAATGAATATTGGATGGGAGCGTGGACTGTAAACAGGACACTGTGAATGTTATAATCAGGTTTTTAATCAGAACACTTCGCCCCGTATAACCAGTTTTCGTTCACCTTGTTTGTTTTCTGGATATTATTGCAAACTGCCAGTCACACATATGATACTGATTCCACGTCGACCGGCCTTCTCAAGACGTGGACAATATTGTGTACACATACATCAAATTATGTAATATTCGCATCATGTTGGTGTAAGGTGGCTCGCATTATTCGCTTTTGTAAAAATGACTTTCAAGCGAGCCATGATAATCGCTGTACACGACAACCAGACAGTAATAGAAATATACGTTGGGTTCATTGTAGCTGTTGATTTGAGTCTCAGACGTGCCCCACCTCAATCGAAATTCTATGTAAATGAAAGACTCTCCTTGTGTGCAAAAGGTGACAGGCCAGAACGACAATAAGACGGTACTCACACGGGCGTGCAGACAGAACTGGGTCTACACTGATGCACACTTTCATCGTGGTATGTCAAATATAGAGAGTGTTTTCTTTCCGGTAGGTGAATGCTTAGCAAGAGAGTGTGGGCGGTTCGATTTCGTAACGCCAGAGTTTACAATGTCCCGGGAAATGTGCATATTACGGCGGGAAATACCGGAAAATATTGGGAATACCGGGAAATACCGGGAATATGATGTGTATTGGACGGTGATATGACAAATGTCATTCTTAGTAGAAAATCCCTTACTAACTGGTTTTCAATGTGTCAGTTTTGTATTCCGTTCTACTGGTAGACCTCCTGCCCATGTAATACTGGATATCAGTATTTATAATACAGGAGGAGAATCCACATAAGCTTAAACGCTTGTTTTCTAATCACATTTCGAACTGTATGTATCACATGTATCTATATCACTGAAAATATTGAAATAAATACTGTTTACAATAATATATATTGTATTAATACAAAATATATGTAAATGATAAGACCACACTGTGTACACAATTCTGTAATATAATTGTCTACTACAAGCTAATATTTTGAGAACCCCACTTCATTGCCCTATTAACATGTTATTAACATATAATATTATATTTTAGATAATCACTACTGAATGGTAATCCAGATAATTGATAGCCAGTTTTCCATTAATATGTTGATCTTTCCACCTCCTAGTGACTTAAGTCTTGTAGACACTCAAATGCTCCCTAAATAAATAGCATAAGTCCTTCTTTACAACGAGTGTTTGTTTATCCTTTTTATTTCAAACAACATGTTAGTATCAAGGCCACAGATGGCTGTGTGTTACATTATCGGGTGGCATGACACACATCAATGCGTATGGCTAATTGTGTGTACACTGCCGAGCAAAATCGGAAATAGTATACCCAAACAAAAGCCAAGAGCCCAGGTAAACCAAAATGGAAATAGTTCATGGACATATAATATAGTCATGCGTGCAACGGTGGTCACAGGGACAGAAATGCACTTCAAATCCAGCAGTGTACATTGCACCCGCCCCACTCCAAAAAAGGATAAATACATAATAATGTCATAACATATAAATTGAATGCAACCATAGAAATCAAACACAAACAATAAAGCCCACAACAAATAAGGGTCACATGTGATGAAAAGGGAATACACTGTAAGACGATGCAATCAAATGTGACGACAACGGTAAACTTTGTAACGGTCAGTGGAAAAAACTGCCCATTGGTGGATTAATCCAGTCCCAGTGTTACATTGTAGCCTCCATCAGGTGCATGCATTAAGTTTGGGATGTATACTATTCTCATGTGTGTGTTGTATGACAACGTATGCCTGCGATGTGTTTTGATTGGAATGACATTTAACATCTGATAGCTGCACTGGAAATGCCCTTGAATGCATCATGGCCGGAGGTGACGATAGTTTACCACACTACTCTAATATAAGCCATGTAAAGAACAGCAAATGCGAATCAATCAGCATACCTGTTTATTCTGCGACGCATTAGACCCTGACACATTCCCAAATTAGTCACTTTACCAAATGTCAAGGATTTCATCATTCTAATTTACTCACAGTGTATGCTATTCGTGATACTCCCTAGTCCCTTAGATACTACTGGTTGCTGATGACGTATTTAGATGGCGCTGATCAACAGAAGGAAGAGATTTACCAAGGATATAAAAGGCTGGTTCATTTGTACAGCCGCGCATGTAACGCGAAGTAGGGAATTACAGTAAATGTTAAATTTATTTAGAAATTTTAGATAACTTACAATTGTAAATAAATTAAATTTATAAGTGAATTTGTTAATTAAATCCCCTCATACACTATATTTTCTCTTGCCGTCATATCCTTCCGAGACAATCACATACAAATGTACTATAGCATAAGACACAAGCATAACAACCACAATAAACAAATTGACACCGAGCAAGCCTACCGTAAGGCAATAGGAAAAAGAAGGCATTCAATCAATCATACAATACATAATATAAAACGTACATAATTCCCATGATAGTTCGGCTGATATTTGGATATTTGGGAACGAACCAGGCGTATATACAATGGGTTTTTGGTGATATTTTGCATCTACCATCAATACATTATTGGAATCCGACAGATGGTACTATGTGATCTTTGAACAAGTCTCAATATCCACGATGGAGTCCAAGAAGGCTGCCAAAAAACAACAAGACCCGGTATTTGCCTCTTAATAGTGTGAATAGACCGTTTTATTTTGTTTATAATAGTATGCATTGCTTTAAATCAGATCCATAAAGCGTCATAACATGTGCTTTATATCAAATATAGTATTCAAGATGGCCGCCAGCATGGTACATAGTAATGAAAGTTGTCACTATGCCGGGCTTGAACATGTTCAAATATTGAACATGTTCAAATATGCGTTGAAAATTCACTGCGTTCAGTGAAATCGCTTTTGAGTTTCACGGCTTTGTTATACGCAATTTTAATGACATAAATCGTGCATACGTACATGTAGTTCGTTTCTGAATTGACACTACCATGTCATAGATGTGTTGCATTGTCTAAATGTCGCCTATGCAGCATATGTTCAATACATGTAAATCCAATAATTATTTACAATACAACATTGTTAATGTGAAATTTACAGACTCTAATCATTTTGCACTTACGTACATATCAGTAGTACGAAGTTTAGTGAAACGGCCCCAGGTTTATGGTGGAGACAAACGAATACCACAGTGTAGTAATCACAGTTGAATGGTTTTAATGTGTTTGGGTTTGTGATACATCTTTACTAATCCTCTCTATAATTATTTTTCTTAACGAATGAGTTACCTTTTTCAGAAGTGCATTCAATGATCCTTAAACATGAATATATATTGATACTATCATTAAAAGTATGTACATAGGAAATCACCCCCACCCGCCAATATACCAATACATATTTCATTCACATATTATACATTGAAATACATATAAGTACTGACTATATGAGTAGGACTCTGAAGTGCATGTAGATATACAAACCCATAAAAAATGTTTTCATCCATAAGTACAGTACGGGGATATTTACATTATGCAATAGTTAATGTGACGATGCCAAAAGACTTACCTACCATCTTACCTGGAGCGTGGACGCAGATATAAGCCATGGTGTTCAGTTATAATGTCGAAAGTGCGGCCTGTCATATGCATTTGAACCAGATTTCAGTGATGTAGGTTGTCGCGGGGATGTCCCTACACGCTTAGAGTGGGCGGTGATAGTATATCCATGTAAATTGTCTGCGAAAATGAACTTCCAGTAAGGAATAGTGATATTAAGTGGTGTTAGTAACCAGAATATTTGTATTTGACACGAAAACCATAACGATCCGATAATAATTAAGAACTTTGATTCACATATTCATGTCAGAGGTTCAGCTCGCCCAATATATACATTGTGAGTCGTGTATCATTGTTTTCGGTCTTCTATTCCATTTTCAGCTCCCGAGATATATAGGAGTTGGGTAAGTGTTGTTGTTTGTATTATATGGCACATTACTTGAATTTAATTTTTTTATTTCTAGAATGCTTAGTATATTTGGGAGACGCTCCACTGCTAGTCATTGATGCACCTTGGTGATTGTTGATGAGTATGTGCTTGCCACCATACATTGTCTTAAATGGTTACATGTTTCGATTTAATTGGGCTATCTGGTCTTCTTCAAGTTAGTTGCAGTGTTTCCACTCTACTGTATTGTTATGCTCAGATTCAGTGTGTATAGATAAAAGGTATCTATGTTATACATGTAATAAAGTTGTAACATAATTACCAATCGTAGTGACCAACTCGGTACATGCAATATTACCGTGCGTAAAGCGGTACCCAGAGCGATGAACAACAACAAAGGCATGCTGCACTGTTTACATATGCAAATCGGTATGACCAATTGAATTTTCAGCTGTTAATAAGTCAAGCATATCATACATTCCGTAAATGATACATGTATTTGGTTAGCTGTTTTAATTGTGAATACTGTGATACTTGTTATTATAATGTAGGAGCGTACGTACTGTTTAGCGTTGTGACAGTGGCTATAATGGCAATACTTGCAACTAATCATAATTATGTGCAATGCATTGATGAACCAACTTCTATGTATCGTTCAAACCGATATTACTAGCTCTTGTGCAATGTGTCGGTTACCTTTGCGTAACTGAAATGAACTAATCAGAACGATTTAATAGTTCATAAACATAGGAATCAACAAATGTTCTGAAAATGCGACTATCATTTAAATGTTATATGCATCCTGTAATTGTGATTAACGAACGTCAAAGACAGTATTGCATATATATAGAGGGAATATAGCAAGTTAGTGCTTACGTGTACATGTAGCAGCCGCATAATTATACTATTGACCATTGTCTGTTTCACGAAAGCTGCCCAAATTGTACGGCTATATAAACAATTCAAAAACAATAAAGGAAAATTTATGAATGAGCCTTCTGTTTATTTCGTGAAATTTGGTAAAATATTGATTTTATTGCGAATGGGGATTTAACGTTTTTAGAATTTCAGAAATAGTGGACCGATTTTCTAAATTTAACTTTTGTTTTCTTATTTGCATCATTTTCAAGCTATCTAGCCAGGTTTCGGAGTCAATTTCCAATTTGTGTTGCTTTCTGACTTCTCCCACAGCTCATACACTTCCTTTTCCCCGATGTTCAATTCCAATAGAGAGAGACGAAATTAATTTTTCGTAATGAAATCAATATTTGACCAAATTTCACGAAATAAAATGAACGCTGATTCTTAAATTTTGATAAAATGTATTTTTTTCCAAAAGAATACTGTTTTTGCATTGTATGGCCGTAACATTTGGGCAGGTTTCGTGAAACAGACAGTATACACTATATTCGTAACATGTGTAGCATGTATGCATACAAACTACACCATTTGAAGCATACTGGCGGTTAGTATTACCTTAATATTGTTGATTGGGCTGTTTCGGCATTAGAAAAATTAGCAAATGAGTGTCATCAGTAAAACGTCAATAAAATAGGGTGTGTAGGTTCAAAATCATCAGGGTCCAGTTGCTCAAAACCTCGGTTAGCTTAACCGACTGTTAAATCCTTAACATTGTTAAGGAGTTAACAGTCCGTTAAGTTAACAGATGTTTTGAGCAACCGGGCCCAGACTAGTATTATCAGCTGTTTTTGGCAGTGCAGAGTTAACTGAAAAATACTCACATATGCACGCACACATTTATTTGGTGACCGTCTTGAATACCACTTAATTAGCATATGGGTGAATAATTAGTAATTAATACAGACTGCGAAACCCAAAATGACATTCAACACCGATTTGAATTTGCAATGCAGATTTGAATTTGATAATGCCATTGTGAGAAATTAAGTAAGGTATTGGCGGCCATATTGCATGCTGTTTTGTATTATAGCATACGTTTATAGTCTACTGTAATTACACAAGCCTTAAAGTAATATATTAAAAATATATAATATTGGCTTCAGTCTATTAAGAATCAAACACCTGTCTTGATTTTGTTGTTTTGGGTTAGTCATCTTGGACGACATCTTGAATTTTGAAAACTGCTCAAGGGTGACAGAATGTCATCCGTCGGATTTCAATAATATATGTCATGAAGATGCAACATCACCAAAACCCCATTTTATCCCGTCAACCCAGTGCGTATGTGCCGTGAAACACGGTGCCATTTTTGATATCCTGTCAATACGACATAATCACTGCGTATGATTATGTGCGGTGGCTGGGGTTATTTATTTGTTTTGCATTTTAAAGCCATGTGTAGATGTTGACGGGATAAATAGAATAGTAGGTTAGTGCCGTGAATGGAAAAAGATATCTGGCAAGGCTTAGGAAACGGGATGGGCGAGGCTCTACCGAGATATTTTTCCCATTCACGCACTAACCCACTATTCTCTATGTATACACGGCAAGTCCGGGTACCGTGGTAGTCCAGCACTACGACAGAAACTCCATAACAAACACGTACAACGGTGTAATAATAATAATAAAGTACACTGAAACAGTTTAGACCATGCAAAAAAAAGTACTTTGGTTCTCAGGTATCGCCGCGTCAGAAAAATCCTTACGCGTCGAGAATTTTATCATCATAGAGAACTAAAATCGTTCTGTAAAATCGCCACATGATCAATAAAGACACTGCCATGCAAAACTCTGTTAAATCCCATCATGTCTGACGTAAATATGGTGGTGTTTCACGTCTAAGGAGGTTATAGTAAAGTTATAGAACATAGCTGCATCTGGCGACTTAAAAAACATCAGAATCAAACATTTCGAACAAGGAAATGTATATAAAAAGCCGTTCTCCAGCGTCACATTCCGCAAACCCCGTGTTTGGGAAGCAAAGTACGTGGTTGTTTTATGCCCTTAATTGCACATTATTTTTGTTAAAGATAATTTGAAAAACTATCAGTCAGGACACAAATCTGGAACTGCGGACAAAAGACGGGTTTAAGTGCTGCAGTCGGGCATTGTTACCAGAACGTAATACTCTATATACAGTACGGGAGTATACAAAGTGTTACGTTTCTGCAACATTACAAATATACCAGGTAAAACAGCAAATTTCGTCCTCGTCGCCGTGTTCTCTACAGCAGCCGTCGGGACAATGTGTGGACATCAGACGGCCGTAATCCTCGTCTATGTACAGGCAGTACTCCCCCATCACCACGGCATCTGACGTCACAAATGCATTATGGGTAACGTACGTTACGCGCACCTCAGGTCTCCGTCTACATCTACTTACAGTGAAACCTCTCTAAACTGGACACTGACTCTAAACATGGGAGCCCAGGGTGTCCGGTATGGACGTTCTGGGACTCATTTTCCTATTTCTACACGTCTGGATCTACACTAATTAACATAAAGGATTACCTATTGTTATGAAAGATGATTCAAAGTCCACCGTGGTGGTGGCTCAACACGTCAGTGGCTGGTATTGAAGCTACGTTACTTTACAGACGTTACACTTGCGAACGTTATATCAAAGGTATAACAGCATGGTTGTGAAGTTGATCAGTTTATCAGGTTCTACAAGCAATATCTGTCAATGCCCATAGCACAACATGGAGTTATGTTTTACTATCCCGCGTATGAATAGCTACTAGCTTGAGTGCGATTAAACCTAAATGTGGCTGTGACTGGAGAAATAGGGCTTTGGGATTTGTGACCAGTGTTGCTCATGATCAAATAGGGCACCCCTGCAGCCTGTTAACGATATTTGCTGAATGTTAGAAGCATAACCCGTACTTCATTGATGGAATAGCGTCGTTCTCGTATCTGTGTTCGACGTCTCGAAATAACTCCAAACCGATACGCCGTCATCGGCAGGCGATGTTGTATATTTATACGATGTATCTGCATTTGTTCGCATTGATAATACTTCAGAAGTTTCTGACACAATTAGAAAATTGTGTATTTGAATGCGTATGTAGAAATGGTCCAAACAAGCAGGTGAATGTTAGCTATTTTACACAACATGAAATACGCATCACCATACAACGTGGTCAACTCACATGTGATTAAAAAATCAATCGGCACAAAGTGTGTTGCATCTGTTAATAGCTTGCTTCAAACGTATATTTGACAGAAAAAGGTGTTACCAATCGCTTATAAATATAGCTGTGCTCTTTTAAAGGTACATGCCCACTCAGTAGGCACAAACTCAGACATCATCTGAGACAATTTCTGGCAAAATAAACATTCATTCACCATGACCCCACATATTGATTGGCATTATTATACATTTTATATCAGACATAAATGTTGACACTGATATCCGGGGCGATAACTGTGTTTCCTTAAAATGTTAACGGACATTACTATTTATTCTCTGTATTTATTTTTTTATGTGCAATAATCATACTTTATAATCTGTCGAAAATATAAATTGTTCAAGTGACGCATTTAATTAGTATAAACAATTAAAACATATCATGCCTCATTTGCATATGAAAATAGCCTGATACCACCGCTCGCCACTATCAGTAAAATAAATATTACTAAATGATTATATCTGTATAGCGGGCACTTGTAATATTCAGAACTGGTGGAATAGTGACACAATTATACACTTATTTAATTCATATTCAGAATATTTTGTACGTACTGAGTGGGCATGTAGCTTTAAAATGCCTGTAAGGTTTCGTTTGTACACGAACCCGAGTATACACACATTAACCCTTACTACGCGGGAGACGAAAATTGTCGTCTACTGTTTTTCATCTTTGCCTTTTTCTTAACAAAGAACATGTTTTGGCAGCACATGAGAATCGTCTCCAGTGGAGACGATTCTCATGCGCTGCCAAAACAGGTTTTTATCTAGAAATATTGAAAATAAAACATTTCCAACAGACGATACAATTTAATTCAGCGTAGTAAGGGTTAAACGGCGGTCCGAGAGCGTAGTTTATATTACATGCTTTATATTATATTGCTTTATATTATATGTAGCACATGGATGCAGACATGTGGTTTTGACTGAAGAAATAGGGCGTATGGGTTTTGCGACCAATGTATATCCATATCAGCCTGTGCATCCGGACAGTCTGATCAGGATATGCACTGTACGCCATTCTATCAATGAATCGCCAGTCCTGACACTAGTAAACAAACGATATCGTTTTCAGGAGTTTGTTATTTGATCAGGAGCTACACTGGTCGCGAATTCCATAAGCCTCATTTCCCCAGTCACGGAGACATAATTATAATACCTACCCAGTCCTAAGACAACCAACACCTCCAAGACAATGTGCCATGGCTGCTTCATCGTGCGTCCGTGCCAACCTACGTGAGATGTACGCTACTCTACCATTCCACCGGTGTTGACTGTTCGTATTCAGAAAGCGTGGAAAGCGTCGATGTTAACCCTTAAAATGATGGGGAAAATGTCGTCAGCTGTTATTTCATATTTTGCATTCTTTCTCAATAAAAGCATGGTTAGTCAGCACTTTAGAATCCTTTTCAGTGGAAATTTTTCTAAAATGCTGTCAAAGGATGTTGTTAGAGAAAAATTTAAAGTAAAAAATAAACATCAGACGACAACATTTAATTTAGCAGTGTCATGGTTAATGTACTGCACTGTTCATAACACTATACCCCATCCTAGTGGTCACCATCCACTAATGTAAGAAGGATTACGTAAGAGAAGGTCACGTGTTAAAGACTCGGGCCCAAGGCTCAGATAATAGCTCATACGAAAATAACCACACCTAACCACTTGCATGCATATGTATCGAAGTGGGTGGGTGGGGTGAATTTTACTTTTAAAGAGTCTTTTTCTGATTTTCTGAGTTCTAGGTCAGAGTCTTCAATCTGTGGGGCAAGACAACATGCATCATAAAACATAGTTCAATAGACTATAGTTCAATAACATATCTATGGAAGCGTCCTGGTGCCAATGTTAAAATATATTTATCGGCAAATTATGAGATACTACCTCCTAATTAGGAGATATTAATTCATAATTAAGAGATACTATCTCTTAATTAGGAGATATAGCATCTCCTAATTAGTAGTTAGTATATTTTAATTAGGACTTAGTATCTCATAATTAGGAGTTAGTATCTCGTAGTTAGGAAATAATACGTCCTAATTAGGAGATGATAAGTCCTAATTACGAACTACTAAGTACTAATTAGGAGATAATATGTCCTAATTAGGAGATAGTAACTCCTAATTAGGAGATAAAAGCTATTTTAGCATTGACACCAAGACACTTTCATACATATGTTTCAATATATTTGTGGATAATATCTAGCTAGAACTACTTCCGGAGCATCACATGTGGCTGTGACTGGGACCAGTGTAGATCCAAATCAGCATAAATAACAAACGCTAGTTCCGCACACTATGGTTCCGGTATAAAACAATTCATCAAAGGACGCGGTGTTCGCGGAAAACAAATACGTGACTTTGATTGAAGAATTGTGACTTATGGGTTTTACGACCAGTGTAGATCCAGATCAGACTGTGCATCCGCACAGTCTGATCAGGATCTTCACTGTTCGCCATTCCATTAATGAAACACCCGTCATGCGCCTTACGTGCAGTTAGACAAGTATCAAGCTACAGTGGTGTGCTATTTGATCAGGAGCTACACTGGTCACATATCACATTAGCCAATTTCTCCAGTCACAGCCACAAAAATAGTTGGACGTCACGTTGCTTAGTTTTACAGTGAACATAACAATGGGTATCTAAGCAACGTGAGGATAAATCAAAACATTTTATAAATTTAATTCTAAAGTCCCGACATTTGTTATAAGGAAAGTTACGTGTGATTCACGTGATCGGTAACCTGTTTATACATGAAATACGGTCTATAGAGCCAGTGATGCAACGCACATATGATTGCAATTTATTTACAACTTTATCTTGAGGTAACAACACTTTACGGGTACATGTCCACTAAGTAGGCAAAACATGTTCTTTATATCAGAGACATCATCTGAGACATTTTCTGGCAAAATAAACATGCATTCACCATTACACCACGTATTGATTGGCATTATTATGCATTTTATATAAGACGTAAATTTCCACACTGATATCAGGGGTGGTAACCGTGTTTCCTTTAAATGTTAACGGACATTACTATTTATTATCTGTATTTATTTTTGATATGGAATGATCGTACTTATCTGTCGAAAATATGATTTTTTCCAGTGACGCATTTAATTAGTATAAATAATTAAAAATGATCATTCCTCATTTGCATATGAAAATAGCCTGATACCACCGCGAGTCACTATCAGTAAATAAATATTACTAAATGATTATATCTGTATGGCAGGCACTCGTAATTTTTAGAACTGGTGGAATAGTGACACAATTATACACTTATTTAATTCCTATAAAAAAACATGTTGTGCCTACTGAGTGGGTATGTACCTTTAACAACATACCAGAGAAAATAAAATCATTTTGACCAATTATACCATGGCATGGTACATGTATGCCATACACATCCCGTTCTGTAGACGCCTGGTAGTCGTCTAACCTGAATTATCTGGCGTTTTCGCGGGGCGGTTAGTGGCCCTCAGAAAATGCCAAACAAGCCCGGTTAGAAGTGACCGGGTGTCGTTGTTTGTGTGGAGACCGTACAACCTGCTATCCATTATGTTTAAGTCCAATATACCATTTATTCTAACACCAAGTCAAATGTTCATGTATAGGTTAGACGCGTCGGGAGTAAACTGTAAAATAATAATTTGTTTAACTGTAGTATTGTATAAAGCATACATTTACCTGATAGTGTGTCAATATAAATCCACATTGACTCGGAAACAGCGGTTACTGTTGCCACGTATCCGCCGTCGGTGCCATTGTAGTGTATACCTCAGAATTGCCAAGCGATTTATCAATAACCATGAATAACTCTGAATTGTTTACATGTTTCATATAGCACCGAAATCAATAAAACATTAAAATTCGCTGTTTGGTCTTCAGATCATGAGAAAGTCAATGACATGACCATGTGCTGCTTTATGAATCGGCCTAGTACAATCAGTTAAGTTTGTCACTTGTAATATATATACAGTGCAACCTCTCTTCAACAGCCACCCTTGGGAAGACGCAAAACTGGCTGGTGTAGAGAGGTGGCTGTTGTAGAGAGGTTCATGCTGAATAAATTTGTCGGTTGTTATTTATTTATTTTCTTCGATAATTCTCATCAAATACATGCTTTGACAGCTATAAACAAACTGACCCAGTAGTAGTAGTAGACATTTCTTATGGAAGCGTCCTGGTGCCAATGCTAAAACATAGAAGCAGAAGAAGAAGAAGAGTTTATTGACATAAACTATATACAGTTTCTAGTCATAATAACTTGCTCAATTTCTAGCAACATATGAATAACATGATAGGTAATGAGTGAAACATGATATTAGTTGCATGAGTTTGAAGAAGTAAGTATTTTGAGGGTGGAAATTGCTTAGCAACTGTTCATAAATTGCAAAATTACATGTGCATTTATAATTGTTGTCGTTGCCACTATTGGAGAACCCGTGTTGTCCGATAGTGTCAAGTACAACGATTTAACATGGTGGTTGGTGGAATAAGCTGTGATATGTAATGGAGTACGGCGGAGTAGGCTGTCGGCTGTCAAATGGGAACCCAAAACGCATGTCACCAGCGTGAGGTCAATCTCGGCTGCGCACTCACACATTCTGTATGGTGTATGACGGAGGTCGTGTTGTTTAATATAGTTTGATCCGTTATAGTACTCAGCTGTCAGGGATTAGACTGTGTGAATGAGCTGCCGTGACGTTCCCCACCCCGGCTGGACACGCCCCAAAATCCCACTTGATTGCCCACGCACATAATTCAAACAATTGGGAGCTGTGGTGTATAATTCATGACTATCTATACTATGACCAGTGTAGCCCCAGGTCTGAACGCTCAAATGTGCGTCAAGACCAGGAATCACACTGCGTTGTACACTATTGCATAGTACATATCCATTAGAAGAATGTATGTGCTAATCAATTAAGCTGCTTCAATGGTTTCCTTATTGATTATACATGTAATAATACTCGTTTTGCAGTTAACATGGTATGCATGTATTATTGTTGTCATTGTTACCATATCCAACCGTGATTAGCTAATAGTAACAATGCAAACAATATGCCATGACTGAATAATGATTGAATTATATTTACAAATTATGTTTTAATCGACTGCGAACAAAATGGATCTCAAGAATTATGCAACGGACCCCTGTCCAGATCAGCCTGCCCGGCGAGCAGGCTGGTCAGGGCTTAACGCATTGGTCAATATTGTCGGACGTGTTGTATTGTTGGATGACAATGAAGCTGGTGGTATTCTATTCGATTGTAAAGTAGCTGGCTTAGTGTATGCTGATTTTATGTACGTTGCATAACCCTCAATTAGCATGTTGTCCTTTCACTGCGCATGTGCGCGGCTCCCGTGACAAACGAAGTATGCAACAACATTCTCAACCAGCGTAGCCCCAGATCTGAACGCATAATTATGCGATCTCATCAGAGACAATGCTGTTTGTCGATTTATACTTCATTGTCGCTGCATAGTGAGGCGTCTCCTTATTGCAAACGCTTCTGTTATGAATTTACACAGATTTACCAATTCGCACCTGTTCGTAGATTGTAGTAGAATCGAGAATTTGTACATACTGGGACGGTTGGGATAGTAACGTTTGATGTATTTCTGTCTAATATTGTCAAAAACCGGGCATCTAATAACAAAATGATATTCATCCTCCAAATCGTTTGAGTTACACAGTTGGCAGAGGCGTTCATGTCTCACAATTCTATTTGCCCCATACCTGCCAGTCTCTATTCTTAATGGGTGTGATGATAGCAATAGTTTGCTTATTGAGCATCTCAGCCACCTGTTTCTAACTTTGTCCAGATAGCATGAATACTGAAAACATGGTTTGACATATTTATACAATGTAAGTGCTCCATTACTTTGTACATCGGCTTGCCACTTTTGTATGAAACAATCAAGTTCTGCTTTCTTAAATAATGCACAAAAATTGTTTTCGGACACTGATTGAGGGTCATTCCAAATATATGAGAATCCCATATTATCAAGAAGACTCTTAACCTTGCTTACCCAATTGTTAAGTCCGTTTGTACAATCTAATAGAGCACTATTGTATATCACTTTCAGAATACAATTTTGCGTTTTAACTAGCTTAAACCAGTATTTTACCATTCGAATACGTCTGTTTATGTAAAGAGGGTAGCGGCACAGTTCACCATATACACCTACATTGCTAGTAGAAAGTTTTACACCTAAAACAGTCTTACAAAACTTGAGGTGAATGCGTTCAATTTCTTTGGATTTTGTGTTACCCCACACTTCACATCCATACGACAGAATCTCCTAATTAGGAGATACTAACTCCTAATTAGGAATTAGTATCTCCTAATTAGGACATACAGTCTCCTAATTAGGACTTAGTATCTCCTGATTACAACTTAGTGTCTCCTAATTAGGACTTAACATCTCCTAATTAGGAGTTCGTATCTTATATAGCACTGTTCATGGTATATATGCTCAGTGAAAATGAAACGCTAATCGTATCAAGTATGAGCTATAATACATCCCAGAAAGCATAATCAGTTGTTTACAGACTGAACATTCGGCTTAAGTCAGCTGCAACAGAGATTGGCATTCAGGGGACCGTTTCACTAAACTTTGTACGACTAGTATGTTCGTATGTGCAAATTTGGGATCGTCTGTAAATTTCAATTGATGGATTTTCATTTATTGAACATAGGCTGCATATGAAGCCTATGTTCAATAAATATAAATCCAATAATTGTTTACAAGAAAACATTGTCAATGTGAATTTACAGACTATCATAATTTTGCACATATGAATATTTTAATCGTACGAAGTTTAGTAAAACGGGGACATGTATTTTTTGTATTAATTCGTTCCCACGAAATAACAGTTCGTTCCCTCAATTTAACAATTCGTTCCCTCGAATTAACAGTTCGTTCACACGATATAACAATTCGTTCCCACGAATTAACAATTTGTTCTCACGAATTAACAATTCGTTCTAACGAATTAATAATTCGTTCCCACGAAATGACAATTCGTTCCCTCAATTTAACAATTCGTTCCCTCGAATTAACAATTTGTTTCCACGATAACGAATTATTAAATTTAGGGAACGAATTGTTATTTCGTGGGAACGAATTAATAAAATAAAATGTCTACATCCCCTGCTGGGCTCCGTACATTTCAATCATAAAGTTAGACAACAGTGAATTAACTTACTGTGAAACCCATCTACATTAAACACAATCGGGTCGCCAGGGTGTTCGGTATGTATGTTTTATCCCGTCAACACAGTGCGTATGTGCCGTGAAACACGGTGCCGTGAAACAGTTTTGATATCCAGTCAATACAATTTTTGCATTTTACAGCCATTTGTAGGTGTTGACGGGATAAATAGAATAGTAGGTTAGTGCCGTGAATGGGAAAAAATATCTGGCGCGGCACGGAAACGGGATGTGCTCGGCAGAGCCTCGCCCATCCCGTTTCCTGAGCCTTGCCAGATATTTTTCCCATTCACGACACTAACCTACTATTCTCTATCTACTGTACCTACTGCAATGTTGGCTCACATTTCCTCTCCCCAAGATTCGTCTAATATGTTACATTGTTTTGTAATTTGCATATTGCACTCGGCGTGCCTATGCATGTGTAGATATACGTGAGAGTTGGTGTCCGTAACTATAAACTACATCTTTGGACACGCATTGTATACCTATAACGTTCTTGTGATCACCATCTGAGTTGCACATTGTCTGGAACCTCTCTAAGACGAACAACGTAGTAGTTTTGCAATCATACTTTATTGGCACGCAATCGATCGTATAGTTGAATTACAATGTAGCCTACATGTCAGTCCTGAGTTGGCACCCGTGCCTAGACTACCAAACGGCGCCCAAAGGCGACCCTGTGTGGGTACAACCTCAATACCAGCCACACCGATTGTTTTAATTTTTTTTTTTTTTTTTTTTACGTTCTGTTTAATTTTTTTATTCATTTTTGTTATTTTTATTTTTTATTTTTTTGTGTATGGATATTTTTCCTTTATTTATTTCCCTTTTGTATCATTTTATTTGTTATCATACCCACATTTACACATAATACATATACATGTAATAGACAATGACACACCTTGTATATACAATTGTCTCTAAGTGTATATCGGCTCGCTAATCGAGCAATAGTAAACTGATTAGACAGCCCCAACAGACGGCCTTATATACTCAATTCATCTTACATTTATTTACCAGTTCAAGCCGGACTGAACTGCCCCTCGCTGATGTCAGCTGTCTAAATAGTAGTATGCGCTCTGAAATACTTGATTTGAAATCTGGGAAATAGGACATATCGTTACATATATCCTGTTAGTACCCCTTTTTCCACATTCCGGAACGCAAAATAACTTGGCGTTTCATTTTAACATGTGTACTGTTTGGCCGGCTGGATTATTAACCCTTTGAACTTGAAATCCCGCTATATCGGTTTATGCAAAAAGTGCAGATCCAGATGAGCCGGCTCGTAACGAGCCGTCTCATCAGGATCTGCACTTTTTGAAAGTAATTTTAATATTTTTGAGAACAAAAACACCCCCTTTTCATAAATGGACGAATCTGAAAATCATTTTGTGACCATTGGATTGGTCGGAACATTAGCATATCACAGTCCATTCCAGATCCTTAGGGTTGAAAGTGTTAAATGACATTCATTCCTGTTACAAAGAGTAAGTGTACAGTACTGCGAGTATATGGAGCATGCTGTCGGTTATGATAACCTCTGGCACCACTTGACTGAAGGTGTATGTGACTGGTGCAGTCTGAGTGGGGCATGTACTGTTCGCCATTCAGTCATTGAAGCTTCCGGAATGCTTCCAACTTTTCTATCGTCAGCAGCTTTAGCTAGATGAGAAGTTGGAAGTATAAGTTAGATAATGTATTCGAGTTGAATATGATTAGTTAACAGCGCATGGGCGAATTTTAGGGGGCCGCCTTAAATCCCCCACGTACTGTTAACTAAATATATTCAACGAGAAGATATTATGTAACTAATTTATTGCACGGATACGACGAAAGCCTGAGATAAACTAATATAGTTTGTCGAATTTATTTTTAAGTTTAATACAATAGCTATTAGTACACGATTTAATTCCAGACATATTCATTCATTCGGCTCATATTTAAGGGTGGGAATTGGCTCGAACACCTTCCATACCCGGACATATCCTTTGGGTACCCTTTTATTTACATTTCCGCAGAGTGACATGCCCTCAATAGTGACAAAATACCCTGCGGTCACGTGACCATTTGCAATACCAGGTGTCTGTTATCTGGTTCACAATCTTACCGACGCTGGATTACTATGTTTTCAATCAGTGTATAACCAACACAGCCTACACATCTGCGCTGTTGGATCAGTGACTACGGTGTTCGCGGTTCTATCACCGTGCTCATTATGCTTTCTGTGCGCATTCGTCGAATTTGACAGTCGATTTGCCGAGACTGAGCACAAGCAGGTTACTTTGACATGTAATACTATTTCCACGGGGTGTTAAACATCGATACAAGCAGTGAAGTTATGGGATTTAACACCCGCTAGACAGTGTGTTAATATATTTAACAAACGGGGGAATACCCGGGCACCCGCCAGACCGGGCCCAGACAGTGATCTCCGGCAATTAGCACACTGCGAAGATCAACGGATTTCGCCGCATCCGTGCAATAATATCCAGAAATCCCATACGACGTGATTGCATCCAGCCTAGCAAACAGTCTTTCCCGCAGGTGTGACCTTCTTACACTAGTAATAAACTTACGCATGGTAACAATTTCAGATCTCAATATCACGATTTCTCCCAAACTAACAACGTTTCCAACACTTGTGGAATTCTACCATTATAGGAATGAATGGCCTTTTTGTGGAATTTATCGGGGTATAAACTTGGAATACTGGACGAAGCGATAAAAAGATGGATCCCAGCCGAATACCAAACTACTAAGAAAGAAAAAAATAATATAGGAATGAATGGTATTTTTTGTGGAATTTATCGGGGTATAAACTTGGAAAAGTCGCGGGAATACTGAACGAAGGCCGGAAGGCCTTCGTCCAGTATTCCCGCGACTTTTCCAAGTTTATATCCCCGATAAATTCAACAAAAAGGCCATTCATTCCTTATAATTCCAGCATTTGAAATAAATTCATCAAGAAAATGTGTTTATTTTCCGTTTTCTTAAGAATGTTACTGAAAGTAGTTCGGCGTGGGAGTTTACTGGGATATAAATTTTGGACAGAGACTTGCTACGGGCCAATCAAATGTTAGGGAATTGTGTAAATATTGTTGTGCTGGAATTATTAGTATTTACGACTACGACGAAACATATGTTTATAGTTCGGGGGCAATTGTTCTGAATCCGGCACTTCATGATAATTCCAGCACAAAAATATTTGCACAATTCCCTAACATTTGATTGGCCCGTAGCAAGTCCCTGTCCAAAATTTATATCCCAGTAAACTCCCACGCCGAACTACTTTTCGTAACCGTGAGGCACAGTTACAATAAGTCTTAAGAAAACGGAAAATAAACACATTTTCTTAATGAATTAATTTCAAATGCTGGAATTATAAGGAATGAATGGTCTTTTTGTTGAATTAATCGGGGATATAAACTTGGAAAAGTCGCGGGAATACTGGACGAAGGCCTTCCGGCCTTCGTTCAGTATTCCCGCGACTTTTCCAAGTTTATACCCCGATAAATTCCACAAAAATACCATTCATTCCTATATTATTTTTTTCTTTCTTAATGGTTTGGTATTCGGCTGGGATCCATCTTTTCGAAAAATCCGATTGTCATGTTCAAGGTCACAACAAAATGCTTTGAATGTTAAGAAGTAGAACCGGTCATGGTTTGTTCTATGTAATATTGCTTCTGTACTTACTAAGAAGTATGTTACGTTTTGAATGTATGGGTATGAATAAACACAACACGACTATTCTTGATTATAGTTTTATATACTAAGCATCTAAAGCACGGATATGTAATTCAGTGTAAGGCCGGAATAGGTGTCCCTGTAGCTGCTATTGTAGAGGTTTAAATACAGTGTATTCCAGCAGCCTAGAAGTGTATACTGGCTCATAGGTAGACAGTGTATGTATGTATGTTAGTAAATACATAACATCCCCCTTTCTTTATTAAAGTTTTATAGCGAAAACTTTTAACAGCGTCAGCTTGATGCAAGGATCAGCGTTCTGGATTTCTGTCTCTTAAAATTAGCGGCGTGCAGCCTTCACTGACCATGGCTATATCATGAAAGTGGGTAACACATGTAATTTGATACTGCAGCCTATTAGAGTCAGCTGTGGAGGTAACTGTCCTGTTATCAAACAGTATCAGTCTGTATTGTTTCATCTGCAGGGTGTGTTGACGTCTAACAGTTAATTGGCTGACCTGAGCCATGAGATTAGAACAATAAACATGTGCCATGTCTAATTATTGTTTGTCAGCTGAAACTAAAACAAGCGAACTACGCATAACATGACCTATATACAACATTAATCCACCTGTATGGAATGTGGCTGGCTTGTTGGCTTGGAAAGTAGGAGAAATAAATAGCGCTCCAGATAATCACATTAATTCCAATTTTGAGAATTTTCACTTTTACTCTGCTTTAAGCACTATTAAAATATATCCACTAGACAGAATAAACACTTGTGATATTTGGAACTTATTTAGAGAACACATATTTTTATGCACACTAAATAGCTTAAAAACTTATCACCGATAGCATTACACTGTTTTCATAAATAACAGAACACTGCTGTAATCACTGACTCTGATATCTGAGTGGAGTTTTTATTGCCCTTCCATATCTGGTTTTGTAAGGTGAATTTGGAGATGTAACTGCACGAGTTGATGGTGCTGATATCTCCAGATCAGACTGCGTAGAGTCTTCATTATTCCGGTTGTTTCCGGCGTTGTTCGGTACCTGTCCGGGTGGATCCTGATCATCGGATTCGGACAGTGCAGCTGGAAATGCAGCTCTGGTGGCTCTCAGGTGTTTGCGATTTCGGCGATATTTCTGTCCCGCTTGTGTTTCCACAACATACGAGCGAGGCGAGTTGTGATTGCTGATCACCTTTGCTGGTTTCCACTGGCTTTTACCATTGTTTCTCATGATAACGTTATCTCCAGTTTGTAGTGGTTGTAACTCTGGACCACTGTGCTTGTCAAACTGTAGCTTTTGCGTTTGTTGTCGACATTGCATGCGGCTTTTAATCGTCTGCTAACACATGCGGTTGAAGCAATGGCGCTGCTGTCGGTAATTTTGTTCTGAGTCTGCGTCCGAGAAACATTTGTGCTGGTGATAGTCCTATGCCATCAATAGCTGTGTTTCTGTAATTTAACATTGCCATGTACGGATCTTTGGATTTTCTCAGTAACGACTTCACAGTTTGAACTGCACGCTCAGCTAATCCATTTGATTGGGCGTAATGTGGAGACGAGGTTACGAGTTTGAACCCATAGTCCTTCGCAAAGTCACGAAATTCTCGACTGACAAAGTTGGTGGCATTGTCACAGTAAAGTTCATCGCAAATACCATACTTTGAAAATTGACTTTTCAGGTAGTGAATGGTATTTCCACTTGATAAATTGTCGAGTTTGGAAATTTCGATCCACTTTGAATATCGATCCACCGTGAGTAGGTAGTGATTGTTCTTGTAATCGAACACATCGGCTGATACCTGTGCCCATGGTCTGTCTGGTAAGTCCATGTTGATTAATGGTTCCTTTGCGTTACTGTTCTGGTTTTGTGCACAAGTGCTGCATTGTGACACTTTGTTTTCAATGTCTGAAGACATTCCTAACCAGAAGAGTGTGTCTCTCGCGCGAGCTTTGTACTTAACTATTCCTGTGAGTGAGACTCATGAATAGTGTTCAACATTTCAACGCGTAGTGTTTTCGGCACTATCAGTTTCTGGCTTTTGAACAGTAGTCCATCAATGCACGAAAGTTCCAGTATGGACGTAATTCTGCCTGTATTTCGTTTTTCGTCTCAGGCCATCCATGTAGTACAGTGTGTTGCAACAACTGTAGCTCTGGATCTGCAGCAGTTTCTTGCTGGAATTTCACATACTGTTCCTGTGAAATCGGCAAGTATGACAGGATATTGACGTTAATGTCAGATGTCCCTAGGTCTTCACGTGTTTCATTCAGGCACGCGCGGCTTAGCGTATCAGCTAATGTCATTAACTTTCCTGGTTTGTACACGACCTTAATGTCATACTTCTGTAAGTCTAGTAGCATTCTTTGCAATCTTGGTGGAGCCTGATGTAACGGCTTTGTAAATATCGCGTGTAGCGGTTTATGATCCGTTTCGCAGATCACTTCACGTCCGTAGAGATACTCGTGAAACTTGGTACATCCATATTTGATTGCCAATGTCTCGAGTTCTATCACTGCGTAATTCTGCTGTGATGTTGTAAGTGCTCTTGAAGCATATGCCACGGGTTGATCTTCTTGCAGGATAACTGCACCGAGGCCCTTACGACTAGCATCTACGGATAGTGTCACAGGTTTGGACATGTCGAAGTACTTCAGTACAGGACAACTTGTGACTTTGTCTTTCAGCTCCTTGAATGCGTTTTCATGTTCGTGTTCCCAAGTCCATTGGGACTCTTTCTCAAGTAATTGTCTGAGAGGCGCGTTGATCTCAGCCATGTTTGGAATGAATTTTCCCAAGTACTGTACAAAACCCAAGAAGGATCTCAGTTCCTTGACATCGGTGGGTCGCGGCATCTCTTGTACAGCTCGAACTTTCTCTGGGTCAGGTTTGACACCTTGACCTGTCAGAACATGACCAACGTAGTTAACACTACTTTTTCTGAATTCGCATTTATCTGCATTCAATTTCAGATTGTACTTACGAATTCTGTCCATGACGTTTTTCAGTCTCGCATCATGCTCCTGAACGTCTCTTCCCCAAACTAGTATGTCATCGACGATCGCTTCACATCCATCAATGTCCTGTATCATGGTGGATATTGTTTTCTGGTATACCTCAGAAGCGGACTTAATTCCGAACGGTAGCCTGGTGAAACTGTATCTGCCAAATGGCGAATTAAATGTGCAGAGTTTCTGACTGTCCTCTGATAATTGAATCTGCCAATACCCATTTGAAGCGTCCATTTTGCTAAACACTTTTGCCTCTGGGATGTCCGATATGATGTCCTCGATAGTTTTCATAGGATAATGTTCACGCAATATTGCCTTATTCAGTTCACGTGGATCTAAGCAAATTCTGACCTTGTTATTTGGTTTGATGACTGTCACCATTGAATTCACCCAGTCTGTTGGTTCTGATTGTTTCTTAATTACGCCTGATTGTTCCATTTTCTTAAGTTGTTTCTTAACCTTTTCTTTCAAAGCTAATGGCAATACCGAGGCGCATGAATCACTGGTTTGACTGATTCATCAATTTGGATTTTGTACGTTCCAGGGAGACAACCCAAACCATCAAACACATCTTTGTATGAGTTCATAATGTCACTTGGTACTTTGGTACTTTGATTTTCAGTGACACGGTCAACTTGATCAACACGTTTGATTAAACCAATGTCTTGGCTCGCTTTCGCACCCAAAACTGTTGGCGCTTTCACATTGACGACATGAAAGTCAATATCAAAAGTCTTACCTTTGATAACGCAAGGCAATTTAACAGTCCCAAGAGATTTCAGTTTATGGCCACAGTATGACGTAAGCAGAGAATTTGATTTCTTCAATGCCGTTTTCACGCCTGTTTTCTGAAATGCATCCATTGACATCACGTTACATTTTGCACCAGTGTCGATTTGCATTAGCATTGGCTTCTTGTAAACAGTTGTTTCTACCGTCCAATCGTCTGATATTTTGTTTACTGACCATTCTGTCAGCATCCCAACGTAATTACTGTCACTGCAATTACTGTCACTGTCGTCAAGGGTGTGTACTTTACTCTTACCCTTGTGGGGGCGATGTCGTTGTTTCTGCGAACGACATTCACTCGCAAAATGATTCCATTTCTTGCATTTGTTGCATTGCTGTCCAGCCGCTGGACACGGTCTGCCTTCATGCTGATATCCGCAATTTCGGCATTTGTTCGATTTGTAGCTGTTATCCTGCTTTTTCTGAGGATATTTGCTCTGTTGCACCGGTTTACCTGTTGATTTCCGCACCGCGTGTACATTTGGATCTTCACCCTTCATGACACTACATTGTGCCTGTGAGAGTTCGTACGTTCTGGCAATGTCCAATGACTGTGCAAATGTTAATGTCGATCCGACGTTAATCAACTTTTCCTTCACTTTGGAATTGCGTACACCGAACACGATTGTGTCTTCTCACCATTTCATCTGCATCTGTGTAGTTGCAGTCTTTGACGAGTATTTGAAGTTGTGTGACATACTGTTCAAAGGTTTCTTCACTCTGCTGAGTACGACTTTGAAACTTGTATCGGTTGTAGATCACGTTCGATCTCGGTTTCACATAGCTTTCAAATCCATCATAGTATTTCTGCAGGGTTTTCACGTCATCACCGGTTAAATTCCATGTAGAGAAGATGCTTCGGACTTTGTCACCTACCCATAACATCAAATATGAGCATTTTTCAGCTTCAGATTTGTCTTTCAATGGTCCTGTGAATATAAACTGCACATGCTGGTTGAAATTTTTCCAACTGAATTCCAAGTCTTCAGCGTCCCAGTTCATATATGGTACTGAACCACTTAAATTTTTCATTTCGAGAATTAAAGCACACTTTTTGAAAGTCACTTAAATTCTTGAGCGTTGGTAATTGAATCCGTCAAAGTATTATGACATAACTTCTGACACCATGTTACGTTTTGAATGTATGGGTATGAATAAACACAACACGACTATTCTTGATTATAGTTTTATATACTAAGCATCTAAAGCACGGATATGTAATTCAGTGTAAGGCCGGAATAGGTGTCCCTGTAGCTGCTATTGTAGAGGTTTAAATACAGTGTATTCCAGCAGCCTAGAAGTGTATACTGGCTTATAGGTAGACAGTGTATGTATGTTAGTAAATACATAACAACGTACATATATATCACTGCGTATTGCCATAGACAATACATCTTTAACAGGTATGTGGCATACTGTTCATTAGTTCACTAGTCGTGACAGAAAGGGACTTATATATATTGCTCTAGAGTATGTTTTCATAGGTTCAGCAGTCTCCTCAATGTCTGCTGTTTTTATTGCTGACAAGGTCTCAGTCGGGTATATATCGTCGAAAACATAAACAGTATTACTTTACACACCAAAGCGCCCGCGAAATCCTAATTGTAAACTACAATTATTGAAAATCATGACCTATAATTGTTGAACAGTTGTATAAAACTGAAACACAAGGCCCAAATGAAAAGCAAACAAGGAGATAAGTTCAACGTACGTTGAACAAAGAGTGTATTTAACATTATGTGCAGTTCAGATAAAACTGTATCACGACTAACGGTGTTGATTAGTATCAAAGACTTCCAAGAAAAGAAGAAAAATATAATTTAAATTAACTGAATGTTTCATAAAACACAAGGACATTGGAATTCCAATATTGACGTGACGTATGATGAATATATGACATTGTATCATACCAATGGTTACTGACAATACAATCCATATTTTGATGGCAACCATGATGGAAGAGAGAATGAACATAACGTCGTGTTGGTGCCTTAAATTAGTTGACATGTCACCTAGTATCAATGCCAATACTGTAACCCAAATACGTCAATTAAATCACACTTAAATAATTTGACGTAAAGATATACAGTGTAGTAGTTTGATTGTAACATCACGTACGATAATAGCAAACTGTCATTGATGGCAATACACTTCTATCTACCACTGGATTGACCATATCCGAATAGCAAAGTTACAATATCTTGACCTGCTGCGGGTTATCCTTACCGCATCAACGTGTGTAGCAGTATACTATAATACTTATCAATAAAGTTATCATGTATTGATGGACACACTTATTGCCATCCGTATTCACACTGAGATTATATGTCCCCCATAATACATTTATATGGCCGCGTTCGAGGATAGATTCACTGGTTTCCAAAAAATATAATAGAGGTTACATATAGAAACGTTAGTTCACGTATTTATATTACCAACTTATTAACTTACAAAATGTTACGACAGAAACAAACTACAATTAAACCTCATAATCATACAAGTGACCAGTTAACAATCATCCACACTTAACAAATGTTAGTAAATAAGAAATATGGGTTGCCCGTCAATTGTACAATAATGAAATTCATAAATGTATAATATAATCAGAATGACATCACATTATGTATACATATGTTCTAATATATACTTGGTACCAGCAATCTGTTGTGCCATCCCACGAGTAACTGTAGTTGGTGGCCTGTGCCATACTGGCTCTTGAGCACCGTAGTAATAACAAACATACAAACAGTACGACAATGCAAGCAGTATGACATATAGTGAACACGAGTATCACACGATATGGCATATGTGTATAAGCTGTCAGCGTTCAACGGTGCAACGTATATCCCAGAAACGAAATAATTATTCAGCCGACGATTAGCGCTCTGAATGCAGAATATTCTGACATATATCGTTACATATATAATAGAAGCTCATACATATGAAATATATAAAGGTTAATTGCCTCGTTGAATACTTTTTAATTACTGCTGTTCGCCTACCATGCTTAATGTATATCCAATGGCATGTGTATTCTTATTTTCCAGGTGTCTAGTGTCTAAATGATTTATACTTTCCATCTTTCACTTGTTTTAAACATTGATACTATTGTATATGGACACAAAAACCTGTTTGATGAATGTCGTAATGAGAAACTTTAGCTATTACAGTGACTAAATTACTTACAATAACCAGTCGTGGTTTCAACTCGCACACTGACTTCTACTTATACACGAGTTTATCATATGATATACAAGTATTGTTCTCGGAAATGAATGCTCTTTTTATGCGGTATATGTATCAGGTTAACACGAATATGAAGACGCATTTGATGGGAAAATGGGAAATGAATTGCAGATATCTTTGTAGATATTTGTATTAAGTGTTTTGTATATGCCGGTGCAAACCAATGAGACTCACACTGACTGATGCAGAGTTCATGAATATCATCACCTGCAAAAGCCCCATTGCTACAGCACGTCATTCATACAACACAGCAGTGCCGTAACACATGGATGGATTTATATGGCCCAGATATTAGTCCCGATATGGGATACCCATTAGCATCATTATAACCCATACAATGTACTTATGCGAATACTAAGTCAAGTTAGTGAATCCACAATGGTAATTCACTCAAAGAATGTTTAACAATGTGTGTACATATTCCAATTTAGCCAAATGTATGTCACAGGTTGAACCTGGTGAAATTGATTTATTTTGGGGGCCATGTTAAAATTAATTATACTTACTGAAATTGTTTCATCATTATTATATAAGGCAATACATTCACTGTAAATAACTGATCATGTTGGATTATTTGGTACTGTTAAGTAAAATAATGAATTTGTACATCAGAATCAAGAGCTTTGCGATACTTCTATGTATAAGAAAAGGCAGTTTGTCGGTCATTTCTGAAATTTAAAGACGATATAGTATACGAAACGGTATCAATATATTTCTTAGTAGATACCCTGAGCTGATAATATCGGCATAGATTCTATACAATTCCGCGTCTACGCTTCACATAAACAGGTATATATGAAGACGCACATTTTGGCGGCCATCTTGAATATCTTTCTACTAGTAATATGTCCCGTATGGTCTAGGTAGCATTATTTAAACAGAACAGTGCATGAGCTTATTATTTTTTGAAGGGACTCATGTACAGTGGAACCTCTCTAAACTGGACACCAAGGGAGGTCCCCAGGGTGTCCGGTTTTGAGAGGTTCTACTGTAAAACAGGTTGATGTCTACTTCAAAACAGTAGTAAGTGGTTTATGGTCACGCACAGACATTAACATCGGAGATAAAGAGTAATTAAACCTATCAAGATTAAGCACAACTAATATTTCTATGTGTCCGGTTTAGAGAGCTTCCACTGTTGTTAACACTACAGTGTTGTACACGTAGCACATATTACGTCACAGAGTAGTTTCTGTTTGTGGATACGGCTACAGCCTATGACATATGAGACACGCCATGTGATTTTGTACCTTCGGACATCTGCGTCATTTCATTAAATACCTTTACAAAATTTGCAATAATTTTTATACATAAAGTCAAAACTTAACAAAATGTTCAGAGTACCTGCGGGATATAATTCCGCATGTACTCTGATAAATTTGTCAACTTTTGATGCCATTTACGGAAAATAATGTAAATTTTGTAAACGTATTTCATGAAATTACGCAGATGGCCGAAGATACAAAATGGCATGGTGTGTCTCATATATGAATAGGGTGTAGTAACGGAGCAAGGTATGTAAATACATTCAATATACATACGAATATGGGCAAGTGAAACATAAGTTAAGAAATGTTTCTTTTTACTCCCTGTTATTCGAGATAACAGAGAGTAAAAGACAGATCCCTTAACTTACAGTTTTCACGTTTTCACGTTTTCACGTTTTCACTAACTTAAAGGCGATGCCATTGTTTTTATATGTTAAGCGTCCACCGGATGGCCAAGCTTACATATCCGGTAAAAAACAAACAAGGCCTTGACAAGAAATCCGAATGTAAATGTATTTAAAAGAAATTCTCAACTCTTTTCGGTGCGCAAAGGGTTGAGGAAGTTTTAAACATAAATTTAAATCGTTGTATGACCTAACTTATGCATGACTTAATGCATTTATCATGTTTAAAGACATTGGTCCGTTATTTCAACCTGTTGATATACGGTGTCAGTGTAGAAGCCAGTAAGAAATAAACTGACATCTCAATTCGATATAATGGGTAATAACGATAGTCTCGGGTAACACAAACACAGTGCGCGGTGTTTACAAATAGTTTAATTATTTTTTATTTAAATTGATTGAATTCATTTGAAGAGTATTTACCGCATTCACCACTTGATTTACTAACATGTCAATTGCCGAATCAATACAGCTTTACACGGTTGCATATATTCAATGCGATTGATGAGCACGTGTCTTTGTGAAGTAAATTATTAATTATGTTAGGTTGTGTTAAAAATAAATACGACGGCCTGTTCACGAAATTAATATACATGTAATTTTCGATATATGGGGTTGTAACTTGAGACATGTCACCAATGTAGACCCAGATCAGCCTGCGCATACGCGCAGTCTGATCAGGGTCTGCGTTGGTCGACATTCAGTTAGCGAAACACCCGTCGTATGTTTAACACAGAGTAGAGATCGTTATCAAGCTGCATGAGTTCGCTAGCTGATTGACAGCCAGACTGGCCAGAAATGTCATAAACCCCATTTCCCCAATAATACAGCCGGCTGCGATATTACACTTTTATGGAAGCCCTGGAGGGACTTCCGACTTCTTTACTTCCGACTTCCGATTTCATCACTTCTGACTTCATTACTTCCGACTTCATTACTTCTGACTTCCGACTTCATTACTTCCGACTTCATCACTTCCGACTTCATTACTTCAGACTTCATCACTTCATTACTTCATTACTTCCGACTTCATCACTTCTGACTTCATTACTTCCGACTTCATTACTTCCGACTTCCGACTTCATTACTTCATTACTTCCGACTTCCGACTTCATTACTTCCGACTTCCGACTTCATTACTTCATTACTTCCGACTTCCGACTTCATTACTTCCGACTTCCGACTTCATTACTTCATTACTTCCGACTTCATTACTTCAGACTTCATTACTTCCGACTTCATCACTTCTGACTTCATTACTTCCGACTTCATCACTTCTGACTTGGAAGTAATGAAGTCGGAAGTCTGAAGTAATGAAGTCGGAAGTGATGAAGTCAGAAGTGATGGAGTCGGAAGTCAGAAGTAATGAAGTCGGAAGTAATGAAGTCAGAAGTGATGAAGTTAGAAGTCGGAAGTAATGAAGTCGGAAGTCGGAAGTAAAGAAGTCGGAAGTCCCTCCAGGGCTTCCATACACTTCCTCTTCTCCTTCTTCCTGCATCGTATTTGTGTCCATATATACGGAGCACCGCAAGGCACATGGATTTGTGTTTATTAATTCGTTCCCACGAAATAACAATTCGTTACTTCAATTTAACAATTCGTTCCCTCGAATTAACAATTCGGTCCCACGATATAAAAATTAATTCCCTCGAATTAACAATTCGTTCCCACAAAATGACAATTCGTTCACTCAATTTAACAATTCGTTCCATCGAATTTACAATTCGTTCCATCGAATTTACAATTCGTTCCCACGATATAACAATTCGTTCCCACCAATTAACAGTTCGTTCCCGTGGGAACGAATTGCTATTTCGTGGGAACGAATTGTTAAATGAGTGAACAATTTTTTAATTCATGGGAACGAATTGTTAATTCGTCGGAACGAATTGTTAATTCGTGGGAACGAATCGATAAATTGAGGGAACGACTTGCTATTTCGTGGGAACGAATTGTTAAATGAGGGAACAAATTGTTAATTCATGGGAACGAATTGTTAATTCGTGGGAACGAATTGCTAATTCGTGGGAATTAATAAAATAAAAAAAATCTACGTCACCTGCGGCGCCTCGTAGTTATATGTTCATAAATTGACTTTGTCAAATTCGAGGTCATTGAGGAAACGCATTGCGAAAATAATGTGGTTTTGCTTTGTATGAGAGCTGGTATTAATATAACCTATAGTGGAACCTCTCCAAACCGGACACCAAGGGGGTCACCAGGGTGGGAGGTCACCAGGGTGTCCAGTTTAGAGATGTTACACTGTAAATCAGACATGTGAGCACTTAATGACACATTCTAGTCATGAAAAGTCATTGTAATCAGAGATACATAACAGCGAAACAAATCTAAGGTAAACATATATAATTTCCCGAGTGCCCGGTTTAGAGGGGTTCCACGGTATGACAGGGTTCCGACTGAGATATAGGAATCTCAGTGGAGCAGCTCGATACTGTCTCATGCGAGACTGTGATTGCCAGTCTGAGTCGAACCCTGTCATTAGTTTTAAAATCTGGGGCCTGTTTCACTAAACTTCATACGACTAAAATGTTCGTAAATGCAAATTTAGGATCGTCTGGAATTGATGGATTTACATTTATTGAGCATAGGCTGCATACAGAAAGCAGTGTTAATGTGAAATTTACAGACTCATAATTTTGCACTCACAAACATTTTAGTCGTTCGAAGTTTAGTTAAACGGCCACCTGGAATGCTGTAAAATGCAAACACGTAGGTTCTGCGCTGGAACGTCAACTTGATATGGTGACTGGTATTTCGTTCATCAGTGGCTGTGACTGTGACTGAATAAATTGGGCTTATGTGATTTGTGACCAGCGTATCTCATAACATTCTTAAATTTTCCTTTAATTTAATATTATCGAAAAAAATATTGTTTTTGCATTGTTTATATAGCCGTACAATTTGGGCAGCTTTCGTGAAACAGACTATAGTGTGTAGAGCATTGTACTTCAAAACCGATGGCCGTAGGTTCAACCCCCGCATTAATTTCATAGTATTTCCATCTGACGGGTCTTTCGGATGAGACTTGGAACGGAGGTGCCGACTCTAGGTGACATTTGACTGTTGGTGGGCAGTTAAACACCTTTACTTTCATATTTCTTCCAATTGTAATTTCAGTAGACAATTGCAGTAGAAAATCCAGAGACACACCATACATGTACTTGATTGTACGACCACTGTAGATCCAGATCAGACTGTGCATCCGCGCAGTCGGATCAGGATCTGGGGCCCGTTTCACTAAACTTCTTACGACTAAAATGTTCGTAAGTGCAAAATTATGATAGTCAGTAAATTGCACAGTAACAATGTTTTCTTGTAAATAATTATTGGATTTACATTTATTGAGCATAGGTTGCATATGCAGCCTATGCTCAATAAATGTAAATACATAAATTGACATTTACAGACGATCTTAAATTTGAAATTTGAAAATTTTAGTCGTAAGAAGTTTAGTGAAACGTGCCCCTGCACTGTTCGCCATTCCATCAATGCAACACTCGTAATGTTTCTATCAAGGAATACAGAATACATTAGTGGGATTTGAAAAGGTACGGAGCGCCGCAGGGGACATGGATTTGTTTTTAGTAATTCGTTCCCACGATATAACAATTCGTTCCCTCAATTTAACAATTCGTTCCCTGGAATTAACATTTCGTTCCCACGATATAACAATTCGTTCCCTCAATTTAACAATTCGTTCCCTCGAATTAATAATTCGTTCCCTCGAATTAACAATTCGTTCCCACGATATAACAATTCGTTCCCGTGGGAACGAATTGTTATTACGTGTGAACGAATTGTTAATTCGTAGGAACGAATTCTTAAATTGAGGGAACGAATTGTTATTTCGTGGGGACAAATTAATACAAAAAAGAATTCTACGTCCCCGGCGGGGCTCCGTAAAAAGGAGCTACACTGGTCACATTTCTCCATTAACAGATACATTTTATCGGTTAGAATACGATATATTTCCATATATATTACAGTGGCACCTCTCCAAACTGGACACCCTTGGAGGTCCCCAGGGTGTCCGGTTTAGAAATGTCCCACTGTAAATTAAACATGTGTCACTGAGCATTCCGTGTCATATTTTAGTGTTTTGCAATCATAAACTGACTTTATAATCCGAACAAAACAACAGTGAAGCCCATCAAAATTAAACATACATATGTTCCAGAGTGTCTGGTTTACAGATGTCACTTTGTGCTGTCTATTCCACGTCAAATCCGCAAATGCGAGTAACATGTTAACTGTTGACCAGATCAAACAACTACGGTGGGACCTCTCCAAACCGGACACTCTTGGAGGTCCCCATGGTGTCCGGGTTAGACAGGTCCCACTGTAAATCAAGCAGGCGAGCACTCCGTGTCATATGTGAGTGTTTGGCAATTATAAACCGTCATTATAATCAGAACGACACAACAGTGAAGCCCATCAAAATTAAACATACATATCAGAGCTCCAGTTAAGGTGCGTAATTTGGAGGTAAATTTCTTATTTCTCTATCAAAAATGGCAAGTTGGAGTGCTTTAGAATCGTCTCAATGAGACGATTCTAAAGGACTCCCAACTTGCCATTTTTTATGAAGAAATAACAAAATTTCACCCCAAGCTGGTCAAATTACGCAGCTTACCTGGAGCTCTGCGTATGTTCCAGGGCGTCACGTTTACAGAGGTTACACTGTATTGGAGTTTATGACGAAGGAAAACTGCATATATAGCATGGGACATGCGTACATGAATGACATCGTTTAAACACGATTGAAATCCCGTATTGACGGAAAGCTATTGATACGGGCATTCCATGAGATGAATTGATATTTGTATATCCATTACAAAGATTTGAATGATGTTTATATATTACCACAGCTTGTCAAAGGTGAGTATGATTATAGATGGAGAAAGTGTGTGTATGGTCTTTGTTGTCAGTGTAGTCCCAGCTCAGCAAGTGCATCCGCGCAGTCTGATACACGTCTACCTTGTTCAGTGAAACACTGGACATGCTACAATGAGTCATCGATATACGAGTGTGCGACTTGCATCAAGAGGGCACTGACGGACGCACCTAGACGGATCGCAGATATAATAAACGCGATTCTCCAGTAACATTCACAGATAGGAACCGTTGTATACCCTTCTGACGCATTGACTTAAGACAAGCCGTGTGCTTTTGTACCTAAGAAGATGGGCGAGTTTTAAGAAAAATTTACATAAACTGTGATATTTTCTGTAAATGACGTCTATAGTTATAGTCTATCCTGCATTTTCTCTGAAAAGTTCGTCAATTTGCGATGCCATCTACGGAAAATATAAATTTTGTTAAAAAAGAAATTCGGAAAACATCGCATATCTTATTAGGTGTAAACTCACATGTGTTGTCTCATACGATGTCTATTCCCAATATAGGTGCGATATTTTCTATTAGTTAACCCTCATAATGTCGCATTCAACTGGAATCGTTTTTTTTTTATACGAATGTTCAGTATGTTTTGAATGAAACGCAATTTACAGCGTATGAGAATCGTCTCAATTCTCATTTCTGTCACAACGTGTTCTGAAATCGACTGTCCACCATGCGATTGACCACACACATACGTGTAACCAAGTTTGAATGTACCCGTGGGATATCCTTAGATGGTGTACCCCACACAAACTAGACAACCCACGCCATTTTATACCTTCGGACATCTGCGTAATTTCATGAAATACGTTTACAAAATGTACAATAGTTTATGCAAATGGCGTCAAAAGTTGACACAATTTTCGGAGTACTTGCGGAATTATATTCCGCATGTACTCTGTAAAGTTCGTCATCTTTTGAATTTATTTATGAAAAATATTGTAAATTTTGTAAACGCATTTAATGAAATTACGCAGATGTCCTAAGGTACAAAATCACATCGCGTGTCTAAAATGTTCTTTTAGCATATGTTTACTTTCTATTCATCAGTGAATTGAGAAACGCGGGCTGCTATTTAACTGTTATTGATTATATGTATACATTCCGTGATATTTAGTAAATAGAACTTTCACGGAATGGTTGTGCGCATGAATGGTAAGGTACGCATGAAGACATAACGTAAACTTTGAAAACAGCGCTTATTTAAGGAATAAACCATGGGCTGTTGTGTTAATATTTTCATCCTACAGTGTAAGAGCAACTGACCGTGGTTTCATTACTTCTAATTACATTGCATTTTGGGATAGTTTCAAAAATGTAAATAATCAAATACGGCGTTAAATTAGGAATGTTATTAGTTTAATAATTGTGTCGCCAATTCATAGAACAGCGACGTTGCCGGTCAATATTGTGACGTTATTGATAACGACGATGAACGCCATGTATTTAATTACGTCAAACAAACTTTAACAAATCAAAAACGTCGCGCGACGTCACGTGGGGCTAATACTGGGATATAAACGGAATACGTGGAATGGGCTTTTCTATTATGAATTTAAGGACAGTTTAAAGATTCAAACTTAAACAGTGCCCATAGAACAAAGACAAATACAAGGCTCGCATGATGTCTGTTTAAGATATTAAACTTGATATGATACATAATAGGCCAAAACAACGTTATTAGCAATTTTCTATTCGTTCAATATCGATTACGGTAAACGAAATCTCAATGTACCATCTATACTAGTATTCCCGTGTTTCCGCACACCTCAAAAGTACATATTGTAAACAGGGTAGGGCCATTTACGTGAGATAAAATGGCCTGTGGTATTATCCGTGAACGTCAGTCCGAGAATGTAAATACTTTCCATAAACGGCATCGACAGTTGGCGAACGTTTCACAGATTAAGACATATCTGCAGCGAAACCTCTCTAAACCGGACACCCTGGGAGGTCCCCAGTGTGTCCGCTTTAGAGGGGTTTCTGTAAATCAGGCATGTTATCATTCTGAGCAAAAGTTGTGTGCTTTGCGATCACGAACATACATTATCACCTGAGATAAATGAACAAGGAACTCATCAAACATTAAATCACATGTGTGTTCTTAGTGTCCGGTTTAGAGAGGTTCCACTGTATATTTCTTTAAGATCCAGAATTAAATGGGTACAGTGGAAGAAGGCGGCTAAGTCCCTTATGAATTGTTGTACTGATTCACATGTAATTGTTGATACACTATACATCATGTATGCCAATATCACATATACATGTATATGTCACTGTGACTGGCGAAATGGGGCTTATGGGATATGTGACTATAAAAAAAAGAAAAATGAAATTCGGTCAAATATTGATTTTATTGCGAAAAATTGATTTGTCTATGGGAATTTAACATGGGGGAAAAAGTGGTAAGGAAGTGTGGGAGGAGTCAAAAAACGAAAATATTTGGAAATTGACTCCGAAACCTGACTAGATAGCTTGGATATGATCTAACTAAGAAAACAAAAGTTAAATTTTAAAAATCGGTCCAGTATTTCTAAAATTCAAAAAAAATTCCCCATCTTAAATCCCCATAGACATCTTCACTCCGTGAAGATGTCTATGGGGATTTAACATGGGGAAATTTTGTTTTCGCAATAAAATCAATATTTGACCAAATTTCACGAAATAAAAAGACGGTTCATTCTTAATTTTTCCTTTAATTTAATATTATCAAAAGAAATCTTGTTTTTGAATTGTTTATATAGCCGTAAAATTTGGGCAGCTTTCGTGAAACAGACAGTAGTGTAGCTCCTGATCAAATAGCACACCCCTGTAGCCTTATAACGATATATTATGCTTGCTAGAAGCATTACCGATGTTTCATTCATGGAATAGCGAACAATGTAGATCCTGATCAGACTGTGCGGATGCACAGGCTGGTCTGGATCTACATTGGTCGCAAAACCCATAAGCCCCATTTCTCCAGTCACAGCCACATATACGTCCAATAAGAAGTCAAGGTATACACGTGATCGGCCTTACTATACCGTTATAAGGTACGCCATAGGGACGGTAGTGTCAGCTGCACTATTTTCATAACGTCATTAACATAATATAATATATCGCTATTTATCGAAATTTAAATTAAAAAGCAACACCGTATGAACTTGTGTACCATATCAACTTTGACGGAATAACAGTTAATATAGGGATTGACTGTCAGGTATGTTCATATTAACATGTTCATATTTAATATAAATTATATTTTAAATTAATGTACAGAGGATCTAAAAAAAAAAAGAGTTTCTAATTAATTGTTATTTTAATGTATATACGTTTGAAGGAGTATAATTTTGACGTACACCGAGCCTTAGCGGGGTAAATACAATTACTTAGTGTCAAAAGTATCGTATCAAATTGAAACTAGTATGAGATTATTTTTTATCACATGATTTCATCTTCCAATATGTTTCAGTGATCAGACACCATTACCTATTTACATATTGTCTATTTAGGTGAAAATGTGAATACAACGTAAATATTTTCGTCACTCGCAATATAATGATAGGTTAAATAGTTTGATTTGTATGTGGATATATTCCTTAGTGTGCGATATTGTATCGGTTGCCCGGAGGAACGAGTGGCATATATCCACACACTCAATTAACCTTTATATTATATGCATACATCACTAACAATTTATATGCACCTCAAAATTTATACAAAATATTAATTAAAACAATGTTATGATTTAGAAGGAAATATTTTACGTGGTGAAACGTACTTCCGGCCCTGACCAATATGAACTCAAGAGACGTCAATATCGGCGTGCGCACTATTGTCAAGGTGTAACTCGTTACCTGATAAATGCATGCACATTATTATATATGTACTTTCGTTTCCCATTGAAACATAATCGAGGCGTATGATCACATGGTTACAACAACACCAAGTACTGAAACTTCCAGAAGCCCTCCGATTCAAAGTACGTATTCTTTTATTTTTTCCTTATTATGCAACGAAATTGATGAAATATGGCTCATCAAACGCACCTGGTTAAGCTGCATTTGGTGGTCTCTGTACTTTGGCCCAAACTTATGTCGTTTGTGCGAGGAATTGATTTCCATGTCTGCAGACACGGAAATCGATTCTTCGCAAAAACGATATAAATATGTGCCGAACTCCCGGGACCACCAAAATGCAGCTCATAAAGACGCGTTTGCTGCGCCATATTTCATCAAAATCCGTTGCATATTAACACAAATATAAAATAATACTTTCTTTGGAGTGAGCGCGCTTTGAACACTGTTGTTGTTGTTGTACCCACGTGATCATGCACATTGATTGTGTTTCAATGGGAAATGAAAGTAAGTATATAATAATGTGCATGTATTTATCAGGTAACGAGTTTTCCTTTGCCGAACACACGATGACTGATAACATATTGCCGTGTATCCGCGTTCAATTCGACGGACATTTTTATATTACTGATGACATTTGACCATCGGCTAGCATAAAATGTTACCTGATAATTAGAATACCAACATAGTGTGACCGTTTGTTGATATCAAGTTTATCAGGCTCGGTTTGGAAACGATAGGAATTCCTCGGCGAGCCTAGGAATTCCCTAGACTTGCATGACAAACTTGATATGAAAAGACACTGGACTGGTATTCTCTATTTATCAGGTACCTCGCTACGTACTGAGCGAATACACACCGACTGGCGACATAAGGCTGTATCTACGCACTGAACGAATACACACCGACTGGCGAATGGCAAAAATACATGAACCACCGATGCCATCACAATAAAGTATAGATATATAAAAGCTGTATATGTGCGTTTTAGAAATGTACAAACAAATATATATCAAGTTAGAAATAAATGAGACACGACATACGATTTTGTACCTTCGGACATATCTAATATCATAAAATACGTTTACAAAATTTACAATATTTTCTGTAAACGGCATCAATAGCTGACAACATTTTCACAATATACAATTCCGCATGTACAATGACAATTTTGTCAACTTTTGACTTTATTTATGAAAAATATTGTAGAAATTGTAAACGTATTTAATGAATTTACGCAGATGTCCCGAAGGTACAAAAACACATAATTCCAGCACAAAAATATTTACACAATTCCCTAACATTTGATTGGCCCGTAACAAGTCTCTGTCCAAAATTTATATCCAAGTAAACTCCCACGCCGAACTACTTTCCGTAACCGTGAGGCGCAGTTAAAATAATGTTTAAGAAAACGGAAAATAAACACATTTTCTTGATGAATTTATTTCAAATGCTGGAATTATAAGGAATGAATGGCCTTTTTGTGGAATTTATCGGGGATATAAACTTGGAAAAGTCGCGGGAATACTGGACGAGGCCGGAATGGCGTGTCTCAAATGTAAGACAAGTCATCAGATAAGCATCCACTTGTTCCGCGTGTTGATTTTATTTTTACATTTTCAGGAAAGGTGGAAGCGAAGTGCTGCTTAAAACACGTATTAACTATTAACAACTGGTATATTACAAGGCTGACGTAAATTTGTCCTCAGCGGAGTATTTGTTTATTTTCCATTTGTCAAGGTGTGAACATGTCTTGACAGCGCATGGGAGTCGTCCCCAATGTGTTAAAATACTAAAACAAAAGCAAACGATATTGGACGTTGACAACCTTCTTCCAACATGCTTGAAAGCTAGCTGATTGGAATATACATTATCTCAGTGAACACGAATTACAGTGTATAGTCATACTGAAGCAAAAGTGAGTTTTACAGATACTAATTTGTATAAGAAAGAGAATAGGTTGCTGCTGTAAGAGCGGTTTTAACCGAAGCAAACTGACATCGACAACCATGACGTCCCAGAAATACACAACGACAGTGCTGTGTATGGTCTGTGCTTGCCTGATCGCTCGTGTGCATGCCGCGGTAAGTTAATGAGTGTTTTAATAAATATATTGTAACATATATTAAAGGTGATATATAGAGAATTTCAAAGAAGTTTCCATTTGATATGAGATTTATGAAAAGAGTCACTGACACAGTATTCACCGAGCCTCTGAGGAGTTTCATAAATCTCATATCAAGTAGAAACGAGTTTCAGAATATCTTTATTACATGACTTCACCGGCCATAGAACAGAGCTCTTGGATAATACATATTATGTGACTGATTTCGTATCTAGTTGATAAAATACTACTAGTAAAGTCGAAATCATGAAAAAGTGCCATATCGTGATTTCGTCTTCGCCAATTTAGAGTTTTAGCTTTTCACGATTCGATTTTGTAAAGGGCGCTTTGTCCGAATATAAAATGACCATGATTCCGTATAAGTATACGCTTGTCTGATCCATGGAGTTTCATTACGTTATAGAGAGCAGGCAATAGGAAACATTATCGATTTTTTTGATATTACGGGTAATATTTAAGTTATATTTGGTGACACAACCGTACACATCTTAGCTTACTATTGTCTCAACCGGGTCCTTTTCTAGATGGCTGTTCTGTGTCTGTATTTCGTTAGCAAAATGTGAAATGACCAAACTTTGTCCATGTGGCATTTTGCCTTTTCTAAGACGGCCATACAACCACTTGTTGGACATAGTAGTGTTGTAAAATACAGACCAGCTTGTGTTCAAATCATAATAGGGGTAAATGGCTTTGGAATAGGCAAATTCGAATTCAAAGTTTGATCACATGGTATTTTCAGACCAATTGCACTTGCCTTATCTCATATTTCAACAGAATGAGACAACAGGAAATTTCATTTTATCCCGTCAACACAGTGCGTATGTACCGTGAAACACGGTGCCGTGAAACATTTTTGATATCCAGTCAATACTATTTTTGCATTTTGCAGCCATTTGTTGGTGTTCACGGGATAAATAGAGTAGTAGGTTTAATAATGCCGTGAATGGGAAAACATATCTGGCGCGGCACGGAAACGGGATGTGCTCGGCGCAGAGCCTCGCCCATCCCGTTTCCTGAGCCTTGCCAGATATTGTTTCCCATTCACGGCACTAACCTACTATTCTCTATTACACATGCGGCTGTTGGGGAAATGGGGTTTATGGAAGTATTGACCAGTGTAGCTCCTGCTCAAATATCCCAATATTGCCAGATAGCGATCTATATTACTGTTACTTGTTAGAATCATGACGGGTGTTTCAGTTATGGAATGACGAACAGTGACTATTCTGATCAGACTGTGCGAATGCACAGGTGGATCTGGATCTAAACTGGTCGCAAAACCCACAAGCTCTATTTCTCCATAATATTTCAACATAATGAGACAAATGGAGATTACAATGACGCATGCGACTGTTGGATAATTTGTGCTAATGAGAGTTCTGACCAGTATAGCTCCAGACCAAATAATCCACTGATGTAGCCTGCTCTATATTGCTTGTTAGAAGCATGACGTACATGTATGTTTCATTGGTGAAATGGCGAACAGTGCAGATTCTGATCAGACTGTGCGGATGCACAGGCTGATCTGAATTTACACTGATCGCACAACCCATACGCCCCATTTCTCCAGTCACATAGCAGATTGAGTCAGTCTGTAATAACTGAACATGTAAACACATACACACAGCTCTCCAAGGCGCCACCATTATTTTTATTTATAGATAGATAGATAATTTATTTTCAAAGTGCAACATGTTACATAATAAGCAATACTACATGTTTGATTACTGAACAGCCAGCCTACAGAGGCTTATGATGCACTGACATATATATCACATATAAAGCAAGAGAAATACAGACAGTAATACATACACGTAGTTGGTATTTTGCGGCTATGAATACTATGAGACTCATGATGGAAGAAGTGTATAGTAACATATACAGCCAGTGCGGCGCCAGATCAGCCTACATGCATACATGCACATGTCTGGTCAGGGGCCACACTGAACGTGATATCAGTGAATTTACAGATCATAACTACGTTGGGCTATCATTAATCTATAGAGGTTGTTCTTACTGCGACCGCCGATGTAATGATGGGATTAGCGGTCGTAGTAAGAAAATTCATTCTCCGCCACCATGATGGGTCACTTAACCATAGTTCACAATTACGAAATAGTTACTAGTATGTAAGAAAATTAGTTTAAATATTTGTCTGAGAATGTTCTACATAACAAATTAAATGGCTATGAATTGCTACCAGTGTAGCTTCAGATCAGCGAGCGCTTGCAAGCAAAATGATCAGGGCATACACTGTTTGCGTGGCGTGGCGTGGCGTGGCGTGGCTAGTGCATAGCTTAGAGATATACACGTACATACATATGTGGTTTCTTTGAGCTTTCTATTTCGGAAGCATCTGTTTGTATATGCCCGTTTGAAAAACGGGGCGTGTTATGTCGTGGCGTTGTCTGTCCGCTGGTCTTGTACCGCGAACCAGTCGTACAGTGTTCCGCTGTTAATACTTCACATGCACGACTATTATGTCCCGCAGTGCGTAACGCAAAAATCGCTAAAATCCTTACGGAATTATACACCTTTTGCGACTCCGCAATTCCCATTTTTGGCTCTTACGGCAAACTAACCCTACATTTTTCCACCGATCCAATACATACTTTACATACATGGCCACCATTAAGTGCTGCAGTGCGTAACACAAAACGTTTCACTCCACCTCAATCCTTACGGAATTATCCCGCTTTGTCGTCTCCAAAATTCCCATTTTGTACTTGTACGGCGAACAAGTGCTATATGTTTCCACCGATCCAATTCATATTTGCCGAACTAGTCCAGCAGTGCGTAACACAAATGTTCAACTCATCTCATATCCGTACGGTATTATCCCTCTTTTTCGACTCGAAATTCCCATTTTCTACTCGTACGGTGAACTAGTCCTACATCTGTCCACTGATCACATTCATACTGTGCATACCTGGGGCCGTTTCACTAAACTTCGTACCAAGGATTTTGTTAGTATTTATGTCTCTGGCAGCGACACACCATTTGACCTTAATGTGACAATGACCTATGTTTTCCCCTTTATTGACCAATCCTCGACGGGGGTGAATATTACCTCTGGCACTCGTGTTAAACAGGCTAACGAGATATCTCCATAATCTGAAGCAAAGTATGCCTATTTAAAAAGTATGTACACGTTTTACATTTATTTATTTTCTTTATAGACCATACATTTTCGTGTCAGATTACATTTAAGATATTATATTATCGTTGGAACCAGTTCGGAGCGTCCTTGACGTTATTATTGCGGAATACATCACAGGTTCTTGAAGAACGGTTCATATTTCGGTGTTTTATGGGTTATTTCGGTATCTCTGGTGGTTTGAGTGCATTGTTACCAACATACAATTTACGACTGACTCAGCTCCCGCGAATTACTCGTATAAGTATGGTAATTTACAAGGTGAGAAACGGAACTTCTACCCGCTTACGTTTTCAACAAACAAAACCATTATTTGTTACCCGATAGCAATAAAACCGGTCGTGTAATGATTGAACATTAGTAGTTGCACAAAACTCTATAAAATACCCATAGCCAACAAAATCCACCCAAATCCACCCAAAATCCACCCAAATATATACTGACAATCTGTTCAAATACCTGTGGAATATATTTGTTTGGCGTCACGTTGCTTATAGTGAAATAATTCCAGCACAAAACTATTTACACAATTCCCTAACATTTGATTGGCCTTCGTCCAGTATTCCCGCGACTTTTCCAAGTTTATACCCCGATAAATTCCACAAAAAGAACATTCATTCATATAATATGCCATAAAGCCAATAATTTGGAAACACTGTATATCCAGATGAGTCGGCTCGTTACGAACCGTCTCACTGGGATCTTCAGTATTTGACATGGTTTTCCACATTATACAAGTAGTATATTTTTTCGATTAATGGACTATTCCACAAACCAGCATGGTATGGCCAAGGCCAGACATATAGACACTGGTTAAATGTGGCTGTGACTGTAGAAATGGGGCGTATTGGTTTTGCGACCAGTGTACATCCAGATCAGTCTGTGCATCCGCACAGTCTGATCAGGATCTGCACTGTTCGGTATTCCATCAATGGAACACCCGCCAATCTTCTAACAACGAATATCGATTTATATCAGACTAGAGGAGTGTGCTATTTGATCTAGAGCTACACGTCTCACAAGGTCCATAAGCCGCATCTCTCCAGTCACAGGTTAATTAAGAAACTGAGCAAAATGACGTCAAATCTACACACCACGTCAATTCTGACATTGTTGCCATTGAAGGCGCCAGTGATCTCGGGATTGCCTGTAACACTGAACGTTGGTGAGAATGAGGATTCCCGCCGGCTGTTCCACGTGCTGTCGGTGGTGGACCCCGACGGAGACTCGTTCACGTGCAATATGGCCTCATTTACCAGTATTGACACCTCGACGAATACGGCAGTCGCAGTAAATGGCGAATTCTCCTTCATCCATGACACTGACGGATGTGAGTATGTGCAGTACAATCAATCTAAACTGGACACATTGGGGACAGTGGAATGTCTCTGAACGAGACACAACAGGGACCTTCCAGGGTGTCCGGTTTACAGAGGTTCAACTGTATTTGATTTTGACTGTAGAAATTGGGTTTGTGTGATTTATGACAAGTGTTACTTCTGATCGAATAGAATATTCCTGTAGCCTGACAATGATATACATGTATGTTGCTTGTTAGAAGCAGGACAGGTGTTGCATTGTTTGAAAGGCGAACAGTGAATATCCTGATCAGACTGTGCTGGTGCAGTCACATATTTCTCCAGTCACAGCCACATAGTATGAGGCAATGCCATGTGATATCGTACCTAAGGAGATGTGCGGTTTTTCATTCGAGCTACATTTGTATTTACAGAAACTGTGATATTTCCTGTAAATGACGTCGTGAATTGACACATTTCCATATCAAATGCGGAATTCGGAACATTTCTTCAACCTTCATTGTAATTTACAGAAAATATTGTAATTTTTCATTTTCTTAGGTGCAAAATCACGTTGCGCACTCTGATTTTGTGGCGTGGCTGGTTGGCTTATTGGATTTGTGACCAGAGTAGCTCCTGACGAAAACGGACACTCCTGAGAGGATATATGGTCCATGGGCCATGTGAAATGTAGCTGTGACCACCGGTGAAATACTCGGACCTGTGACACAAAGAAAATGACCATTACAAAAATATCCATTACCCCACCCACTTGGTCTCATACAGTACTATCTTCTATTATAGAAAGGTGGTAAAACAAATAGCCCTCTCGTTTCCGACTCGCACAAACACAATAAACATCGATTAGATGTATGACTTCTGTCTCTGGCAATCGAAAAAGGTTTTAGGTGTGTGAATATACTCACTTCAAATCGCTGTGTCCAGCATTTATTCAGTTATTCGCATTTTGCATACCATACAAAGCGAAATTTGCGTGTACCGAAGAATCTCACACAGAATTGGAGGCCGTTGGGCGTGGATCGCCAGTTTAAACTAATGTCGTACACCATGACCATATACATTAGAAACTCCAACCATACAAAGTTCGTCCAATTGTGATCGTTCACTTTTTCGATTGCCATAGACACAAGTTTTAAAACTAATCGATGTTTATTGTGTTTGTGCGAGTTAGAAACAAGGGGCTTTTCCCATATTAACCGCACTCTTGCTAACCTTCTAGTAACGTCATGTACAGTACGATACCATGCAGGTGGGTGGAGTAATGGGATTCTTTAATAGGCAATAGTTTGGTGTCATAGGTCCGAGTCTTCCACTTGTGGCTGTGACTGGAGTTTTGCGGTTGTATATGCTGATCTGGATCAATACTGGTCACAAAACCCATACTCCACATGTCTTCAGTCACAGCCTCATATCGTTGTTTACGTTTATTTGTTAATAGTCTGACAGCTTTCCTTGTTCTGTTATTGCTATATACATCTGGGGCCCGTTTCACTAAACTTCATACGACTAAAATGTTCATAAGTGCAAATTTGCGATCCTCTGGAAATTTCAATTGATGGATTTACATGTATTGAGCATAGGCTGCACATGCAGCCTATGCTCAATAAATGTAAATCCAATAATTGTTTACAAGAAAACATTGCTAATGTGAATTTTGCAATTATGAATATTTTACTGAAGTTTATTGAAACGGCCTCCTGGAGTGAGATGGCCATAGAGCTATGCTTACCAAAAGAGTGGGCAAGCGGCTATTTAGCTACAATAATTCGCCTCCGATATGTTGTCTACGGCTACAATTTGACTCAATCAAAAATATGTGAGCAACCGAAGTGCATACCCAAACCTGTTAAGCTTTACATAAATAATCTTTGATGTAGAACTAGTAAATTGCCAAAAATAATAGAGCAGGGAAATCATTTTCCCATTGAAGTCATCCTATCTCTTCTTGTTGTTCAACATTCAACAAAACGAAATAAAGTTTTCAAATTTACAAGATAATACATGTAAATATCAGATAAACGCATTGACATGGTAAAATAACCAATTTCTGCATGTGTGGGTTCTTTATTAATAGTTTATTGATACAGTTTTGACGATTGATATCGCTAAGACACCAAACACGCCGGATAACCGATTGCAAAAATCACTCTTCCATGTGTTACATTAAAGAGACGGGGTTCAATTGCTACCCTCGCGAGAAGGTATGGAGCGGGGTAGCAATTTTGTTTCTAGCCGCTATTATGCATGTCGATCAGCCTAATACGTCACGACTAATACGTCAGCGTGCCTGCAATTATTCAAAATGGCCTCCAGTATGTACGTTTTTGATACTCGCTGGAAAACCATTACATCACACATTTTAAAGTCTTAATTTGAGTTGGGTGGTTATAGTATTAGTTCACGGTGTTTATATATCTTTGGAATGATACAAACTGTCCTGTTTACTAATACAATTTACTACATGAATACCATGTTTGGACGTGCTGTAACCCATTTCAAAAAAGTGATACGATACACGTGTAATAACACCTGGATCTAATTAGATTGGCTGACCACATCACCATAATTACGTATTCGTATTATGCGCTAACGTTATGTCAAAGGAACACAATGAAGATGTTCCAAATGACGTCCCAAATGGCGCGATGCAGTAATGATGCTTTGACGTTGACATCATCGTGTCTTAAACGGCATTAGAAGCGTCAGTGAAAATTACTGCAATTGTTATAAAGCGCTCATGTATATTAATATGAAGTCCTTATACAAAGAGAGGAAATATAGATTGCATGTTTATAACAGGTTTATTACTAGTATTAAAACTAGTTTCTCTGTGGAGATTTTCAACTGGAGGGTAATAGTCAATGGCGCCTTCTCACTGTCAGCAGATGGCTGATATCTCAAAGTTTCCTGCTGTTTCGAGCCCGAAGTCATGTGATAAACAGGATCTCAAAGTCGTTTCCACTTGATGTGAGATTTATGAAACCCGTCAGCAATGGTATGCACCTCTCACAAACCTCATATTAAATGGAAACTCGTTTGAGATCCTTTATGTACTACATGTACTACTCGATAGAGCATTGTTGCTTATGAAATTAGCAAATAGAGTTTACTCAACTGCCATTTTGAAATACCGGATTTATTTGAAAATCCGACAATCAAGGAAAACAAATCCGGTATTTCAAAATGGTTGTGGAATAAGTTATATATTACATGCTCTTCGAAACATGTGAAATGCTCTTATACCAGCTTATAACGTTGCCAAAATTTACAGTTTTTACGTTAGCATATATATTGTTTCTTCGCCGGAAATGACGTCACTTAAGTCTTGCGAACGTCTATGAGGAAATATAAACCCCTCCAGAATCACTGTAAATCACTGGGTAGCATGTAATATACTCTTTTAATATGGCATATGAGACAAGCCCCGTGATTTAGTAAGAATATTTACAAAAGTTACGATATTTTCCGTAAATTACGACGATGTTTTCATAGAATTCCGTATTTGTTTTCAAATTTTCACCACCTTTCGTCGTCATTAAGCAGAAAATATCACAGTTTCTTTACATATATTTCATGAAATATCGCATATCGTCTTAGGTACAAGATCACATGGCTTTGTCTCATAGTTTGTGGCTGTAACTGGAGAAATGTACATGTCAGTACAGTAGGTAGACAAAAGTAATTTCCCACCCATTGAAATCCCATAGACTTACATGTATTTGTAACTGTGCTTGTTAGCATGTTACTTCAAATATACATTAAAGGTTTTAATGAAATAAAATGCATTGAGTAGCAAATAGATTTGCGCAGAATTTGATGTATATATGTATTCAATATTCAAAGTAAATTTAAACATTATGGACATTTTTTGAAAATGCTTTTCCCATTGACGTCAATGATGACGTCGCTCAAAAAGTGACGTCAAATAATACCGCCATGTTTAAAAACATGTATTTATCTAACTGCTTGTGATAATCAGGAACCAAAACATTCATATTCTGCATTCATCTATTTTCTTTCAAACCCTTTATATTTCATTCAAATTGGTAAAGTATGTACTGAGCTACCTATTTGAGAGTAAAGATGGAAATACATGTAAGTCTATGTGATTTAAACTTTTGGGAAAATACTTCTCTCCACCTACTGTAATGTATTGGTCTCACGACCATTGTAGATCAAGTTCAGCCTGTGCATCCGCACTATTTTCCATTCCGGCAATGAAATACCCGTCACGCATTGGATTACAAGCATTATAGATCGTTTCGTTACGTACAAAACCACATGACGTGTCTTATACTAAATACGAGTCACTCTTGAAAGACCCTCTATATAATATATAATAATATCTAGCGGTTTATTCCAGATTACAAGGTATATGTTGAGGTCGCGGCGTCTGGCGTCTTCAAACCTGTCCAGGACTACTATATAGCGATATCGTGTACGGACGTCAATGGGGATACGTCGACGGGTACTACTGAAATCACAGTTGACGTGTTCAGCGGTCAGGACTTGACCTTCACCAACATTCCAGGTAAACATATACTGTTACAGTGAAACGCCGCAACCAGAAACAAACATGTGATGAAGCAGACATGTTGGTGGGAATATGCGAGCGCCAAGCAGTGGGCCGTTTCAATAATCTTCGTACGACTAAAATGTTCGCAAAATTAGTGCATAATTAGGACGGTCTGTGAATTTCACTTTTAACAATGTTTTCTCGTAAACAAGTATTGGATTACATTATTGGTTTATTGATAATAGGCTGTGTTCCAATAAATGTAAATCTATCAATTGACATTTCCAGACGATCATAAATTTGCACTTACGAACATTGTAGTCTTACGAAGTTTAGTGAAACGGCCCCCAAATGAATTCCTATTTATAGTTGAGGAGGAGTGGCGAAGCATCGCCTTGACGAAAATTGTTTTTATTCGAGCGCTAGCGAAGAATTATACAACAAACATCCAGATTTGAGGTCTTACAGATTTTATGTAAATGAGCTTACACCAGTCGCAGCACATATATTGCGGGTTTAACTTTTTAAAAACACGGGACTTACGCCATAAAAATAGTTCTAACTACTTAGCTTGATCGCCTTTTCAGTGTGATAAAAATGTTTTGTTTGCTTTTCGTGTGCTAAATGTATGTTACTGCACATGTTTCCGTATTCTAAGGGTGAGACGATTAACCGCCATACTCGATTATTCGCGAGTCATAACTCCATAGTTCAGTGCACGAATACAATCTTCGATTTCGGTTCAGAATAGGTCTCAGAATAGAAATCTGTTCATCATTTTGGGTTTTCCAAAAATCTAGTTTTAACTCGTTGTTGTTGTTGTTGTTGTTGCTGCTGTGAAATTCCCACGCTTATTTTTCGCGAAACGAACACAAACACATACTGCAAATAATTTCAGAATGTTCAGCCCTTTGATTTGATACTGCGATGATTATAGCACCAGATCATTATACGTTTCGGTATTGAGTTACGGTAACATTGCTTGTATAGTGTCACGTCTCAGTGTGAAATATAATCAGGAGTTACTGTATTCTAAATTCGCCATACAGTCTAAGCCAATGGCTGGCCCGTATCGCGCTCCACTTATTTCACATACGGCAAGATTTAGCCCCAAATAAGTTACATCTTGCCATATTCAATGACGACCTGTTCGGCAGGCAAATGAAAATCTCGAATAGGAGACTGCATTATAAATATGGTTAATTATAAGTATGTTATTGTTCACGTAATTAATTTTTAAGGAACTAAATGATGCGGTCGCTAACGCTCCCCCGAATTTAATTCCAGACAATTTCAATAATATTATGTGAACAATAACAAGGTGCATGATCACGTGGTTACAACAACAACAACAATTGCTGAAAGTGTTGAAAGCGCGCCCACTCCAAAGTAAGTATTATTTGATATGTTCCTTAATAGGCAACGGATTGTGATGAAATATGGCGCAGCAAATAAGTCTTCATGAACTGCATTTGGGGGTCCCAGGATTTCAGCACATACAATGATACTTATGTCGTTTTTGCGAGGAATATATTTCCGTGTCAGGCCAAAGTATCGAGACCACCAAATGCAGCTTAACAAGACGCGTTTGATGCGCCGTATTTCATCAAAAATCCGTTAATAAGAACAAAATAAAAGAATGCGTACTTTGAATCGGAGGGCTTCTGGAAGTTTCAGTACGTGTTGTTGTTGTTGTAACAATTTGAGCATACACCTTGAACAAGTTATAATTCATGTTGTGACTTTGACCTTCCTTTACAGCATCGGAGCCGGTTAGTGCAGCAGCTAAATCGGCTGGGGATTCCATAAAGGCGATTTCGGCGATCAATGACCTTGGGTTGCCCATGCAATACGAGATCGTCTCCGCTGACCCAGCCAGTCTCGCGTCCTACTTTTCAATAAACCAAGGTTTCTACACGCCTGCGTTCACCTTACCAAGAGTAGCAATGTTTCAGTAGCCGATTTCACCAAAATTGCAAAGCATACTTATCTAGCTAAGCATACTTTGAGGGAGAAATCATTTATTTTTCCCGAAATGCATTATTTCATATAGAACTAACGACTGTATATATTTGATGATTAAAAGTATGCAGAATTATTATACTGAATTTATTACATTATCACAGCCAAAATGGCTGTGATAATGTAATCAATTCAGTATAATAAAAATTAATACATTTATCTTTAAATTTAAAATTTCTCCCTCAAAATGTACTTACCAAGATAAGTGTGCTTTGAAATGTTGGTGAAATAGGCTACTGAACATCTACTGACAATGCCTACTCACAAGCAACAACACTGATTGTTTGAGCCTGAGCTGTAGGACAGCTCAGGCTCAGCCAATCAGTGTGTTTGATTTCAATCTGAATATCCAAGTATTTTGAAATAAATAAATATTGGCAAGATTAGCACAGGCGGTTGCGTATCTGACAACATTGATAGCGGAAACATAGCCTCTTGTCCCGTACCGTACTGGTTACTTCTGTGTTTCACGAAACCTGCCCATATAAACAATGCAAAAACAGTATTCTTTTACGATAATATTAAATTTTATCGAAATTTATGAATGATCCTTCTTTAAATTCGTGAAATTTTGTCAAATATTGATTGTATTAAGAAACATTGATTTGTCTATGTGAAATTAACATGGGGGGAAAGGAGGCTGAGGCGTGAAGAGTCTGAAAACGAAAATGTTGGAAATTGACTCCGAAACCTGGCTAGATAACTTAGAAATGATCTAACTTAGAACATACAATTAACTTTTGAAATTCGGTCCAGTATTTCTGAAATTATAACAATTTCCCCATGTTAAATCCCCACATGGGAAATTATTTTTTCGCAATAAAATCAATATTTGACCGAATTTCACGAAATAAAAAAGATTCCTCATTCTTAAATTTTCCTTCAATTTAATAATATCGAATAAATATTGTTTTTGAATTGTTTGTAGTAGAGCCGTAAAATTTGGGCAGCTTTCGTGAAACAGACAGTAGGTACGCTGTTGAGTTAACGTGCGTTTCCGCAACTGACGGCAATACAATATATGCATGTACAGTGGGTCAGCGTGTAAGTGTACACACGAACAAACACGACAGGTTGGAACCAACCTGTCGTGTTCGTTCGTGTGTGCACTTACACACTGACCCCACTGTACATGCATGTACTTTGCTTTGCACTATCATAAATACATAACTCTTGAAACTTGTTTTACTTCCAACTTGCCATAAATTGTTGAGGTACATGTAGCCCCAGCAAAGAAGGCTAAAAAATCACGGAGGCTGGACCAAAATGTTAACAAAGGTGTCTACTGACACGCAAATCGATTCTTCTCAAAAACGACATAAGTATGTGCCGAACTCCATAGACCATCAAAATGCAGCTGATGAAGACGCGTTTGCTGCGCCATATTTCATCAAAATGCGTTGCATATTAAGACAAATATCAAATAATACTTACTTTGGAGTGTGAGCGCTTTCAACACTTTTAGCCAGTGTTGCTGTTGTTGTAACCACGTGATCATGCACTTTGGCGATGATCATGCATCCGAGTTCCACAGCGAAGTTAATTTTGCTGGCCTTTTTTTTCTTCAAGTTAACACAAGAATTTTAGCATGTTTCTTGTTTACGTGCGGACGAGATTTTTCACGGACGCCGACGGACATGGGTGTATTATCGCCACTATTTAAACATGGTCTGTGAAATATCATAGTTATCACATCTCTATGCTTGCTATATTGTAATACATGGTTAGTGTCGTTGAATATAAAATATATTCAGAGGCAGCTTTATTGGGAGGCGAGCTTTAGCGAGCCCCTATACAATTGTCGGGGCTAAATTATAATACAGAGCACATCAATAATTACACAGCGACGACTTAAAGGAATCGATATTAGGATTTTGAACCGAATTGTGCATATTGTTATACAAGCATGACATTTGGTACAGTCGTAGATCAACCCATAATAAAGATGATTAGCTATAGGAGCATTGCTGATTTGTCACGTGACTGGAATGGTGGCCATTTTTCAAGATGTCTGTCCTTATTATTACATGCATGTAATGACAAATCATTATTATGCCGAAGTAATACTAGTAACATTCTTGTTAAAATTACAGTCACACCGCTTACGTTAATAAATTTACTGTCATTTCCATTTAAATGTTTTGAAAATGGCGTCATATTAAAATGGCCGCCGCCAGAAATGCACCAAAAAATAATATATTTAGTAGGTTCCAAATCTGAAATGCCATCTTCTGTATACAGATATGTGCGTGGATGGCACAATCGTAGATCATTCCATAATAAATAGTTTTAGCTATAGAGGCATCGCTGATTCGTCACTTGATTGGAATCGCTGTCATTTTCCAAGATGGCCGCCGGTATTATTACATGCATGTACTAAAATTTATATGTATAGCATTCTTTTGCCGAATTAATACTAGTAGCATTAATTTTCATTTACATTTTTTTGTAAAATGGCCATCATATTAAAATTGCCGCCAGAAATTCACCAAAATGTAGGTACAAATATGAATACTTATATACACGATGAAGAATACTGTCTATTTTTATTTCTTTCTGATATCCATGATTCACCATAACATGCATGTAGCAACAAGGTGTATGATCACGTGGTTACAACAACAACAACAAGTACTGAAACGTCCAGTAGTTCTCTGATGCAAAGTATGTATTCCTTTATTGTGTCCCTATTATGTTACGGGTTTTGATGGATATCATGGATATGGCGCATCAAACGCGTCTTGTTAAGCCATATGGTTTTCTCGGTACTTTGGCCTAAACTTCTGTCGTTTTTGCGAAGAATCGATTGACACGGAAATCGATATTTCGCAAAAACAACAGAAGTATGTGCCGAATTCTCGGTACCACCAACTGCAGCTCACGAAGACGCATTTGCTGCGCCATATTTCATCAAAATCCGTTGCCTATTAAGGAAAATATCAAATAATACTTACTTTGGAGTGGGCGCGCTTTCAACACGTTCATCCATTGTTGTTGGTGTTGTAACCACGTGATTATGCACTTTGAGTAAGCAAAGCCATCAATATTTTAATCCAAAGCAACTGTACATCTTAACCAGTCACTCTACACACTTGCAAGTTAACCCAATGGAACCGACCAATTATATATGACGAGGAATTAGTTGTTGTATTGTTTGCAAAGGTCATATCCAGGGTATAGGAATGCAGATGATCGGCAACCATCTTGCTGACAGAAGGTGGCTGTCTGCACGAATCAGTTTACCTGTGGAATTCAGGGGTCCGTTTCACTAAACTTCGTACGGCTAAAATGTTCGTAAGTGCAACATTAACAATGATTTCTTGTAAACAATTATAGGATTTACATTTATTGAGCATAGGCTGCATATGCAGCCTATGCTCAATAAAGGTAAATCCATCAATTGAAATTTCCAGACACTCCTAAAGTTGCACTTGTGGAAATGTTAGTCGTACGAAGTTTAGTGAAACGGCCCCCAGATGGTCATCACGTTTCAAGTACGTTACTGTATGACCAGGACTGAAATATATAGTGGCGACTTGCTCACATTTTGGTACATTGCATCATTTTTGGCCGATGGACAAAAGGGCTAAATATACGAAATAGGCTTCGAACAAGGCGTCAACTATAATATGAAACAAGGGCATCGTTATTACGAGGCTAATTCCCTCGTTGGCATCATTGATAACAATAATAATTTCAACAGTTTACCCTTACAAACAAGGTGAACATAAGTCGTCAGTGAAATTTAAATTGACCTTAGGCGTGGTACTTATCAAATGCAAAGCATCATACATAGACACACATTGTGGCAAAATATTATCAAAATAGGTGAAGCGCTACATTAGTTATGGAAAAATGAAAGGTAAGGTGTTAGTAACGTACGTACACACGGAAATGGACTAACGCTATATTGGCGAGGGGATACTATTATGTAGGGTTGAAAGTTTATTCAGAAATAAATAAAAATACCAATATTTTTCAGGTAATGGCGAATTGACGGCTAGCAAGGATCTAGAAACAATCGCCATCGACACACCGTCCGTGACTTTAGACATACGGGTGACTGAAGGACAGTTGTATATCACAGAGACATACACAATGACGTTCACAAGTAAGTTTCACACCTGTCCCCTCATCGCGTGTATGTATGCTCACACCTTTCCCTTCATCGCGTATATGTTACAGACCAAAACACATGTCCCTTCATCGCGTGTATGTTAGAGACCAGTAGCATATTTCACAAAATTTGCAAAGTATATTTATCTTGCTAAGTACACTTTACGAGAGAAATTTTCAATTTAAGGATACATTTATTAATTTTTTATTATACTGATTTCATTACATTAACACAGCCATTTTGTCTGTGATAATGTAATACATTCAGCATAATAAGTATGCATACCTTTAATCATCCAATATATGCAGTCGTTAATTCAATATGAAGTAATTCATTTCGTGAACAATATATGATTACTCCCTCAAAGTACACTTTGCTAGATAAGTATGCTTTGAAATGTTGATGAAATAGGCTACAGAACACCATTCCCTCCACCTCGTGTATGTTGCAGACCAAAACCCACGTCTCTCCACTCCGTTTATATTACAGACCGGAACACCGTCCATCCACCTTGTTTATGTTACAGACCAAGACACCCATCCCTCCACCTCGTTTATGTCACAGACTAAGATACACATCCCTCCACCTCGTTTATGCTACAGACCAAGACACCCATCCCTCCACCTCGTCTATGTTACCGACTAAGACACCCATCCCTCCACCTAGTTTATGTTACAGACTAAGACAAACATCCCTCCACCTCGTGTATGTTGCAGACCAAGACACCCGTCCTTCCATCTCGTTTATATTATAGACCAGAACACCGTCCCTCCACCTCGTTTATGTTACAGACAAGAACACCGTCCATCCACCTCGTTTATGTTACAGACCAAGACAACCATCCCTCCACCGCGTTTATGTTACAGACTAAGACACCCGTCCCTCCACTCCGTTTATGTTACAGACCAGAACACCGTCCCTCCACCTCGTTTATGTTACAGACCAAGACACCCGTCCCTCCACTCCGTTTATATTGCAGACCAGAACACCGTCCCTCCACCTCGTTTCTGTTACAGACCAAGACACCGTCACTCCATTCCGTTTATTTACAGACCAGAACACCGTCTCTCTACCTCGTTTATGTTACAAACCAGAACACCCGTCACTCAACCCCGTATATGTTACAGACCAGACCACCCATTCTCCCACCCCGTATATCTTACAGACCAGAACACTCGTCCCGTCCCTCCATCCCGTTCCTTCACCCCGTATATGTTACAGAACAGAACACCCGTCCCTCCACCCCGTATATGTTACAGACCAGAACACCCGTCCCTCCACCCCGTATATGTTACAGACCAGAATACCCGTTACTCCACACCGTTTATGTTCCAGACCAGAACACCCGTCCCTCCACCCCGTTTATGTTATAGACCAAAACACCCGTCCCCCATCACGTTTATGTTACACACCAGAACACTCGTCCCTCCATCCCGTTTATGTTACAAACCAGAAAACCCGTCCTTCCAACCTGTTTATGTTATAGATCAGAACACCCGTCGCTCCATCCCGTTTATGTTATAGACCAGAACACCCGTCCCTCCATCCCGTTTATGTTATAGAACAAAACACCCGTCCCTCCATCCCTTTTACCCTTTTATGTTACACACCAGAACACCCGTCCCTCCATCCCGTTTATGTTACACACCAGAACACCAGTCCTCCATCCCGTTTATGTTATATTCCAGAACACCCATCACTCCATCCCGTTTATGTTATAGACCAGAACACCCGTCCCTCCATCCTATTTAATTATAGACCAGAACACCCGTCCCTCCATCTCGTTTATGTTATAGACCAGAACACCCGTCCATTCAACCCGTTTATGTTGCACACCAGAACACCCGTCCCTCCTTCCCGTTTATGTTACACACCAGAACACCCGTCCCTCCATCCCGTTTATTTTATATTCCAGAACACCAATCACTCCATCCCGTTTATGTTATAGACCAGATCACCTGTCTCTGTATCCCGTTTGTGTTATAGACCAGACCACCAGTCCCTACATCCTATTTATGTTATAGACAAGAACACCCGTCCCTCCATCCCGTTTATGTTATAGACCAGAACACCCGTCCATTCAACCCGTTTATGTTGCACACCAGAACACCCGTCCCTCCACTCCGTGTATGTTCCAGACCAAAACACCCGTCCCCCTCATCACGTTTATGTTACACACCAGAACACCCGTCCCTCCATCCCGTTTATGTTACACACCAGAACACCCGTCCCTCCATCCCGTTTATGTTACACACCAGAACACCCGTCCCTCCATCCCGTTTGTTTTATATTCCAGAACACCCATCCCGTTTATGTTATAGACAAGAACACCTGTCTCTCCATCCCGTTTGTGTTATAAACCAGAACACCCGTCCATCCATCCTATTTATGTTATAGACCAGAACACCCGTCCCTCCATCCCGTTTATGTTATAGACCAGAACACCCGTCCATTCAACCCGTTTATGTTGTAGAACAAAACACCCGTCCCTGCATCCTTTTTATGTTACACACCAAAACACCCGTCCCTCCATCCTGTTTATGTTACACACTAGAACATCCGTCCCTCAATCCCATTTATGTTGTAGAACATAACATCCGTCCCTCTATCCCTTTTACCCTTTTATGTTACACACGAGAACACCCGTCCCTCCATCCAGTTTTTGTTACACACCAGAACACCCGTCCCTCCATCCCGTTAATTTTATAGTCCAGTACACCCATCACTCCATCCCGTTTATGTTATAGACCAGAACACCCGTCCCTCCATCCCGTTTATGTTATAGACCAGAACACACGTCCCTTCAACCCGTTTATGTCATAGACCAGAACACCCGTCCCTCCATCATGTTTATGTTACGCACCAGAACACCCGTCCCTTCATCCCGTTTATGTTATAGACCAAAAAACCTGTCCCTCAATCAGGTTTATGTTATAGAACAGTACACCCGTCTGTCCATCCCGTTTATGTCATAGACCAGAACACTCGTCCCTCCAAACCCGTTTATGTTATAGACTAGAACACCCGTCCCTCTATCCCATTTATGTTACACACCAGAACACCCGTCCCTCCAACCCGGTTGTGTTACATAGCAGAACACAACGTCCCTCCAACTCATTTATATTACAGACGAAAACTCCAGAACACCGTCCCTCCACCCAGTTTATGTTACAGACCAGAAGACCCGTCCCTCCACCTCGTGTATGTTATAGACAAACAAAAACGTCCCTCCACCCCGTTTATGTTATAGACCAGAACACTTGACCCGCCAGCCCTTTTATGTTATACACCAGAACACCCAACCCTCCACCCCGTTTATATTACAGGCTACAAAATCCGTCCCTCCACCCCGTTTGCGTTACAGACCAGAACACCGTCCCTCCACCCCGTTTATGTTACAGACGAGAACACCCGCCCCGCCAACCCGTTTATGTTATAGACCAGAACACTAGTGCCTCCACCCCGTTTACGTTACAGACCAGAACACTAGATCCTCAACCCCGTATTTGTTCCAGACCAGAACACCCGTCCGTCTGTCCAGTTCAGTACAAACCTGGCAACGAGTCTCACGGAAACCAAATTGGAGAACGAATACGCCGCCGGTGATACAGTGTTCACCCTGAGCACGGTTGACATTGACTCGGGCGAGACGTACACTTACAGATACACGTGCGTGCCCTCGGGGTCCGAGACAGTCTTCACACTGAGCTCCGTTACCACCGTCAACAGCTGAGTATCATTTCCACTTCTGTCTTTTTTCACGAAGCCTGCCCAAATGTTACGGCTATATAAACAATTTTTTGTTTCGATTATATTTAATTTTATCAAAAGAAGAGCCTTCTTTTTATTTCCCGAAATTCGGTGAAATATTGCTTTTATTATGACCAATATATTTGTCTATGGTACTTTAAAACAGGTATGGAGCTGGTTAAATGGACCTGGTGGAGCTGCAGCAGGAATATGAACATGAAACTCCGAAATAATGCAACTAAGAACTTTGAACATCGGGCCACAAAATACCCTAAATGCTCAGTAAATTTCACTCCATTCTTCCTCTGGCTCCTTCAATAACAATCCATATTTCTACATGTAGGTGTCAACTTTAACATCGACAGCGGGATGTCGCTGGACTTCGAAACGTTCCCATCCATCGTTTGTTCCTTCTACGTCCATGACGGTAAGAACGAGGGCGGCCCGTTCGTCTATGACCTGACTGTTGAGAACGATAATGATACGCCTGAGTTCTCCAATACCATGTACTACGTGACAACGACAGAGGGAGCTGTAAGTATTCCCTGGGTCAGAGGTTAAATCCACGCGACATAAACAGCACACATATCAAAGTCTGAAAGTGTGCATGCCCTTGTTAATGCATACTATACTGTATATTGATTAGGTTCAGGCCATCGGTCAGTTTCACCTCTTGTAGCGTATGACACAGATGTGGCGGGGAATGGAGAAATAAGGCTTGTGGGTTTTGCGATCAGTGTAGATCCGGATCAGCCTGTGCACCGCACAGTCTGATCAGGATCTGCACTGTTCGCTATTCAATCAATGAAACACCCGTTATTATATATCGTTATCTGGCTACACGATTGCACTATTTGATCAGGAGCTACACTGGTCACAATTCCCATAAGCCCCATTTCTCTAGTCATAGCCAGAAATATGGACTAAACTTTACGCTACCATAGACTTGCATGTAACACATGTGCTTGCTTTCAGTCCATATATAACTGACCTACTCAAAATAACCACCTTTTTCAGCTGTTGGTGTCTATGGGAATTTATTGTTTTTTCAAATTGATCTAAATGTCTAATTGTGACCTTTTCGAATCTAAGTGAGTGACAGAATTAAAAGGCAAAATATAGAACAAGATACTCAAATAAGATGAATAAACTCATGCAAAGAAGAAACTAACGTATAAATATGTATATATATAATATATATATATATCTTTCGTTGAATTTCTTATACTTTATATATACATATACATGTATATATCCCAATAAAATACACAAAGACATATTACTGGAAACTTTATACATTTCCACTTATATCGTAACAATTTTTGAACAAATGATTAACATATAAATATGAACTTTTTATTTGGTATAAAACAATGTCAATTTTACATTGAATTCCATTTTTCCTGAAACCAGTAAGTTTAATATCATAGTATGGTACAGCAACACACATGCTATATTCTAGTTATGTTTTTCATACGCGAGAAGTGTTTTTTTTTTCAGTCCGGACGGAAGATGTCAATTTCAGCGCTACACCGTACGGAGCCCCGCAGTGGACGTATAATTCTTTTTTTTATTAATTCGTTCCCACGAAATAACAATTCGTTCCCTCAATTTAACAATTTGTTCCCACGAATTAACAATTCGTTGCAACGAATTAACAATTCGTTCCCTCAATTTAACAATTCGTGGAAACGAATTGTTATATCATGGGAACAAATTGCTAATTCGAGGGAACGAATTGTTAATTGAGGGAACGAATTATCATTTCGAGGGAACGATTTATTAAAATCGGTAAACGAGTTTAATGACATAGCCTCGTTGCTTGTGAAATCGTTAGAAGAGTTTAATAAATATCGTAGTACTTCAACAAACATTTGAGAAACGCCATGGGATTTTGTACCTTCGGACATCTGCGTAATCTCATTAAATACGTTTACAACATTTATAATAGTTGTATGGCCCCGCCACCGAATGATGAGGGGTGGGGGTAGGGCATATAGTGTTACCGGCGTCCGTACGTACGTACGTCCGTCCGTCCCGAAACCTTAACGCTCGGGTATGTGGCTTATAATTTCTGTTTCCTTGATCGGATCTGCTTCACATTTCGCACACGCATTGCTCAAATGGTCCTCTACCACCCTGTGACAAATCCACATTCGTCCCGCACCCGCTAAGCCCAGGGTCAAGGTCACATAGATGGTTCGTTCGAAACCTTAACGCTTGGGTAAATGGCTTATGATGTCTGATTCCTTGCTCGGATCTGCTTCACATTTCATATACGCATTGCTCCAATGGTCCTCTACCACCCTGTGACAAATCCACATTCGTCCCGCCCCCCGCTAAGCCCAGGATCAAGGTCACATACTTGGTGCGTTCGAAACCTTAACGCTCGGGTAAATTGCTTATAAATATGTTTTCCTTGCTCGGATCTGCTTCACATTTCGCATACGCATGGCTCCAATGGTCCTCTACCGCCCTCTGACAAATTAAACATTCCTCCAGCCCCCCGCTAAGCCCAGGGTCAAGGTCACAGACTTAGTGCGTTCGAAACCTTAACGCTCGGGTAAATGGCTTGTAATTTATATTTCCCTGCTCGGATCTGCTTCACATTTCACATACGCATTGCTCCAATGGTCCTCTACCGCCATGTGACAAACTAACGTTCATCCAGCATGTTGCGTTTTAAAATGTGCCCTCGGTTCTTTTGCTGCCAGCGGGGGCATTCGTGTGCCGATAGGCCACATTTCTAGTTCATAAATAAAGTCAAAAGTTGACGAAACTTTTTTCAACTTTTGACGCCATTTACGGCAAATATTGTAAATTTTGTAAACGTATTTCATGAAATTACCCAGTTGTCCGAAGGTACAAAAGCACATGGCCTGTCTCAATTATATTGTAGTTATGTCTTTCGCAGGCTAGAAGTGTGACTTTCACACCCGGCTTTGTGTGCACGGATCAAGACATTAACGAGGTTCTCAAGTACTCTCTGGACGACACAGTGACGGGATACGGTAACTTTGACATCGACGCCTCCACCGGCAAGATGACGTTCGCCGTCAACTACGACACCGACAACGGAATGGACACCACTGTGGTGCTCGGGATCCGCTGTACCGATGACGGAACGCCCAATAGTGTCGAGAAGACTGGTACTACTCAGGTTACTATAACCATCGAGGTAAGTACTATACCGTGTTCGCCTCATACGGAGCCCCGCAGGGGACATGTTTTTTTGTTTAACAATTCGTTCCGTCCCACAAAATAGCAATTCGTTCCCTCAATTTAAAAATTCGTTCCCACGAAATGACAATTCGTTCCGTCAATTTAACAATTCGTTCCCACGAATTAACAATTCGTTCCGTGGGAACGAATTGTTATTTCGTTGGAACGAATTTTAAATTGAGGTAACTAATTGTTATTTTGTGGGAACAAATTAATTAAAAAAATTATTCTACGTCCACTGTTGGGCTCCGTAGCCTCCTGTCTGTCCCACGCAAAATGTGTCAACCTGTTTGGGCCAACTAAGAGACAATAAATCTCAATATTATCAAATTTTAACTACAATTTATTTTAAATAACTAGAACATGTGTTCATAGAACACGTTTGGCCCACATATCGCTTTGATAGTAAGAGAGGCAACATGCAAACAAGTCCAAAAGGTTGAGATAAAACAGTTCACGAGTGCCGCGGCAAACGTTTACCCACGGGTGAACATGGTCGAACGTTATTGTTACATTTCCGTCGGAAACATCGTGCAATTTGAGCATTTATGCAGTATTTTCGGTACTTTAATAACATGGAATATCTGACATATCTAACAATAGTTCAAGCGATAACATAAACCCTAACAATATGAGCGACGTTCAGAATTTCCAGACGATCACTGCTAAAAACAAAAACGAAACAAACATTAAGGTCACAACATCCACACCCAATGTTAGCCCAGCGGCAAGTCCAGTAAAAACAGTACACAAAATAACACTTAATAGACAAAAATTAGCCCCTAACACCGTGAATCTTCCAAAGACCAATAAAGCGTCTAAAGGTAGAGACGAAGCAATACAAATCAAACAGGCAAACGTATGGAAACAAAAACATGGACCAATAATAAAGACAGGCAAGGACTCACAGCAGAAACAAAACAAGAACAATATACCAAAAATAACTCGTATACGACAAGACAAACTATCACCAAATAGGAGACCAGTGCAACTAAATGAGTCAGAACCAAATATGACACCGCTAAGTGAAATAATAGCGACTAGGCGTCACGGACTAACACTCCCTGATATACAATAAATCATAAACATATTTAATAAAAAAATATAGTATTGGTAGAAACGGAACTAAAACCAACCAGACCCTGACAGTCCTCAATGAAACTGCCGAGGTTTTGTCAACACAAACAGTGAGCTGGTGAATGCAATAGAAAACGACATCTTGTCACCCGATGTATTATGTCTACAGGAAATGCCAAAACTTACAACATTACCAGGGTATAATCTGAAATCTCACTCAACGAACTCAACCACATGAAGCGGTGTATGCATATTCGTGAAGAAAATACTAATATCCTATACTCGGGAGTTAAGATATTAAGCAGTGCCACGAATTTAGGTTAGTGAGACGCGTCTACACTCGAAGTTTACACTCGAAATCTTTCAGATGTATGTTAATGTATTAGCAATTGTGAAATCTATGCCGAAAACCCATCCCAAGCAGCGGTTTCGACACGCTGTAATGCGTTGTATAGGCGAGTTCCAGGGGTGCGTTTCACTAAACATCTTACGACTAAAATGTTCATAAGTGCAAATTTAGGATCGTCGGGAAAATTCAATTGATGGATTTACATTGATTGAGCATAGGCTGCATATGCAGCCTATGCTAAATAAATGTAAATCCAATAATTGTTTACTCCAAAACTTGTTTAATGTGAAATTCAAAGTCTATCATAATTTTGCACTTACAAACATTTTAGTCGTAGGAAATTTAGTGAAACGGCCCCCAGATGTCTACATCGCGTGGATTTTTGTTTCAATGGTGGCGAATGGGAGTTTTATACCTTTCTAAGTACTATTATATTTACACCCGGGAACATTTTAATTGTTTTGTACATTGTTTAGAAAGGTGTTTTATGTATATACAAACAATAATTGACCATCCAAGACACGCTAGAATCACATGTGGCTGTGAGCTGTGTCAAACAACGGCAGTCATGTAACAATAGAAATTTACTTATGGCGGCTATACACCATACCAAATATGAATGGACATGGATTTTTTTTATTAATTCTTTCCCACGAAATAACAATTCGTACCCACGAATTAACGATTCGTTCCCACGATATAGCAATTCGTTCCCTCCAATTAACAATTCGTTCCCACGAAATGACAATTCGTCCCTCATTTAACAATTAGTTCCCACGATATAACAATTCGTTTCCACGAATTAACAATTCGTTCACGTGGGAACGATTTGTTATTTCGTAGGAACGAATTGTTAAATTGAAGGAACGAATTGGGTTAATTCGTGGGAACGAATTGTTAAATTGAGGGAATGAATTGTTATTTCGTGGGAAAGAATTAATAACAAAAATAATTATACGTCCCCTGCGGGGCCATGTAGCCTCCTGACTGTCCCACGACAAATTTGTCAACCGGTTTGGGCCAACTAAGACAAATTAAATCTCAATATTATCAAATTTTAAGTACAGTTTTTTTATAAATAACTGAAAAAGTGTTCATAGAACACGGATGCCTCACATATCGATTTGATAGTAAACGAGGCAACATTCAAAAAAAGTATAAAATGTTGACACAATGTCCAGCCGTGGGTAAACGTTTGCCGTGGCACGAGGGAACTGTATGAACCCCAATGCGGTATGTATCTTCGCGTGTCTACACATCGAACGGAAGCTACGTAGAACGGCAGTCACGGTTTAGAAGTTTTACAAATTACAAGACAAAATGGTGAAGTTCAAAAGGGGGAGATAATTCATGACCCCGGGGTCGAATAAACATAGAAATTAAATTTGCGCTCATCTACACATTATACGAATTCCAAAGCTACATACCAAGTACCAAGCCTGCAGCTATTGCGGTTTAAAAGTTTTATCAGATACAAGCTCTAACAATAACTTTAACCAAGGGAAATAAATATGTAAATATGGAAATTGTAGGTCACTGTCACATGAAGGTCATGCATTTCACAGTGGTTTGTAGTGCACACCACTGGCTTATGATAGTGTGTAAGTATGGTGGCTGTAGTGCTAAAACTTTAACCAAGGGAAATAACTATGTAAATATTGCAATTATTGTAGATCTAGGTCACGCCTAGGTCATGTGTTTCACAGTGGGTTGTGGTGCACATCAATGTCTTATGATAGTGTGCAAGTATGATGACTAATACTATTGAAGGTACAAGTTGTTACAACAACTTTAACCAAAGGAAACAGCTATGCAATTAGTGTATAATAATTATTTACACAATGTCGGTTGTGCGATTATATTTGAAGGACACTTCCGCGGATCCGATGCAAATAATATGAATAAAAAAATGTCTTTATATCACATATCCTTCAATCATGTGCCAAACTTAATCATTTTGAACATTTCAAAGTCAATCCTGTGGAACAATGTCACACTTAGATGTCAATGGAAAACAATACAGATCCTGATAAGTTAAATACCATATTAAACCATCACTCATGCAAGACCCTTCACGTATAGGACGATAATGACGAAACTCCAATCTTCAACCCGGTCTCCGTCACACTGGGCGTCTCCCAGTCGAACAGCGCCGGAGACATACTGGGAACCATGGGGGTGACAGACGCGGACCCAGGTACAAACGGGCAGTTCTCGTGTAGCGGTACATCCGGGGACTTGAACAGCGCATATTTCTCCGTTAATTCCAACTGCGGGATCTCCCTCGTCAAGCCGATCGACTTCAGCGAGGGCACAGTTACTCAGTAAGTCAGCAGTACAGCGAGGGCACCGTTACTCAGTAAGTTAGCAATACAGCGAGGGCACCGTTACTCAGTAAGTCAGCAGTACACAAGGGCATCGTTACTAAGTCAGCAGTACAGCGAGGGCAATGCTACTCAGTAAGTCAGCAGTACAGCGAGGGCAATGTTGATCAGTAAGTCAGCAGTACAACGAGGGCACCGTTACTCAGTAAGTCAGCAGTACTTCGAGGACACCGTTACTCAGTAAGTCAGCAGTACTTCAAGGGCAATGCTACTCAGTAAGTCAGCAGTACTTCGAGGGCAATGCTACTCAGTAAAGCAGCATAAGTCTTCGAGAGCATTGTATCAGTAAGTCAGCAAGTATTCGAGGGCAATGCTACTCAGTAAGTCAGCAGTACAGCGAGGGCACCGTTACTCAGTAAGTCAGCAGTACTTCGAGGGCAATGCTACTCAGTAAGTCAGCAGTACTTCGAGGGCAATGCTACTCAGTAAGTCAGCAATACAGCGAGGGCACCGTTACTCAGTAGGTCAGCAGTACTTCGAGGACACCGTTACTAAGTAAGTTAGCAGTACAGCGAGGTCACCGTTACTCAGTAAATCAGCAGTACTTCGAGGACACCGTTATTAAGTAAGTTAGCAGTACAGCGAGGTCACCGTTACTCAGTAAGTCAACAGTACAGCGAGGGCACCGTCTCTCAGTAAATCAACATTACAGCGAGGGCACAGTTACTCAGTAGGTCAGCAGTACAGCGAGGACACCGCTACTAAGTAAGTAAGCAGTACAGCGAGGGCACCGTTACTCAGTAGGTCAGCAGTACAGCGAGGGCACCGTTACTCAGTAGGTCAGCAATACAGCGAGGGCACCGTTACTCAGTAGGTCAGCAGTACAGCGAGGACACCGTTACTCAGTAAGTCAGCTGAACAGCGAGTGCACCGTTATTCAGTAAGTCAGCAGTACACCAAGGGCGCCGTTGCTCAGTAATTCAGCAGTACAGCGAGGACACCGTTACTAAGTACATCAGCAGTACAGCCAGGGCACAGTTACTCAGTAAGTCAGCTGTACAGCGAGTGCACCGTTATTCAGTAAGTCAGCAGTACACCAAGGGCACCGTTACTCAGTATGTCAGCAGTACAGAGAGGGCACCGTTGCGCAGTAGGTCAAAAGTACACCAAGGGCATCGATACTCAATAAGTCTGCAGTACACCAAGGGCACCATTACTCAGTAAGTCAGATGTACAGCGAGTGCACCGTTATTCAGTAAGTCAGCAGTACACCAAAGGCACCGTTACTCAGTAGGTCAGCAGTACAGCGAGTACACCGTTGCTCAGTAAGTCAGCAGTACAGCTAGGACACAGTTACTAAGTACATCAGCAGTACAGCCAGTGCACAGTTACTAAGTACATCAGCAGTACAGCGAGTACACAGTTACTAAGTACATCAGCAGTACAGCGAGTACACAGTTACTAAGTACATCAGCAGTACAGCCAGGACACAGTTACTGAAGTACATCAGCAGTACAGCCAAGTTGGCACAGTTACTAGTACATCAGCAGGTACAAGTTACTAAGTAATCAGCAAGGACTAGCGAGTACACAGTTATAAGTAATAAGCGTTAAAGCCAGTACAAGTTTAAAAGTACATCAGCAGTACAGCCAGTGCACAGTTACTAAGTACATCAGCAGTACAGACAGGGCACAGTTACTAAGTACATCAGCAATACAGACAGGACACAGTTACTAAGTACATCAGCAGTACAGCGAGTACACAGTTACTAAGTACATCAGCAGTACAGCGAGTACACAGTTACTAAGTACATCAGCAGTACAGCGAGTACACAGTTACTAAGTACATCAGCAGTATAGCGAGTACACAGTTACTAAGTACATCAGCAGTACAGCGAGTACACAGTTACTAAGTACATCAGCAGTATAGCGAGTACACAGTTACTAAGTACATCAGCAATACAGCGAGTACACAGTTACTAAGTACATCAGCAGTATAGCGAGTACACAGTTACTAAAGTATACAACTCAGCAATATCAGCAGTACCAGTACAGTTACTAAGTACATCAGCAGTACAGCGAGTACACAGTTACTAAGTACATCAGCCATACAGCGAGTACACAGTTACTAAGTACATCAGCAGTACAGCGAGTACACAGTTACTAAGTACATCATCAATACAGCGAGTACACAGTTACTAAGTACATCAGCAGTACAGCGAGGACACAGTTACTAAGTACATCAGCAGTACAGACAGGACACAGTTACTCAGTAAGTCAGCTGTACAACGAGTGCACCGTTATTCAGTAAGTCAGCAGGACAGCCAGGTCATCGTTACTCAGTATGTCTGCAGTACAACGAGGGCACTGTTACTCGGTAAGACAGCAGAACAGCGAGGGCACCGTTGCTAAGTAAGTTAGAAGAACAGCAAGGGCACAGTTACTCAGTAAGTCAGCAGTACAGCGAGGGCACCGTTACTCAGTAAGTCAGCAGTACAGCGAGGGCACCGTTACTGAGTCAGTTAGCAGTACAGCGAGGGCATCGTTTCTTAGTAATTCAGTAGTACAGCAAGGACACCGTTACTAAGAATGTCAGCAATACAGAGAGGGCACCGTTACTTAGAAAGTCAAAAGTACACCAAGGGCACCGTTACTCAGTAAGTCAGCAGTACACGAAGGGCACCATTACTCAGTAAGTCAGCAGTACAGCGAGGGCACCGTTACTCAGTATGTCAGCATTACAGTGAGGACACCGTTACTAAGTAAGTCAGCTGTACAAAGAGGGCACCGTTACGCAGTAAGTCAACAGTACACCAAGGACATCGTTACACAATAAGTCTGCAGTATACCAAGGGCACCATTACTCAGTTAGTCAGCAGTACAGCGAGGGCACCGTTACTCAGTAAGTCAGCAGTAAACCAAGGGCATCGTTACTCAATAAGTCTGCAGTATACCAAGGGCACCATTATGCAGTAAGGCAACATTACAGTGAGGGCATCGTTACTCGGTAAGTCAGCAGCACTGCGAGGGCATCGTTACTAAGTAAGTTTGCAGAACGACGAGGGTACCGTTACTCAGTAAGTCTGCAGTACGGCGAGGGCACCGTTACTGAGTAAGTCAGTAGTACAGCGAGTGCAACGTTACTAAGTAAGTCAGCAGTACGACAAGGGTACCGTTACTCAGTAAGTATGCAGTACAGCAAGGGCACAGTTACTCAGTAAGTCAATAGTACAGCGAGTGCAACGTTACTAAGTAAGTCTGCAGTACGACAAGGGTACCGTTACTCAGTAAGTCAGCAGTACAGCGAGTTCATCGTTACTAAGTAAGTCTGCAGTACAACAAGGCACCGTTACGCAGTAACTTAGCAGAACAGCGAGGGCACCGAACTCAGTAAATTAGCAGAACAGCAATGGCACTGTTACTCAGTAAGTCAGCTGCACGTCGAGTGCACGGTTACTCAGTAAGTCCGCATTACACGAAGGGCATCGTTACTCAGGAAGTCAGTAGTACAACGAGGACATCGCTACTCAGTAACTATGTTTACACAAAGTCCACCGTTAATCAGTTAGTCAGTAGTACAGCGACTGCAACGTTACTAAGTAAGTCTGCAGTATGACAAGGGTACCGTTACTCAGTACGTCTGTACTACAGCGAGTGCAATGTTACTCATAAAGTCTGCAGTACGACAAGGGTACCGTTAGTCAGTAAGTATACAGTAGAGCGAGGGCACCGTTACTCAGTAAGTCAGCAGTACAGCGATGGCACCGTTACTCAGTAAGTCAGTCGTACAGCGATGGCACCGTTACTCAGTAAATCAGCAGTACAGTATTGGCATCCTTACTCAGTACGTCAGCAGTATAGCAAGTGAACATTTACTCAGTAAGTCAGCAGTACAGAAGCGGCAATGTTACACACTAAGTCTGCAGTACAATAAGGGGAACGTTACTCAGTAAGTCAACAGTACAACGAGGGCACCGTTACTCAGTTAGTCAGCAGTACAGCGAGGGCCCCGTTGCTCAGTAAGTCAGCAGTACAGAGAGGGGAATGTTACTTCGAAAGTGAGCAGTACAGCTAGGTCACCGTTACTCAGTCGGTTAGCAATACAGCGAGGGCATCTTTACACTTTCAGTCAGCAGTACAGCGAGGACACCGTTACTAAGTAAGTCATCTGTACAGCGAGGGCGCCGTTACTCAGTAAGTCAATAGTACACCATGGTCACCGTTACTCATTAAGTCTGTAGTACACCAAGGGAACACTTACTCAGTAAGTCAGCAGTACAGCGAGGGCACCATTACTCAGTATGTCAGCAGTACACCAAGGGCATCGTTACTCAATACGTCTGCAGTACACCAAAGGCACCATTACTCAGTACATCAGCAGTACGTACGTCGATGGCATCGTTATTCAGTAAGTCTGCATTACACCAAGTGCATCGTTACTCGGGAATTCAGTAGTACAGCGAGGACATCGCTACTCTGTAAGTCTGCTTTAGACAAAGGGCACCGTTACGGAGTAAGTCAGTATAACAGCGAGGGCATCGTTACTCAGTAAGTCAGCAGTACAGCTATGGCAACGTAAGTCTGCAGTACAACGAGGGCATCGTTATTCAGTAAGTCAACAGTACAGCGTGAGCATCCTTACTCAGTAACTCATCAGTACAGCGAGGGCACAGTTACTCAGTAAGTCAGCAGTACAGCGAGGGCACAGTTACTCAGTAAGTCAGCAGTACAGCGAGGGCACAGTTACTCAGTAAGTTTGCAGTACAGCGATAGCAACGTTACACAGTAAGCGAAGGCGTTGTTGCTCAGTAAGTTAGCAGTACCACGAGGGCGCCGTTGCTCAGTAAGTCAGCAGTACAGCGAGGGCGCCGTTACTCAGTAAGTCTACAGTACCACGAGGGTATCGTTACTCAGTAATTCTGCAGTGCAGCGAGGGCACGGTTACCCAGTTACTCAGCAGTACAGCGACGACACCGTTACTCATTAAGTCAGCAGTACAGCGGCGGTACCGTTACTCAGTAAGTCAGCAGTACAGCGAGGGCACTGTTTCTCAGTAAGTCAGCAGTACAGCGAGGGCACCGTTACTCAGTAAGTCAGCAGTACAGCGAGGGCACTGTTTCTGAGTAAGTCAGCAGTACAGCGAGGGCATTTATACGTTGTATGTCAGCAGTACAGCGAGGGCACCGTTACTCAGTAAGTCAGCAGTACAACGAGGGCATTTATACGTTGTAGGTCAGCAGTACAGCGAGGGCACCGTTACTCAGTAAGTCAGCAGTACGGCGATGGCGTTGTTGCTCAGTAAGTCAGCAGTACAGCGAGGGCATCGTTACTCAATAATTTAGAAGTACAGCGAGGGCACCGTTACTCAGTGAGTCAGCAGTACAGCGAGGGCACCGTTACTCAGTAAGTCATTGGTACAGCGAGGGCAGCGTTACTAAGTAAGTCAGCAGTACAGCGAGGGCACCGTTACTCAGTATGTCAGCAGTACATCGTTACTCAATAAGTCTGCAGTACACCAACGACACCATTACTCAGTAAGTCAGCAGTACTGCGAGGGCACCGTTACTAGGTAAGTTAGCAGTACAACGAGGGCATCGTTACTCGGTAAGTCTGCAATAAGGGCACCGTGACTTAGTATGTCAAAAGTACGCCAACGGCATCGTTACTCAATACGTCTGCAGTACACCGAGGGTACCATTACTCAGTAAGTCAGCATACAGCGAGGCCACCGTTACTCAGTAAGTCGGCGGAACAGCGAGGGCATCGTTGCTCAATATGTCTGCAGTAAAACGAGGGCACCGTTACTCAGTAAGTCAGCAGAACAGCGAGGGCACCGTTACAAATAAGTTAGAAGACCAGCAAGGGCACCGTTCCTCAGTAAGTCAGCAGTACAGCGAGGGCACTGTTACTCAGTAAGTCAGCAGGATAGCGAGGGCACCGTTACTCAGTTAATTAGCAATACAGTGAGGGCATCGTTTCTTAGTAAGTCAGTAATTCAGCGAGGACAACGTTACTAAATAAGTACACCAAGGGAACCATTACTTAATAAGTCTGCAGTACACCAAGGGCTCCATTACTCAGTCAGTCAGCGGTACAGCGAGGGCTCCGTTACTCAGTATGTCAGCAGTACATCAAGGGCATCGTTACTCAATACGTTTACAGTAACCTTACTCTGTAAGGCATCAGCACAGACAGGGCACCGTTGCTCAGTAAGTCAGCAGTACAACGATGGCAATGTAAGTCTGCAGTACAACGAGGGCACCGTTACTCAATAAGTCAACAGTACAGCGTGAGCATCTTTACTCGGTAAGTCAGCAGTACAGTGAGGGCACAGTTACTCAGTAAGTCTGCAGTACAACGATTGCAACGTTACACAGTAAGTCTGCAATACAACGAGGGCACGGTTACTCAGTAAGTCAACAGTTCAGCGAGGGCATCGCTACTCAGTAAGTCAACAGTACAGCGGTGGCACAGTAATTCAGTAAGTCAGCAGTACAGCGAGGGCACAGTTACTAAGTAAGTCAACAGTACACCAAGGACAACGTTACACAATAAGTCTGCAGTACACGAAGGGCACTATTAATCCTCAGTAAGTCAACAGTCCAGCGAGGGCACCATTACTCAGTATGTCAGCAGTACACCAAAAGTCTGCAGTACACCAAGTACACCAAGTACACCAAGTACACCAAGTACACCAAGTACACCAAGTACACCAAGTACACCAAGTACACCAAGTACACCAAGTACACCAAGTACACCAAGTACACCAAGTACACCAAGTACACCAAGTACACCAAGTACACCAAGTACACCAAGACCAAGTACACCAGTACTCAGTAAATCATTCTGAATTAAAGGAGAAGGGCACCGTCCGAGAGGGGCACCCGAGAGGGCACCGTTACTCGGTAAGTCAGCAGTACAGCGAGGGCATCGTTACTATAGTCTGTTTCACGAAAGCTGCCCAAATTTTTTTTCGGCCATATAAACAATTCAAAAACAATATTGTTTTCGATAATATTAAATTAAAGGAAAATTTAAGAATGAGCCTTAGTGAAATTTGGTCAAATATTGATTTTATTGCGAAAAAACAATTTCCCCACGTTAAATCCCCATAGTCATCTTCACAGAGTGAAGATGTCTATGGGGATTTAACATGGGGACATTTTTTAGAATTTAAGTAATCCTGGACCGATTTTCAAAATGTCACTCTTGTTTTCTTAGTTCGATCATTTCCAAGCTATCTAGCCAGTGTTCGGAGTCAATTTCCAAATGTTTTCGTTTCTTAGCTCCTCCCACATTCCTCTACCTCTTTTTCCCCCATGTTAAATTCCCATAGAGAAATCATTTTTTCGTAATAAAATCAATATTTGACCAAATTTCACGAAATAAAAAGAAGGCTCATTCTTAAATTTTGATAAAATTAACATTATCAAAAAAAAAATTGTTTTGCATTGTCTATATAGCCGTAAAATTTGGGCAGCTTTCGTGAAACAGCAGAACAGCGATGGCATCGTTACTCAGTAAGTCTGCATTACACCAAGGGCATCGTTACTCAGGAAGTCAGTATTACAGCGAGGACATCGCTACTCAGTAAGTCTGCTTTACACGAAGGGCACCGTTACTCAGTAAGTCAGTAGTACAGCGAGTGCAACGTTACTCAGTAAGTCTGCAGTATGACAGGGATACCGTTACTCAGTAAGACTGCAGTACGACAAGGATATCGTTACTCAGTAAGTCTGCAGAACGACAAGGGTACCGTTACTCTGTAAGTCAACAGTACAGCGTGAGCATCTTTACTCGGTAATTCAGCAGTACAGCGAGGGCACAGTTACTCAGTAAGTCTGCAGTACAGCGATGGCAACGTTACACAGTAAGTCTGCAGTACAACGAGGACACGGTTACTCAGTAAGACAACAGTACACCAAGGGCACCGTTACTCAATAAGTCTGTAGAACACCATGGGCACCATTACTCAGTAAGTCAACAGTACAGCGTGGACACCGTTACTCAGTATGTCGGCAGTACACAAAAGGCTTCGTTACTCAAGAAGTCTGCAGTACACCAAGTGCACAAGTACTCAGTAAATCAGCAGTACAGAGAGGGCACTGTTACTCGGTAAGTCAGCATTACAGCAAGGGCACCGTTACTCAGTAAGTATGCAGTACAACAATGGCACCGTTACACAGTAAGTCAGCAGAACAGCGAAGGCACCGTTACTCACTAAATTAGCTGAACACCGATGGCAACGTTACTCGTTACTCAGAAAGTCTGCATTTCACCAAGGGCATCGTTACTCAGGAAGTCAGTAGTACAGCGAGGACATCGCTACTCAGTAAGTCTGTTTTACACCGAGTGAACCGTTACTCAGTATGTCAGTAGTACAGCGAGTGCCACGTTACTCAGTAAGTCTGCATTTCACCAAGGGTACCGTTACTCAGTTAGTCTGCAGTACAGCGAGGGCACCGTCACTCAGTAAGTCAGCAATACAGGGAGGGCACCGTTACTCAGTAAGTCAGCAGTACAGCGAGGGCACCGTTACTCAATAAGTCTGCAGTACAGCGAGGGCACCGTTACTCAGTAAGTCAGCAGTACAGCGAGGGCACCGTTACTCAGTAAGTCAGCAGTACAGCGAGGGCACCGTTACTCCATAAGTCTGTAGAAAACCAAGGGAATCGTTACTCAGTAAGTCAGTAGTACAGCTAGTGCAACGTTACTCAGTAAGTCTGCAGTACGACAAGGGTACCGTTACTCAGTAAGTCAGCAGTACAGCGAGGGCACCGTTGCTCAGTAAGTCAGCAGTACAGCGAGGGCACCGTTACTCAGTAAGTCAGCAGTACAGCGAGGGCACCGTTACTCGGTAAGTCAGCAGTACAGCAATTGTGTTGTTGCTCGGTAAGTCGACAGTACAGTGAGGGCGCCGTTGCTTAGTAAGTAAGCAGTACAGCGAGAGCGCCGTTACACAGTAAGTCAGCAGTACAACGAGGGCATCGCTACTCAGTAAGTCAGCAGTACAGCGAGGGCACCGTTACTCAGTAATTCCGAAGTAGAGACAGGGCACTGTTGCGCAGTAATTCAGCAGTACAGCGAGGGCACAGTTACTAAGTAAGTCAGCTGTACAGCGAGGGCACCGTTACTCAGTAAGTCAACAGTACACCAAGGGCAACGTTACTCAATAACTCTGCAGTACACCAAGGGTACCATTACTCCTCAGTAAGTGAACAGTACAGCGAGGGCACCGTTACTAAGTAAGTATGCAGTACAACAAGGGCACCGTTACTCAGTAAGTCAGCAGAACGGTGAAGTCACCGTCACTCAGTAAATTAGCAGAACAGCGATGGAATCGTTACTCAGTAAGTCAGTATTACAGCGTCGACATCGCTACTCAGTAATTCTGCTTTGCACAAAGGGCATCGTTACTCAGTATGTCAGCAGTACAGCGAGTGCAACGTTACTCAGTAAGTCTGCAGTACGACAAGGGTATCGTCACTCAGTAAGTCTGCAGTATAGCGAGGGCACCGTTACTCAGTAAGTCAGCAGTACAGCGATGGCAATTTAAGCAATGAGGGCACCGTTACTCAGTAAGTAGTACAGCGTGCGCATCTTTACCTGGTAAGTCAGCAGTACAGCGAGGGCACAGTTACTCAGTAAGTCAGCAGTACAGCGAGGGCACAGTTACTCAGTAAGTCTGTTTTACACCAAGGGCATCGTTATTCAGTAAGTCAGTAGTACAGTGAGTGCACAGCTACTCAGTAAGTCTGCTTTACACCAAGGGCACCGTTACTCAGTAAGTCAGTAGTACAGTGAATGCAACGTTGCTCAGTAAGTATGCAGTACGACAAGGGTACCGTTACTCAGTAAGTCTGCAGTAGAGCGAGGGCACCGTTACTCAGTAAGTCAGCTGTACAGCGAGGGCACAGTTACTCAGTAAGTCTGCAGTACAGCGAGGGCACAATAACTCAGTACGTCAGCAGTACATCGAGGGCACCGTTACTCAGTAAGTTTGCAGTACAGCGAGGACACCGTTACTAAGTACGGTAAGTCAGCTGTACAGCAAGGGCACCGTTACTCAGTAAGTCAACAGTAGACCAAGGGCACCGTTACTCCATAAGTTTGCAGTACACCAAGGGCACCATTACTCCTCGGTAAGTCAACAGTACAGCGAGTGCTCTGTTACTCAGTATGTCAGCAGTACACCAAAGGCTTTGTTACTCAAGAAGTCTGCAGTACACCAAGTGCACCAGTACTCAGTAATCAGCAGTACAGAGAGGGCACCGTTGCTCGGTAAGTCAGCAGTACAACGAGGGCATCGTTACTAAGTAAGTATGCACTACAACAAGGGCACCGTTACTCAGTAAGTCAGCAGAACAGCGAAGGCACCGTTACTCAGCAAATCAGTAGACCAGCGTTGGCATCGTTACTCAGTAAGTCTGCATTACACCAAAGGCATCGTTACTCAGGAAGTCAGTATTACAGCGAGGACATCGATACTCAGTAATTCTGCTTTACACCAAGGGCACCGTTACTCAGTAAGTCAGTAGTACAGCGAGTGCAACGTTACTAAGTAAGTCTGCAGTACGACCAGGGTACCGTTACTCAGTAAGTCTGCAGTACAGCGAGGGCACCGTTACTCATTAAGTCAACAGTACAGCGTGAGAATCTTTACTCGGTAAGTCAACAGTACAGCGATGGCACAGTTACGCAGTAAGTCTGCAGTACAGCGACGGCAACGTTACACAGTAAGTCTGCTGTACAACGAGGGCACGGTTACTCAGTAAGTCAACAACTAAGCGAGGGCATCGTTGCTCAGTAAGTCTGCAGTGCAGCGAGGTCACCGTTTCTCTGTCAGTCAGCAGTACAGCGAGGAAACCGTTACTCAGTAAGTCAGCAATATAGCGAGGGCATCTTTACTCAGTAAGTCAGCAGTACAGCTAGGGCACAGGTACTCAGTAAGTCAGCCTACAACGAGGGCACCGTTACTCAGTCAGCAATACAGACAGGACCAGTTACTCAGTAGGTCAGCAGTACAGCGAGGGCACCGTTACTCAGAAAGTCTGCAGTACAGCGAGGGCACAGTTACTAAGTAAGTCAGCTGTACAGCGATGACACCGTCACTCAGTAAGTCAACAGTACACCAAGGGCACCGTTACTCAATAAGTCTATAGTACACCAAGGGCACCATTACTCAGTAAGTCAACAGTACAACGAGGGCACCGTTACTCAGTGTGTTAGCAGTACACAACAGGCTTCGTTACCGTACTCAAGAAGTCTACAGTACGCCAAGTGCACAAGTACTCAGTAAATCAGCAGGACAGAGAGGGCACCGTTACTCGGCAAGTCAGCATTCCAGCAAGGGCATCGTTACTAAATAAGTATGCAGTACAACAATTGCACCGTTACTCAGTAAGTCAGCAGAACAGCGAAGGCACCGTTACGCAGTAAATTAGCAGAACATCGATGGCATCGTTACTCAGTAAATCTGCATTACACCAAGGGCATCGTTACTCATGAAGTCAGTAGTAAAGCGAGTGCAACGGTACTCAGTAAGTCTGCAGTACGACAAGGGTACCGTTACTCAGTTAGTCTGCCATACAGCGAGGGCACCGTTGCTCAGTAAGTTAGCAGTACAGCGATGGCAACGTAAGTCTGCAGTACAACGAGGGTACCGTTACTCCGTAAGTCAACAGTACAGCGTGATCATCCTTAGTCGGTAAGTCAGCAGTACAGCGAGGGAACAGTTGCTCAGTAAGTCTGCAGTACAGCGATGGCACCGTTACACAGTAAGTCAACCGTTCAACGAGGGTATCGTTACTCAGTAAGTCAGCAGTGCAGCAAGGTCACCGTTACTCAGTTAGTCAAAAGTACAGCGAGTGAACCGTTGCTCTGTAAGTCAGCAGTACAGCGAGGGCACCGTTACTCAGTAAGTCAGCAGTACAGCGAGGGCACATTACTCAATAAGTCAGCAGTACAGGGAGTGCACCGTTACTCAGTAAGTCAGCCGTACAGGTACAGCGAGGGCACCGTTACTCAGTAAGTCAGCATTACAGTGCGGGCTTCGTTATTCAGTAAGTCAGCAGTACAGCGAGGGCACCGTTACTCAGTAAGTCAGAAGTGCATCAAGGGCACCGGTACTCAGTAAGTCAGCAGTACAGCGAGGCCACCGTTACTCAGTAAATATTGTAAAGCACTTTTACATAGCCCGCAATCGATCTGTATTGGATATATAGTGGGGTCAGCGTGTAAGTGCACTTACACGCTGACCCCACTGTAAGCTAAATAAAAACACAGGTGACCTTACAAATTCATTTCTCACCGACTCGTGTGTCTTGTAACTGTTATATTCGAGTATTGTTTTGAAAAGAGTCAAACGTGACCTAACATGTTTCTCCAACAGGGGGCCGTTTCATTAAACTTCGTACGACTAAAATGACCGTAAGTGCAAACTTATGATGTTTTCTTGTAAACAATTGTTGGATTTACATTTATTGAGGACTGGCTGAAAATGCAGCATGTGCTCGATGAAAGTAAATATATCAATTGAGATTTCCAGACGATCCTAAATGTGCACTTACGAACATTTCAGTCGTACGAAGTTTAATGAAACGACACCCAGATTGCCATGACAGTCGGTCACATACCAATGTACTTACATCGTTATGACATTATTTAATATATTCATAACACATGTGAAAGTCTCGGACATAAGGCTCAGAAAGTGCCTCATTCAAAATCTACCCCACCCGCCCATGTTGAATAAACAATAGTAGTCCATATGGGACACGCCATGTGATTCTGTACCTAAGAACATGTGCGATTTTTCATGAAATATATTTACCGAATATTGCAGAAACTGTAATATTTTCTGTAAATGACTTCGAAAGATGATGAAATCCCGCATTTGCTATGAAACTTTCGTCAACTTTCGACGTAATTTACGGAAAATATCGTAAATGTTCGTTCTTAAGAATAGTTTTACGGACATATTGTACATGTTCTTAGGTACAAAAGCACATGGCGGGTCTCATATCATTCACAGTGAGTGGATGTGGTAACTTCTTGAGCCTCGAGCACCTGGGGCCCGTTTCTCTAAACTGCGTACGACTGAAATGTTCATAAGCGCAAATTTAGAATCGTCTAGAAATTTCAATTGATGAGTTTACATTTATTGAGCATAGGCTGCATATGCAGCCTATGCTCAATAAATGTAAATCCAATCATTGTTTACAAGAAAACATTGTTAATGTGATATTTACAGACTATCATAATGTTGCTCTTATGAACATTTTAGTCGGACGAAGTTTAGTGAAACGGGCCCCAGATTCTTTCACCGGTGAGTCATACCTGTATTACCCATACAGGTACGTTGTGACGGCGGTAGACGGTGGATCCCCAGCGTTGACGGGCACCGGTACCGTCGATATCATCTTCTCCGGCACGACGACGACGTCAACGACGACGACGACGACGTCTAGCTACGATTTCTGGGATAATGGCGCCAGCGTCGCCGCGTTCGTCCTTGCCCTGCTGGCGGGGCTGGCACTGTTGGGGATCCTGCTCTGGTGCCTTCTCACCAAGTGTTGTTTGGGCGGAGGGGGGAAGTGCTGTCCGGGCCAGTGCTGTGAAAGGTGCGATCCCGATATGTTCGCAAACTGTGACACCGGAGAAATGGGGCTTATGGGTTTTGCGACCCGTGTAGATCCAGATCAGACTGTGCTGATCAGGATCTACACTGTTCGCCATTCCATCATTGAAACACCCGTCATGCTTCTAACAAGTAATATGGATCGTTATCAGGACCGGTACTGCTCGTGATTACATCAAACCAGTGGCGCTTGTAACAAGCAATTTACTGTCTGTTTCACGAAACCTGCCCAAATGTTACGGCCATATAAACAATGCAAAAACAATATTTTTTTTGATAATATTAAATTATAGGAAAATTTAAGAATGAGCCTACTTTTTATTTCGTTAAATTTGGTCCAATATTGATTTTATTACGACTCTATGGGAATTTAACATGGGAACAAAAAGTGGTGGAGAACCTGGAGGAGTTGAAAAACAAAACAAAAATGGAAATTGATTCTGAAATCTAGCTAGATAGCTTGGAAATGATCTAACTAAGAAAACAAAAGTTAAATTTTGAAAATCGGTCCACTATTTCTGAAATTCGAAAAATTCTCCATGTTAAATCCCCATTCTGTGAAGATGTCTATGAGGATTTCACATGGGGAAATTGTATTTTCTTAGTAAAATCAATATTGGACCAAATTTCACGAAATAAAAAGAAGGCTCATTCTTAAATATTGTTTTTGAATTGTTTATATGGCCGTAACATTTGAGCAGGTTTCGTGAAACAGACAGTAAATTGTTATTAAGCTACATGAGTGGTGTGCTGTAAGATCATGAACTACATAGATCATAAATCCCATAAGCCACATGTATCCAGTTACAGCAGCCATTCAGACAATCCATGTTGGTGCGAACATGTGCGTAAAATGTGCGATTCTTTCAACTCAAATATTTACAGACTGATATTATCCGTAATTGAACCGTCGAAAGTTGACGAAATTAGTATAGCAAATGTACAATGATAGTCCGCATTTGCTCTGAAAGGTTCGTTAACTTTCGACGTCATTTACGGAAAATGTCGTAAATTGTGTAAGTATTGTTTCATGTGATATTGCACAACTTCTTCGGTACAGAAGACATGGTTTGTCTCATATGAGACGCGCCATGTGGTTTTGTACCTTCGGACATCTGCGTAATTCCATTAAATACGCTTATAAAAGTTACAATATTTTTCACAAATATAGTAAAAAGTTGATAAAATCTTCAGAGCATGCAATTCCGCATGTACTCTGAACATTGTGTTAACTTTTAACGCCATTTAAGGAAAATATTGTAAATTGTGTAAACGTATTTCATGAAATTACGTAGATGTCCGAAGGTGCAAAATCACATGGCGTGTATCATATGTGGCTGTGACTGGAGACGAGGGCTAATGCCAGATGTGACCAGTGTAGCTCCTGATCAGTTAATATAGGAATGAATGGCCTTTTTGTGGAATTTATCGGGGTATAAACTTGGAAAAGTCGCGGGAATACTGGACGAAGGCCGGAAGGCCTCGTCCAGTATTCCCGCGACTTTTCCAAGTTTATATCCCCGATAAATTCTACAAAAAGGCCATTCATTCCTTATAATCCCAGCATTTGAAATAAATTCATCAAGAAAATGTGTTTATTTTCCGTTTTCTTAAGAATTATTTTAACTGCGCCTGACGGTTACGGAAAGTAGTTCGGCATGGAGTTTACTGGGATATAAATTTTGGACGGAGACTTGCAACGGACCAATCAAATGTTAGGGAATTGTGTAAATATTTTTCTGCTGGAATTATAGCACCGATAACAATCCACAGTGGGGTCAGCGTGTAAGTGTGCACACACGAACGAACACGACAGGTTGGAACCAACCTGTCGTGTTCGTTCGTGTGTGCACTTACACGCTGACCCCACTGTATAGCGCAGTTGCTGAAAATAAATGTGAAAGTCACACATCAAATACATCGGCTGAGACACAGAGAATAAATTAAATGGAAGGCAATAGGGCTCAGAAGCATAAGCACTTTGTGGTATGAACGGGACATGCCTCTTTAAAGCATACCCAATTTTATTTACTCCGATATTAAATATCTAGAAGGTAGGACACTCGCCATCTTCAGCCAACGGAAGTGGAGTATTTACCTTGGGCCCGCCTCGCTAATTCAGTAATTGTAACATATGTGACATATTCTGAGACACAGTCCTCTCTATAAGTAGGAAGCTGATATTGTCTTCGCATCATACTATACAATTTAATTCGGTGATTTAAAGGTTAAAGGTTCATGCCCACTCAGTAGGTGCAAATGCCAGGTTATAATATAGGGAGATATATAGTTTTGTATATTCTGTAGATATGACATTTTGTGGCAAAACAAACAATCATTCACCATTACCCCAGGCATTGATTGGCATTATTATACATTTTATATCAGACGAAAATTTCCACTTATATCAGGGGCGATAACCGTGTTTCCTTAAAATGTTAACAGACATTACTTTTATTCTCTGTATTTAGTTTTTGATCTGCAATGATCATACTTTATAATCTGTCGAAAATAGTATTTCTCAGGTGACGCATTTAATTAGTATAAATAATATATAATTAATATATATACATTAAATAAAATATGCATTTTCATGAAAATAGCCTGATACCACCGCGAGTTACTATCAGTAAAATAAATAATACTAAATGATTATATCTGTATACATGGTGAAATAGTGACACAATTGTACAATTATTTAATTCCTATCCAGAACATTTTATGACTGCTGAGTGGACATGTACCTTTAACCCTTAGAATGCTGGACACGTAAACGTCGTCTGCAGTTGTTTTATATATATCTTATTTCATAATCAAACATGGTACGACATCACTTTAGAATCATTTCCATTGAAATGATTCTAAACTGTTGTCATACCATGTTTTTCATGACAACAAAAATCGTAAATATAAAATTCGCTGCAGACGACATAAATCAATTCAGCATTGTTTTCGTTTGCAGACGTCCACGACGATACCCAAGACGAGAAGTGACCCCGGCGTACGTATAACCTTTGAATCCTTATGCGATTGCGATTGACATGATACAGTGGGGTCAGCGTGTAAGTGCACACACGAACGAACACGACAGGTTGGTTCCAACCTGTCGTGTTCGTTCGTGTGTGCACTTACACGCTGACCCCACTGTAATGGGCCCTCGGTTGGGAATGTACAGAGACCCGCAGGGGACGTAGAATTCTTTTTTTATTAATTCGTTCCCACGAAATAACAATTCGTTCCCTCAATTTAACAATTCGTTCCCACGAAATAACAATTCGTTCCTTCCCACGAAATAACAATTCGTTCCTTCCCACGAAATAACAATTCGTTCCCAAGGGAACGAATTGTTAATTCGTGGGAACGAATTGTTATATCGCGGGAACGAATTGTTAATTCGAGGGAACGAATTGTTAAATTGAGGGAACAAATTGTTATTTCGTGGGAACGAATTGTTAATTCGAGTGAACGAATTGTTAAATTGAGGGAACAAATTGTTATTTCGTGGGAACGAATTAATAACAAAAATCCATGTCCCCTGCGGGGTTCCGTAGGAATGGGATATTTGCAACAATATTGATCTGCTAGTAATTGCCAGCAATACCAAATGTTTTATTTGTGGTTAGATTTTCAAAATCTAACTTTTGTTTTCTTAGTAGATCATTTTCAAGCTATCTAGCCAGGTTTCGGAGTCAATGTCCACAAGTTTTCGTTTATTGATCCTCCTGGGCCCCCTCCTCCTCCTTTTCCCCATGTTAAATTCCCATACAAAAATCGTTTTTTCGCAATCAAAATTTTTAGATTTAATGTGTTTAATAGCCAAAAGTTGGTCGGCAGCAAAACGTGGAACAGACAGTAATTGTTTCGTTTATACCTCAGTCACAAATGCATCGTAAGCGGATAAATAAGGTGCATGATCACGTGGTTAAGACAACAACAACACTGGCTGAAAGTGTTGACAGCGCGCCCACTCCAAAGTAAGTATTATTTGATATTTTCCTTAATAGGCAACGGATTTTGATGCTCATGAGCTGCATTTGGTGGTTCCGGGAGTTCGGCACATACTTACATGTATGTCATTTTTGCGAAGAATCGATTTCCGTGTCAGTAGACACGGAAATCGATTCTTCGCAAAAACGACAGAAGTTTGGGCCAAAGTACCAATACCACCAAATGCAGCTTAACAACACGAGTTTGATGCGCCATATATCATTAAAATCCGTTAAATAATAAGGGTAAAATAAAATAATACGTACTTTGAATTGGAGGGCTTCTGGAAGTTTCTGTACTTGTTGTTGTAACCACGTGAGCATACACCTTGGTTAAGACGCCCGTACGATGTAATGTGTGGTTTTGAAGATGTGTTATGGGAATCGGTGACATCCTACAGACATCGATTACTTTTTCGCCGACTTCTGGGCATCGTAGGGGTCATCGGTAACTTTTAACGCGAATTATCAAGATATGTGGTATCGTGGTCTATTGTTTGTCTGGTGTGATGGCGGCGCCCATGCGGTCTCAGGTAAGTCTTAGTGTTCATCAATACGACTGCGATTTCTTCCTTTTAACGATGACCATGTTCCAGCCGTTAACACTACGAGTCCGCCAATACCAAATTTAGCAGCATTACATACGTAGATGCTTACGAACAGTCTGCAGAGAAATTTGAATCGGACCAAGATTAACAACGTTCGATTCCGTCCGATTCAAATATCTCTGCAGCATGTTCAGACTAACTACATAAGTAATGCTGGTCTAGTTGGTATTGGCGGACTCGTATTGTTAACGGTTGGAACATGGTCACCATTAAAACGAAGAAATCGTAGTCGTATTGATGAAATATATAAAATTTACCTGTGACCTCATGGGCGCCGCCATTACTACAGATAAAACAATAGACTACGTGATCCCAACATGCTACCCGCATGCATAGAAAATGACAGATACACCTACACCTCTCACAAGTGACAACTACCATAACCCCACCTCCCCCACCCATATGCACATAGTGTATGTATACACATGTTTATTTTGTCTTTTTTTTTCAGACGGCCGCGCACGCCAATACGGAGAGGTAAGTGTGGGTAAACTGACTTATAACATTTTTACGGGTCGATACTACTATAGAACGATACTACGATACTACGATGACGTTACTACAATGTCACGATGGCGATAGTACGGTAGCATGATGACGATATTACGATACTACGGTGGCGATACTACGATGGCGATACTACGATGTCAATTTGACGATTGTACGATTTTACAATGGCGATAGTTCGATGCTACGATAGCGATAATACGATACTACCATAAAGATAGTACGATACTCCGATGACGATACTACAATGACTTTAGTGCGATACTACGATGACGGTAGTACATACTACGATGACCATAATGCGGTATAATATCGTAGTATCGTCATCGTGCTATCGTGTTATCGTGATATCGCTTTATCGTTATCGTGACATCGTACTATCGTCACTGTGGCTTCGCGTTATCGCTCGCCATTGTCGCATCGTGATATCGTATTATCGTATTATAGCGATATTACGGTTGCCTATGGACCATACTTACATCTTCGTCCCAGATGCAATATGATATTTCAATTAAATATATTTTGCTCAAAATAATTGGTCTGGATGTCGCCGGACCTGCCTTTTAGTAGTTCCGCTTCACATGAAATACTTTTTAAATGGCAAACTACATGTAGCCATTATATGTGGCGATGACTAGAGAAATGGGGTTTATGGAATTTGTGACCAGTAGCCTATTTCACCAACATTGCAAAGCAAACTTTTCTAGCAAAGTATACTTTGAGGGAGAAATTTTCAATTTTAGGATAAATTTATTAATTTTTATTATACTGAATTTATTACATTATCACAGCCATTTTGGCTGTGATAATGTAATACATTCAGTATAATAATTATGCATGCTTTTAATCATCAAATATACGAAGTCGTTAGTTCTATATGAAATAATGCATTTCGGGAAAAATAAATGATTACTCCCTCAAAGTATACTTTGCTAGAAAAGTATACTTTGCAATGTTGGTGAAATCGGCTACTGAGTAGCTCCTGATCAAATGGCACACTCCTGTAGCCCGATATAGTTTTGCGTCGCTTTTTAGAAGTATGGCGGGCATTTCATTGATATAATGGCAAACAGTGCCGATCCTGATCAGACTGTGCGGATGCACAGGCTGATCTGGATATACACTGGTCGCAAAACCCAAACCCATAAGCCCCATTTCTCCAGTCAGAGCCACATATTACAGAACTGACACCAGAGTACCGTGAGAAGCCCGTGAGGGTAGTCGAGGAGCGCCAACCTGTACGAGTGATCCGAACGTTCGGCCAAAATGGGCCGCCGCAGTATGGCTCTTGGTAAGATAACCAGCAAGTTCTGACAGCCAGAAACTTCGGGTTATTGGTAAGACAACTTTCACACGTGACGCACTCGGACCTGGGACCCAGATATTGACCCATTCCATGATATGGATATGATAACATGCTGACACATTGTGTTACCCCACCCACCCATTTATGTAGACTATACACCGTATTCAGCTGTCGCCCTCCCTACTCCAAGGTGCATGGTCACGTGGTTATAACAACAACAACAGTAGCTGAAAGTGTTGAAATCTTGCCCACTCCACTTGCTGTTGTTAGTACCACGTGATCATACACCTTGTACTCAAAGAAACCGTTATGATATAATCAAATCGTCTGCTCTACTTGGCGAGCAAATGTTCCTACCTGGACGACTGCTAAATTGATGGAACAATGCGGCATTTCCATTAAGGTAGTTGTACCCTTCTTGTGGTCCCATGTAAAGTCTATGGAAATCTAATAAAAATACTACTAATAAAACAATAGCAACTTACATAAATAAACCACATGCATGTGATCTGTAAGTCTTTATGCAGATATTCCTACCAATATGCTACATACAATTGGTCTGTTATTTGCATATTACAGGTGTATGTGCACTTTTGCACACACACCAAAACTATGCAAATAACAGACCAATTGTATGTAGCATATGTATATGTATGTCTATACACAGGTGTGTAGAAGCCCAATAATACATGTAAAACACCAACATCTGGGCCCGGTTGCTCAAAACCTGTTAGCTTAACAGACCGTTAAATCCTTAGCATTGCTAAGGATTTAACAGGCTGTTAAGCTAACAGAAGATTTGAGCGATCGGGCCCTGGTTATTATGTTCTAACGACAGAATATGCTGTGATGTCCTAGCTGGCACTATTTACATAAAGACTTAATGAACATATGTATATGGTTTATTGGTGTATGTAGCTATTGGTTTAAGAGTAGGGTGTTTTATTAGATTTCCATAGACTTTACATGGGGCCACCAGAAAGGTACAGCAACCCTAACCATTACAAAGCTGACTTAGCTTCTGTCGTCTAGTGTTTATTTTTACTTTCATTTTTTGTATCATCAAAAACATATTTTTACAACACTTTAGGATTCTTTCGAAAGAAAATGATTCTCAAGTGCCGTCAACCCACGTTTTTATTGAGAAAGAACACAGAATACAAACAGCAGCAGTTAAGGAATTAGGTCATAGATATATACAGTTGTTTTCAATGTTAATTGCTTCATAAGAGTGTTGTGATATATGAATATAACATATGTGAATATTGTCTTGTCACTGTGTACTATATTAAGCATCGAGTTGCCATCTCCGCCATCTTTTTATGTACAAGCCATCGATCGATCGTCCAGTTTCACCAATTCGTGATTTTGACTCATACAGCAAATAATACGAGTGTAAACCAAATACTATTTGGTGCAATACATAATAGACAGATATGTGCCTGGAGAAATGGAGCTTATGGGATTTGTGACGAGTGTAGTATCTGATCAAATAACACACTCCCGTAGCATGATATCGATATATATGCTTGTTAGAAGCATGCCAGGTCTTTTATTGATGTTATGGCGAACAGTGCAGATCCTGATCAGATTGTGCGGATGCACAGGCTGATCCGGATCTACAGTGGTCGCAAAGAAACAAACCATAAGCCCCATTCGCCAATCACAACCACTTATAGCGTATGATGAAAGTTGCCCTTGAATGGACAATACAGTTACTGATCTTGTTTTGTGCCGTGTTTCAGGAGAAGTGCTGGCCCTCCTCCCATTGGTGGATTCCTCCGGTCAGCCCCTATGATGGGCAACGGTGGCCGTTTTATGTAGCCGGGTCTCCGTTATTGACACATCATGGTGTAGCGGCCTGCTGGACAGTTGTCCACGTGATCGTTTGTTTACCTTTACAAATTAAATACTTATGTATGCCAGTTGTTATACGCCCGTTTGTAGAACGGGACATATCATATCGTGGCATTGTCCGTCCGTCCATCCGTCTGTCATTATGTCTGTTTCTTTGTTGGGGTTTAACGGCCCATCAACAGCTAAGGTCATTTAAGGCCGGGTCAATGGGTTTAGTACTAAATCCCGTATATTACCTTACCAGTACATGTACAAATGGGGGGGGGCATGAATCCCAAAATCAGAACTGAATATTTACAATAAAAACAATATATTCAGCCCCGAAATAAGAATAATCCTGATTGATCTGATGCCAGGTCCTCGCCACACCAGAATCACTTGGCCCCCTCCCAAAAGCAGTAGGATCAGTAATAATATTACTACTTTTATAATGGGCAATAACCCAGTTCAACTCCCATGTAACAAAAGAGCCAAAGATAAAAACGTACCTGAGGGCCAAAACAGGCAAATCGTGATTCCTATAAGGAATACTCCTATCCTCCCCATACATGACTACTATCACGTCCCGCAGCGCGTAACACAACATTGGTACCCCATTTCCAATACGTTTCGACTCCAAAATTCCCATTTTTGGCCGATACATTCTTCCATCGATCATACCTGACCACCATCATCAAGGGGCACGGTGCGTAACAGAACAAATGTTACACAATCTCAAATCCTTACGGAATTATCCCCCTTTCTCGATTCCGAAATTCCTATTTTTGATTTCTACGGCGAACTAGATCTACATTTTTCCACTGATCCAATTTGCGTACGTGACCACCACCACCAAGTGTCATAGGGCGTAACATAAAATATTCACTCCGCGTCAAATCCTTACGAAATTATTTCCCCTTTTCGACTCCGAAATTGACATAATTATTTTATTGTTCGGCGACCTAGTCCAACATTTTCCAACCGACCTAATTCATACTTCGCATACCTGACCACCATCAAGTGCCACAGTATATGATGGAACATACAACGGGGGATCGATAGCTATCTCCCGTTGAATTTATTTATAGAAATCCGGTCCAAATTGTGTAGTTTGGCGCCGTATTGCTTGTAAAAAGAGCGAATGTAGAATATGATGTGAAATGGAGCAATTATAGTGAGTTCGACTAGTGTTGATCCAGATCATACTACAGATCTACGCAATCTGATCTGGGACTACATTATTTGCCAAATTCATATGTTCACACGTATTAATGTTATGGAAAACCGTGTAGACTCCGATCAGATTGTGCAGTTTGATCTGGGTCAACTCTGTTCGCACAACTCAATGTGTGTTCTATTCAGCAAGAAATAAACGCTGAAATACAACAGAGGACCGGAGCTCTATAAATAGATTCAGTTTGAAAAGGGAAATAACTACTTTCCCTCAATTTTCACTCCACCTCAAATACTTGCAGTTATCACCCGTTTTCCAACTAAAACAAACTAGCTTTATGTACGTCGAACTAGTTCTACATCCAATTCATACTTGGTATATGCAGACCTAGAATAAATTATTCTAGGTCTGTGGTATATGTGACAACTTGAACCATCCAGTGTCGGAGTGAGTAAAACAAGAACATTGTAAGCAGCCACAAACCCTTTGGAGTTATGCCCCTTTTTCGAACGTTATGCCCGTCTTCTATTTCTGCAGTTTTCAGCCAATTTCCTGCATACCTGCACATAGTAATCAGCTAATGGTTTATTTACATCAGCAGCGAAATACCATACGTCATTGACCTACCTTTCTTCATTGATCATTATTATACTGAATGTATTAATTATATTATCACAGCCAAAATGGCTGTGATTAATGTAATAGTAATAGCATAATAAAAATATGGCTCGACGGACGTATATTGTGGATTTATGGACAGTTCATGCATTGGAAATATTGCAAATCTTATCTTGTTGAATGTACGAATGACTCTTGTCAACATCTTAGAAATACATGATATGTGACTGTGACTGGAGAAATAGGGCAACATATATCGCTACCAAGTGAGTTTGTTAGTTGCATGTGTATAATATTAAGCCAGATCGGTAACTTATTGGCATATGAGTATATTATTAAGCCAGATCGGTAACTTATTGGCATAAGAGTATATTATTGGTATGTGGGTTATATCAATGGCATGTTAATAAATTATTAGCATGTGTGTGTATTCTTGGCATGTAGGATATATTATTGACATGCAATGGCATGTGTTTTTTCTTGGAATGTAAGTACATGTATATTATTTACATGACGATTGTAAGTCTATTTTGGCAATGGAATATAATATTGAAATATGCGTATATTATTGCCATATGCATATACTGCTGACTTAAGTGCAAACTTCTTGCCTGTACGATGCTATTGTCATTGTCATGTGGCTCTTCTTTTAGTATGTGTGTATACTATTGAGATATGTGTGTGCTTGCCTTGCGTATATTGTTTGCTTCAAGTGACATGTGCGTTTATTGTTGGCATGTGTTAGTGTATTATTGGCACGTGGGTATGTTATTGGCATGTGTGTATTTGATTGGCATGTGTGTATGGTTGGCATGTGTGTATTTGATTGGCATGTGTGTATGGTTGGCATGTGTGTATATTATTGGCATCTGTGTATGGTTGGCATGTGTGTATATTATTGGCATGTGTGTACACTGTATACTATTATGATTGATATGTCTGTGTGAGAAATTACTGGCATGTGGATATATTATTGGCAAGTGTGTATATTCTTGGCACGTGGGTATATTCAATGCATGTTTGCATAGTATTGGCATATAGACATATCATTTATATACATGTATATTTTTGGAATGTTGAGTATGTCATTGATATTTTGTATTTTATTGACATGCACACAGTGGAAGAAACAAGACATTGTCGTAATTATCTGTGATATTTATCTCAGTATGTTCTTATTTATTATACATGTAAACGTACATGTGTTTTTGTCTCCGGCTGACAACCAACTCCCTTGCAGTTTCTGTAACCTATTTCACCAAAATTGCCAAGCATACTTATCTAGCAAAGTGTACTTTCAGCAGGGTTGGCAATTTCCCGGGAAATAAGAGTATTTCCCAGGACGGCGGGAAATACCGGGAAATTCTGGGGGAAATACCGGGAAATACCGGGAAATATGAATCTTGGTGGTCTTTTTCATTCCAAAATGTCAAGATGAGTCTCTATATTCCCCTATATCTACTATGGTTTATATCTGTGTAGACTGATAAGCCTATAGGTAAAACATTCTGCAATAAAAAAAGAAATAAGTTTATTTAGAGAAAAAAAACATCATTATTTTCTAGACAATTTTCTTCCCTATATACAAGTCTATGTAGTATTTGCCAACTGTCTATTTTATTGTATATGAGAACACCCCTCATTACTATAGTAACCTGCCACTAATAAAAGCTGCTTTTGGAATTTTGAGAAAATCCCTGTTGATAACAGGGATAATCCATGTACAGTGTAAGTGTAATTGTTTTACAACTTGACCATATACAGACCACCTGGGTTCTTATTATACAGTACAACACAAAAGGTGTGAGAGAAGGCTGACAATTAACAGCCTGTTGTCATAGTCTGATATGGTTTATTAAAGTATATTAAAATCTCATCAATGTACATGCAAATAAGTAGACATTAGTAGGCTTTTGGCTAATTGTAACGATTTTAGGTACTGTATCTCATACGTACCATCGTGGCCCATAGTCTTCACATTAAATAAATGTCATAATAATAATGCAAATAAGTAATACAAATGCAAAGCATAAAACAACAGTACATTGTCAGTCATATAAGACTTGTAAGAGACTATGTGTATATGCACATCATGCATGCTAAGATCATTTATTCTCATTTCTTGATACTGAACATTAGTGTGGGAGAAGGTTGACAATTAACAGCCTGTTGTATAAACATAGTCTGATCATGATGACATTATCCTTGTGAATTGTATTTAGCAGACACTCAGATGCTTCCTATAAAATGAAAAAGTAATTTACAAAAAAATAATACATGTACAACCAAAATATAAATGTCATGGTTGCCAAATATTCCACCTGATCAGTACCCCTAGTTGGGAATGAAACAGATCTAGACATTGTAATTAACCCCTATATCTAATTATTAAGTTGTTGATTGTTTAATTAACTATTACTGAGCTTAAAACTTAATTTAAATAACTTTAATTATCAAATAATAACATCAAAATTCATGCCCCCGGTATTTCCCGGCCAACCCTGACTTTCAGTGAGTATTTGTTTGCTTGTTGGGGTTTAACGGCATATCAACAGCTAAGGTCATTTATGACCGGGTCAATGGGTTTAATACGAAATCCCATATATTACCTGTATAAATGGTGGGGGGGGGGGGGATCCCAAAATCAGACCTGAATATTTACAATAAAAAAACTGTATAGTCAGCCCTGAAATCAGAATAATCCTAATCTGATGCCAGGTCCTCGCTACACCAGAATCACTCGGGGCCCCCTCCCAAAAGCATTAGGATCAGTAATAATCTTACCACTTTTATAATGGGCAATAACCCAATTCAACTCCCAATTAGGTAACAAAAGAGCCAAATATAAAAACGTACCTGAGTGCCAAACAAGGCATATCATGATTCCTATAAGGAGGAACCACTAATATTAATTTACGCCGTCGCTTTCGCCCGACCAACCACCCACACTTTGAGAGAATAATCATTTATTTTTCCCTAAATGCATTTTTTCATAATATAACTAACGACTGCATATATTTGATGATTAAAAGTATGCAGAATTATTAAACTGAATGTATTACAGGATTAAATTTATAAATTTTATTGGATGTGATAATGTAATAAATTCAGTATAATACAATTAATAAATTTATCCTTAAATTGAAAATTTCTCCCTCAAGTTGTACTTAGCAAGATAAGTATACTTTGCAATTTTGGTGAAATCGGCTACTAATCAGTGGCCCACAGATTAGTGTGCAGCTTCAATGCCTAGTTGGACACACTCGTGCTGCACTCCGCACCAGCGTAAACTGTTTCATGTTTAAATATAATAGGAATCGGATTCCCGACGAATTCTCATTTAGCTGCATTCAGAATATAAAGCATAAACACAGTTTCGTCTAGTAACAATTTGAATTGATGTATTGGTGTTTAACGGCCTATCAACAGCTAAGGTCATTTAAAGCCGGGTTCGATCCCACATGTAACCTGCTGCATCGGGAAGAAAATCCCAAAATCAGAACGGAATTATTACATCGAAATAAATATATATTCAGCCCAGAAATTAGAATAACCTGACCTGGTGCCAGGTCCACACCACACCACACCAAAGTCAGTTGGCCTCTTCCCATAAAAGTAATATGATTAGGAATAATCGTATTACTGATACAAGGGGTATAACCAGATTAAACCCTCACATACAAGAATGCCAAAGACGTACAGGAGGGCCAAACCACTTCTCCGTTCGGTATACCAGTAAGGATGAATCCCGATCGTTAAATTACTCATCGCATGCTCCCACCTGCCAACCACTCCCCCGCAACAAATTTCCGCTGGTTACTAGATGAAAAATGCATTTATGCGATATAACTTAGTAGAGATGAGGCATCTCGTCAGGAAACCAGTGCATTTTTCGACGTGGAACTTTTACACCGGCGCAGCACCAGGGGGTTTCACTAAACTACGAATAAAATGTTCGTAAGTGAAAATTTAGGATCGTCTGGAAATTTCAATAGATGGATTTACAGTTATTGAGCATAGGCTGCATATGCAGCCTATGCTCAATAAATGTAAATTCATTAATTGTTTACAAGAAAACATTGTTAATGTGAATTATAATGCACCGAAAATAGAAAGCACGCATCTGATTGGTCAATTGAAATCAGAGCCTATAAAATATTTACCAGTCTGTGTTTTACAACTTGACATATTTATGTAACCCATACGCGCTTTTGTAAACAATGGCCAGTGGCGGGGCTTGCAATTATTTACAAATTAATTTCGGTACATTTTCGGTTATCCATTCTGCCATATTGACCTGTAGAACCCAAAGCGGAAAAGAAAATTCTAACAACGACTGACAAACGTGACTTCAGTGGGGTAGCCCTTCAACAAATTCCCAAAAATATTACCCCACCCGCCCAAAAATACGGAAGAATTTAATAAAGTGCTCAAATGCAAACTCAATATGCCAGTACCAGCCTATAATTTTACGAATTCCAATGTGCACATACATGACTATACATAATAAACTATTGCAGATGGGTAATCACCTGAATTAGGCGTAACTCCAGGGAAATCCTAGGCCTGTTGACACAACAAGTTGCTGACATTTCCTTTGCAAAAATCACACGATCCCAATGCAGAAATGTTGGCATTTCTTTAAATGAATAAAAACAATTAACTGTTGCAACTACACATATAAAAACAATACAATTGTTAAAATAAACATTACAGTTGAATAAATATATAGATGTCTTAGAAAAAGTCCTGTTAATCTCTATTTGAAATGGGAATATTCTTCGGCGAAGTTACATTTCATTAAATTAATTTGGTGTTAGGCGGTTAGGACGACAACAACCTGCTGACGTAATATCACTGTTCGTGATATGCTATGACGTTGCAGAAAGCGGGGAGCACACTAGGTGCATTAGAATGGGGATAACCATGCTTTGTTTTTCGATTTGGAGGATCATGAATATTTGCGTCATTACATGCCAGCAGAATATTCTATCTGAGAATATCTAGAGTTGCTGTATTAATGAGTGTCATTTAATGAGTTTTTCACCAGATGTTAAATTAAAACATATATACAATTTGGAAGTGTTGTTGTTAATGCACTTTTTTTACACAACCCATTTGCATTGAACAGTAGTCTCAAGCTCATGTCATTTTACCAGATAACTAACACGCTTTGCATTTATTAAAAACATAGTGTCATATTGCACGGACTAGATATGCATATTCCAGTTCCAACACATTTCAAACTAACATTTTCTTGTCTTTTCTTGTCGAACGACGTCACATGATGTTACCGAATTATGTCATAATGTTTGATTATGCAGCAAAAAACGTTACCTGACAGAATAACAGACTAATGTCTCAAAAGCATCAGGCTTGACTCACAAATGCTAGGAATTCCTCGGAGAGCCTCGGAATTCATTCACATTTTCTGGCCTTGCCATGTTCAAGGACATGTACAAATGGGGGGAAAATCCCAAAATCAGAAAATCCCAAAATCAGAAAATCCCAAAATCAGAACTGAATATTTACAATAAAAAAAACTTTATATTCAGCTCTGAAATGAGAATTATCCTGATCTGATGCTAGGTCCTTGCAACACCAGAATGACTTGGCCACCTCACAAAAGCAGTTGGATCAGTAATAATCTTACTACTTTTATAATGGGCAATAACCCCAGGTAAACAAAGAGCCAAAGATAAAAACGTATCTGAGGGCTAAACCAGGCAAATCATGATGATTTATATAAGGAGGAACCCCTACCATTAATTTACGCCGTTGCGTTCGCCATACCAACCACCCACGGATAAGTAATTAATTGTTGGGAATGTAACTATAAACAGAAACTATCTTCTCTGGGAATAAACCACAGATTGGAGTTTTTCTGGCTGACATACAAAGTCAGGGTGATTTTTAAATTTTATTACAAACTTAACTAGAGTAAACAACACAATAGAGAATATAATCAACGTGCATATGTATAATTGTATATTATAAAATTACAAGTTTACAAATTATATGATTACACTAAAACATTGTAGAACCGTGACAACATGGAATAGTTGTTCAGCAATCAGCTGTAACGTAAACATCAGAAGTTGGCATTAACCCTTTCATCCCTAGGTAACTGGAATGGATTTTGATATGTTCATTTTGCAACCAATCCAATCGTATTAAAATGATTTTCAGACTACATGTAGTCCATTTATGAAAATGGGGTGTCTTTCTAAACGAGGATGGCCGCGGCCCGCATGTCGAACCCGCCGAGGCATTTGATGGTCTCAGAGTGTATTTATTTGAAGTTTGATACCCAATAAGCATACAAAGTTTCAAGCAAATCTGACTTACGGTTACAGAGATAGTAGGTATGTGAAAACTTTAACGCAAATTCTGACAGAAACTTTAACGCAAACTTCTAAGTCATTTTACCTTGACATAGGGGCAAAGGGGCCGCATGAGTGGGACACAGCATGAATATATGGATGATGACTAATACGTATATGAAGTTTCAAGTTAATGTGACTTAGGACTGCAGAGATATAAGGTATTTAAAAACTTTAACACAGATTTCGGACGGACGCACGCACAGACGCATGCACGGACGCACGGACACTCGGACGTCATTGTGATCACAATGTCTCGCTTTCCGAAGCGGGCTCGACAAAAATATGAAAATTACTGGCAAAAAGTGCAGATCCTGACGAGACGGCTCGTTACAAGCCGGCTCATCTGGATCTACACTGTTTCAAGGTGTATGATCACGTGGTTAAAACAACAAGTACTGAAACTTCTAGAAGCCCTCCGATTCAAAGTACGTATTCTTTTCTTTTGTCTGTATTATGTAACGGATTTTTATGAAATATGGCGCATCAGACGCGTCTTGTTACCTGCATTTGGTGGTCTCGGTACTTTGGCCCAAACTTCTGTCGTTTTTGAGACACGGAAATCGATTCTTCGCAAAAACGACACAAGTATGTGCCAAACTCCCGCGACCACCAAATGCAGCTCATGAAGACGCGTTTGCTAAGCCATATTTCATCAAATTCCGTTGCCGATTAAGGAAAATATCAAATAGTACTTACTTTGGAGTGGGCGCGCTTTCAATACTTTCAGCCATTGTTGTTGCTGTTGTAACCACGTGATAATGCACTTTTCGAAATCGATATTTCACAGATGCATCTGGTATTTCACGGTTGTAAGATGGATTTCGATTTCACTGGTAAAACACGGTAATTCATGGATAGTCATAAAAGAAATCAACATAATGATTCCGAATGTGATGAATGTGACGGAGAAATCATGATTCATAACACATTAAAGGTACATGCCCACTCAGTAGGCACAACATGTTCTTTATAGGAAATAAATAAGTGTATAATTGTGTCACTATTCGGGCAAAATAAACATTCATTCACCATTATCCTAAGTATTTATTGGCATTATTATACATACAAAAATTCCCACACTGATATCTGGGGCAATAACTGTGTTTCCGTAAAATGTTAACGGACATTACTATTTATTCTCAGTATTTATTTTTTGATGTGCAATGATCATACTTTATAATCTGTTGAAAATATTATTTTTTTCAGGTGACATTTAATTAGTATGAATAATTAAAACAAGAAATGCGTCTGTGGAACGCGGATGCCACCTGCATCATATTTGAGAAACTGTGACAAATTGGTTAACCGAAAAGTGTGACGGACGGACAGACGGACAGACAGTGAGTGAGTGAGTGAATAGGGTTTAATGTCGGAGTCTACACGCAGACGGGTCAACGGGGTCATGTCCCGTATCCACCTGTCCGAGGGGGGTAAATCCCAACTTCAGAACTCAATATTTACAATCAAAATATATATTAAGTCCTGAAATTAGAACAACCTGATCTGGTGCCAGGCCCTCGCCACACCAGCATCATTTATCCCATCCCTTAAAAGTAATAGGATTAGCGCTAATCTTACTTTTATATATGGGGCATAGCCTGACTCAACTCTCACATACAAGAAAGCCAAAAATGTACATGAGGGCCAAATCCGGTATAGTGGGTTCCGGAAAGTATGAACCCAATCGTTAAGCCAGTTTAGTCGCCTTTTACGAAAAGCAATGGCTACTGCAGCACTATTCTCAGGATCAGTTGATCCCGCCCCGGTGCCTGCACGGGGCACTATCAGTAAAATAAATATTACTAAATGATTATATCTGTATAGAGGGCATTCAAAACTTTTAGAGCCCTCGAAGACTGTGAATGGCTGATTCGGCGTGTCCTTGGGCAAGACAACTTCGTGCTAGCCTAGTAATATCGGATGGGGACTTAAATAGTCAGTCCCGACATGCAAGGTCATCGAGCCAGTGCCGTCGTTAAATCAAAGCATTTACATTTACGTAACTTTTAGAACTGGTTAAATAGTGGCACAATTATACACTTATTTAATTTTAACCCTTACAATGAGGGGAAACAAACATTGTCGTCTGCTGCTGTTCTTTCAAATAACATGATTTGACAGCACTTTAGAATCATTTCCATTGGAAATGATTCTAAAGTGCTGCCAAAGCCTGGTTTTGACGAGATAAATGTAAAATAGCATAATAGAGGACCATCAGATGAATGTGAAATATGAAGTATGTAATACAAAGATCTTTTGAAGTTCTGTGAAATGACACTTATGACTTGTGTAACATTTTGGATGGAATGACATTTTGAACTAACTACAGTATACACACCACAACTTGTTCCTGTACTCAACGGCGGTGAGTTTGTTTGTTTGTTTATTAGTGTTTAACGGCCTATCAACAGCTAAGGTCATGTAAGGCCGGGCAAACGGGTTCGATCCCATTTTAACCTGCTGCATTGGGGGGAAAATCCCAAAATCAGAACAGAATATTTACATCGAGAACAACTACATTTTTCAGTAAGCGGGGGCTTACGGAATACCCCCCCGCGTCAGCCCTGACCTAGAATGAATTCCAGCTCGCATACTATCATTTTCAGATGAAACACTATGTCAGCACATATGGAGAGTGCGATGGTGGTTCCAGTTGAAAAAAGCAAACTAGACATTCTAAGTCCGTGACCTTGACCCCTGGCATAAATGGGGGTCGTAGGTTTGTTGCAGAATGATGTATGAGTGTCAGAGAAGGGCCGGGTAAAATATCACTGCATTCCGCAAAGGGAAAGAGAAGTTACAAGGAAATTTACATTTGTTAAGTTTTAGTTTTTTTCTAAGTTTATAAGTCCGTGACCTTGAGCCCTGGCATAAATGGGGGTCGTAGGTTTGTTGCAGAATGATGTATTAGTGTCAGAGAAGGGGTGGGTAAAATATGAAAGGGAAAGAGAAGTTAAAAGGAAATTTACAATTGTTAAGTTTTCGTTTTTTTCTAAGTTTCTAAGTCCGTGACCTTGACCCCTGGCATAAAGGGGGCATGGGGGTGCGTAGGTTTGATGCAGAATGATATATGAGTGTCAGAGAAGGGGCGGGTAAAATATGAAAGATTTCCGCAAAGGGAAATAGAAGTTAAAAGGAAATTTACAATTGTTTTTTTCTAACTTTCTAAGTCCGTGACCTTGAGCCCTGGCATAAATGGGGGTCGTAGGTTTGTTGCAGAATGATGTATGAGTGTCAGAGAAGGGGTGGGTAAAATATGAAAGGGAAAGAGAAGTTAAAAGGAAATTTACAATTGTTAAGTTTTCGTTTTTTTTCTAAGTTTCTAAGTCCGTGACCTTGAGCCCTGGAATAAATGGGGGTCGTAGGTTTGTTGCAGAATGATGTATGAGTGTCAGGGAAGGGGTGGGTAAAATATGAGGGGATAGGAGAAGAATTGTAGGAAATTTACAATTGTTAAGTTTTCGTTGCGTAATGTTTCTAAGTCCGTGACCTTGACCCCTGGCATAAATGGGGGTCGTAGGTTTGTTGCAGAATGATATATGAGTGTCAGAGAAGGGGCGGGTAAAATATGAAAGATTTCCGCAAAGGGATATAGAAGTTAAAAGGAAATTTACAATTGTTTTTTTTCTAACTTTCTAAGTCCGTGACCAATGAGCTGGGCATAAAATGGGGGTCGTAGGTTTGTTGCAGAATGATGTATGAGTGTCAGAGAAGGGGTGGGTAAAATATGAAAGGGAAAGAGAAGTTAAAAGGAAATTTACAATTGTTAAGTTTTGTTTTTTTTTCTAAGTTTCTAAGTCCGTGACCTTGAGCCCTGGCATAAATGGGGGTCGTAGGTTTGTTGCAGAATGATGTATGAGTGTCAGAGAAGGGGTGGGTAAAATATGAAAAGGAAAGAGAAGTTAAAAGGAAATTTACAATTGTTAAGTTAGTCTTCTAGTTTCTAAGTCCGAATTGACTTGACCCCGTGCATAAATGGGGGTCGTAGGTTTGTTGCAGAATGATGTATGAGTGTCAGAGAAGCGTAAGATTTCGCAAAGGGAAATTGAGAAGTTAAAAAGAATAGAAATTTCACAATTGTTAAGTTTTGTGACGGACGGAAAGACGGAAAGACGGACGGACGGACAAGCTGACTCCAGTATACCCCCCCACAACTTCGTTGCGGGGGGGGGGGGGGGGTATAAATATATTCAGCCCTGAAATTAGAATAACCTGACCTGGTGCCAGGTCCATACCACACCAAAGTCATTTGGCCCCTTCCCCTAAAATAGGATTACGAATATTGTAATACTCACATAAGGGGTATAACCAGATTCAACTGTCACATACAAAATGCCAAAGACGTATAGACGTATGTGAGGGCCAAACCAGGTCTCCAGTCGGGATTCCGGTAAGGATGAACCCCGATCGTTAAAATTACCCATCCTCAACGGCGGCGAGAATTGCTGGCGTATTTGTGGCTGTGATTGGTGAAATATGGCCTATGGGATTTACGACCAGTGTAGCTCCTGATCAAATAGCCTGCCTGTGCAGGCTGATCTGCATCTACACTACTGTCTGTTTCACAAAACCTGCCCAAATTGTAAAGCTATATAAACAATGCAAAACAATATTTTTTTGGATAATATTAAATTATAGCAAAATTTAAAAATGAGCCTTCTTTTAGTTCGTGAAATCTGGTCAAATATTGATTTTATTGCGAACAAACTATTTCCCCATGTTCAATACCCATAGACATCTTCACATCTTCAGTGAAGATGTCTATGTGGATTTAGCAGGGGGGAAATTTTTCTTAATTTCTGAAATAGTGGACAGATTTTCAAAATTCCAAGCTATAATTCCCATAGAGAAATAATTTTTCGCAATAAAATGAATATTTGACCAAATTTCACGAAATAAAAAGAAGGCTCATTCTTAAATTTTGACCATCAAATTTGGGCAGGTTTCGTGAAATAGACAGTAGTAGCAAAATCCATACATCCTATCTCCTCAGTCACAGTCACATTTTAACATGATTATAACATGTATGTAAACATTCATGTGACAATTTACACATTCAGTATGTGTGTAAAGCTCGCACATTTTACTCTACTATCTGTTCCACGTTTTGCTGCCGACGAACTTTCAGCTATTAAACACATTAAATCTAAAAAATATTTAAAAAGTAAATAATTTTTCATCAATAACAAAAAAGTCACCCTCCCTCACTCAAAAAAATTATTTGATCAAATTTAATCAACTATTGATTTTATTGCGAAAGAACGATTTTACTATGAAAATTTAACATAGGGGCTAAAAATAAGATTTTTTTTATTTGTGGACAGATTTTCAAAATCTAACTTTTGTTTTCTTAGTTACATCATTTTCAAGCTATCTCGCCAGGTTTCGGAGTCAATTTCCAAATTTTTTCGTTTTGGAAATTGACTCCCCATGTTAAATTCCCATAAGAAAATCGTTTTTTCGCAATAAAATCAATATTTGATGGAATTTCATCAAATCATTTTGTTTGGGGAGGGTGTTTGTTTATTGGTGTTTAACGGCCTCTCAACAGCTAAGGTCATGTAAGGCCGGGCAAATGGGTTCGGTCCCGTTTTAACCTGTTGCATTGGGGGGAAAATTCCAAAATCAGAACGGAATATTTACATCGAGAAAAAATAGTCAGCCCTGAAATTAGAATAACCTGACCTGGTGCCAGGTCCATACCACACCAAAGTCACTTGGCCCCTTCCCCTATTAAAAAAGTAATACCGGTAGGATTACTATAAGGGGTATAACCAGATTCAACTGTCACATACAAAATGCCAAAGACGTATGTGAGAGCCAAACCAGGTCTCCAGTCGGGATTCAGGTAAGGATGAACCCCAATCGTTAAATTGGGGAGGGTGACTTTTTTGTTATTAATGAAAAAGTACTTACTTTTAAATATTTTTTAGATTTAATGTGTTTAATGGCCAAATGTTCATCAGCAGCAAAATGTGGAACAGACAGTAAATTGCTCTTCTGTCACAAACACAACACTAGTATTTATTGCACTTCATCATAATTTGTATAAAGGGACGACTATTGTAACTTACGAACGTGTTATGAACATTTGTTCAATGTTTGACCCATTATGTAAGGATTTCTTCTAGAAAGTATTATGTTGTAACCCATTACCAAAGGACAGGTAACACATATACTTTGATGGAGAAACAAACCAAATCAGAACGGAATATTTACATCGATATATTCAGCCCGGAAATTAAAATTGCCAGGTCCATACCCCACTTGGCCCCTTCCCCTAAAATAGGATTACAAATAATATTTAGAGTTTAAAGTGAAATGCTTCAACGGTACTGACCATGGGAACACACCAGTAGCCGATTTCATCAACATTGCAAAATATACTTATCTACCAAAGTGTACTTTGAGGGAGTAATCATTAATTTTCCCGAAATGCATTATTTCATATAGAACTAACGACTTCATATATTTGATGATTAAAAGTATGCAGAATTATTATACTGAATGTATTACATTATCACAGCCAAAATGGCTGTGATAATGTAATAAATTCAGTATAATAAAAATTAATAAATTTATCTTTAAATTGAAAATTTCTCCCTCAAAGTATACTTTGCTAGATAAGTATACTTTGCAATGTTGGTGAAATAGGTTACTGGGTGTCAGCTTTGTACGATTCCACTGCACTACACGGACATGAAATCTAAAATACTGATAAAACCAGAGCTCCAGATAAGCTGCGTATTGGCGTATTATACACACTTATTTTACCAGAATACACATTGATTATCAAAAGTGGGAGTACAAAATACACGCATCAATGTGAAAATATGCATTGATTTTCAGATCGAGTGGTGAAAATACTGTAATAAAGTTGAAATTTACTTTTTCCCAATCAAATATTAAAGTGAATTTTTAATGTGTTTTGTATTTTTCTATCATTTGTTCCCTATTTAATAAGGAAGAAAATCAATAATACATTTGTAAAAGTAAAATATGCATTGAATTTGAAATCTGGGGGCATAATACTCTTTAGATACAACTTAACTGGAGCTCTGGATAAAACACAGGCAGAGTATCATTGCATAGAACATACAGGTCATAGTATCATAGAGTACATACATGTACTATCATTGTATAATATTTACACATTCTATAAATTCATAATGCAAACGCCCATTCGATGTATTGCGTTTACATCCCAATACAATACATTAGACACACGTGATGTTATTGATTGTACAAGTGCATGTTCAAGTACATGTACAAATGGGGGGAAAATCCCCAAATCAGAACAGAATATTTACAACATGATGGCCCCATGATGGCCCTAATTCGCTCACCTGACTCCATGAACACCAGAGGAGAATGTGAAATTGAGTTCATGTATTTGAAAAAAATTGTGCTATTTTTAGATGGCGGTCATCTTGGATTAAGCGACGACTCCAATTTTACCAAATTTGAAAATGCTTCACCCAAGGATCTTAACTTCCTATGAAGTTTGTCCAGCATCGGCCATGTGGTTCCTGAGAAAAAGACGTTAAAAATCTTGAATAAATGGACCTTTTGGTGGCCATCATGGATGACATAATCATCCGAATCCGACAAATATTGCATAAGAGCAATCGCCTCATCGATACCTTCAATTTGATATATGACATGAGCATATTCGGTAAAAAATAAAATTTGACCCCAATTTCACACCACGGGCCACGCCCATTTTTGACCCCAGGGTCACCATTTTCACAACTTTGAAAGAGCATTGTAAATCGATCATTCCTACCAAGTTTCGTCAAAATCCGGCCAGCAGTTCATGAGAAGACATTTTAAGAATATATGCTATTTTTAGATGGCGGCCATCTTGGATTAGCGATGACCTCCATTTTAACAAATCTGAAAAGGCTTCACCCATGGACCATAACTTTTAAGTTTGGCTACCATGGGCCAAGCGGTTCATGTGAACGACCTTTTGACATTTCAGCGGCCATCTTGGATGACATAACAATCCGATTTCGACAAATAATGTACCAGAGTGATCGCCTCGTTGATACCTTCGATTTGATATATAACGTGACCATATTCGGTCAAAAATAAAATTTGACCCCACGGGCCCCGCCCATTTTTGACCCCGGGATCACCATTTTAACAACTTTGAAAGAGCTTTGTACATCAATCATTCCTACCAAGTTTCATCAAAATCCGGATAGCGGTTCATGAGAAGAAGATTTTTTAAGAATTTATGCTATTTTTAGATGGCGGCCATCTTGGATTAGCGATGACCTCCATTTTAACAAATCTGAAAAGGCTTCACCCATGGACCATAACTTTTAAGTTTGGCTACCATAGGCCAAGCGGTTCATGTGAAGAAGAATTTTGAAATCTCTAATAAAAGAACGACCTTTTGACATTTCGGCGGCCATCTTGGATGACATAACAATCCGATTTCGACAAATAATGTACCAGAGTGATCGCCTCGTTGATACCTTCGACTTGATATATAACGTGACCATATTCGGTCAAAAATAAAATTTTACCCCATGGGCCACGCCCATTTTTGACCCCGGGGTCACCATTTTAACAACTTTGAAAGAGCATTGTACATCAATCATTCCTACCAAGTTTCGTCAAAATCCGGATAGCGGTTCATGAGAAGAAGATTTTTTAAGAATTTATGCTATTTTTAGACGGCGGCCATCTTGGATTATCGATGACCTCCATTTTAACAAATCTGAAAAGGCTTCACCCATGGACCATAACTTTTAAGTTTGACAACCATGGGCCAAGCGGTTCATGTGAAGAAGAATTTTGAAATCTCTAATAAAAGAACGACGTTTTGACATTTCGGCGGCCATCTTGGATGACATAACAATCCGATTTCAACAAAAAATGTACCAGAGTGATCGCCTCGTTGATACCTTCGATTTGATATATAAGATGACCATATTCGGTCAAAAATAAAATTTGACCCCAATTTGACCCCACGGGCCATGCCCATTTTTGACCCCGGGGTCACCATTTTAACAATTTTGAAAGAGCAGTGTACATCGATCATTCATACCAAGTTTTGTTGAAATCCGGCTAGCAGTTCATGAGAAGAAGATTTTTTAAGAATTTATGCTATTTTTAGACGGCGGCCATCTTGGATTAGCGATGACCTCCATTTTAACAAATCTGAAAAGGTTTCACCCATGGATCATAACTTTTACGTTTGGCTACCATGGGCCAAGCGGTTCATGTAAAGAAGAATTTTGAAATCTCTAATAAAAGAACGACCTTTTGACCTTTCGGCGGCCATCTTGGATGAAATAACCATCCGATTTCGACAAAAAATGCACCAGAGTGATTGCCTCATTGATACCTTCAATTTGGTATATGACATGACCATATTCGGTCAAAAATAAAATTTGACCCCAATTTGACCCCACGGGCCATGCCCATTTTTGACCCCGGGGTCACCATTTTAACAACTTTGAAAGAGCATTGTACATTGATCATTCCTACCAAGTTTTGTCGAAATCCGGTTGGCGGTTCTTGAGAAGAAGATTTTTGAAGAATTTGTGCTATTTTTAGATGGCGGCCATCTTGGATTACGTAATGACATCATCTTAACAATTTTGTAATCCCCCTACCTAAGGACCTTGACCATGAAGTTTGGTGACTATAGGCTCAATGGTTACCGAGGAGAAGACGTTTGAAAATGTTCACGGACGACGACGGACGACGGACACATTGCGGTAACAATAGCTCACATGAGCTTCGCTCAGGTGAGCTAATAAAAAACTATGTATTCAGCCCTGAAATCATAATAATCCTGATCTGGTGCCAGGTCCTCGCCACACCAGTAGTACACAGTATTATTGCATAGATCGTTGTAGCGTAAGTATAATCACTGTATTGTAATGTACACATAAAATTATTGTAACAAAAACATGGATCACAACCATCACACAGAGCTCCCAATTGACTCCCAAAAAGGAGTCAATTGACTCCTAAACTCGATTGGCAAGGAGTCAAAATGAGTTTAGGAGCCATTCAACTGTTAGTCATTCAATTTTAATACCGGTAATTGCATTTGCTCTTAGGTTGGACAATTTTATTTGATAAAAATGCAGAAATAGATCATTTGTAAGCTCATTATTTTGCATTTGAAATTGTGGAAAGTTTGGCGATGAAATTAGACGTCAAATGACTTCCGACTTCTAATTTTGACCAAATGACTCCAAAAAATGCAGATGGAGGAGTCAAATGACCCCTGGCATAATCTTGTTACTGGGAGCCCTGATCACAACACATAAAACTCTTTGGACCCACAGGAGATTTTTGAGGATCTTACCAGAGTGATGATTTAATGTATTTATTAAATGTGTTTACTTATTTCATAAGAAACGAGGCTATGCCAAATCAAGACAAATGTTAGAGATTCTATTTATTGCATATAAAGCAAGGCATCATATAGAGCAGCTGTAATGACCAGTAGCCTATTTCACCAACATTGCAAAGTATACTTTACTAGCAAAGTATACTTTGAGGGAGTAATCGTTTATTTTTCCTGAAATGCATTATTTCATATAGAACTAACAATTGCATATATTTAATGATTAAAAGTATGCAGAATTATTATACTGAATTTATTACATTATCACAGCCAAATTGGCTGTGATAATGTAATAAATTCAGTATAATAAAAATTAATAAATTTATCATAAAATTGAAAATTTCTCCCTCAAAGTATACTTTGCTACTAAAGTATACTTTGCAATGTTGATGAAATAGGCTACTGTTGTACTAAGTTTTCTGTAACAAGTCACATTTGCATAATTATTGCACTACTGTCTGTTTCACGAAACCTACCCAAATTCTACAGTCATATAAACAATGCAAAAACAGTATTTTTTTTAGATAATAATAAAAGAATGAGCCTTCTTTTTATGTCGTGAAATTTGGTCAAATATTGATTTTATTGCGAAAAAATTGATTTGTCTACGGGTATTTAACATGAGGGGAAAGGAGGTGGAGGATCTGTGGGAGGAGTCAGAAAACGAAAAACTTTGTAAACTGACCCTGAAACCTGGCTAGACAGCTTGGAAGTGATTTAACTAAGAAAACAAAAGTTAAATTTTGAAAATCGGTCCACTATTTCTGAAATTCTAAAAAATTCCCCCCCCCATGTTAAATCCCCATAGACATCTTCAATCTGTGGGGATTTAACATGTGTTTTTTCCCAATAAATCAATATTTGACCAAATTTCACGAAATGAAAAAAGGCTCATTTTTAAGTTTCCTTTAATTTAATATTATCGAAAAAAAATAATTTGTTTTTGAATTGTTTATATAGTGGTAAAATTTGGGCAGCTTTCATGAAACAGACAGTAGTGTATTATGATGTTTAATACTATACATATATTGGACATTTTAGCTGATGTCGACAATGTGTTATATCATGTAACAAGCTTTGTGTTGGCCGAATACGTAGGTGTTACTAGGCTTACGAACGTACGTACGTATGTACATGGACTAACGCTATAATCGATCATCAATAATAAGCCCCATTGTCACGGCCACATTTATGTATAAATGGGCACAACCTAACAAAACCAGGCTTATTTCATTTGTGACATGTGTAGATCGTGTTCACCATGTGCATTCATGCCATTTGAACATAATCCAGGTTCGGTGGATAGAATTCAGTTTAGACGACCACATGATGAACACTAACAACCATGAACAGACTGTGTCTATGTTCAGGCTGGTCTTGGTCTAAGATTGTTTTTCTCAGATCGCTGTCCTAAGTGAATAAAGGTGGAAGTGAATGGGTTTAACGTCCCAGAGACACCTACTGTCTGTTCCACATTTTGCTGCCGACGAACTTTTGGCTATTAAACAAATTAAATCTAAAAAATATTTAAAAGTACTGTATGTACTTTTTCATCAATAACAAAAAAGTTACCCTCCACAAAAAAAAATATTGATTTTAATGCGAAAAAAAGATTTTCCTATGGGAATTTAACATGGGGTGCTAAAAATAGATTTTTTTTTAAATATTTGTTTTATTTGTGGACTGATTTGTGGAGTCAATTTCCAAATTATTTTTGTTTTTTGATCCTTCAGGATCAAAAAACGAAAATTTTTGGAAATTGACTCCCCATATTAAATTCCCATTGCAAAATCGTTTTTTTCGCAATAAAATCAATATTTGATGGAATTTCATAAAACAATTTTTTTTCTGGAGGGCGACTTTTTTGTAATTGATAAAAAAGTACTTACTTTTAAATATTCTTTAGATTTAATGTGTTTAATAGCCAAAAGTTCGTCTGCAGCAAAACGTGGAACAGACAGTACGTTCATATAGAGACAGGACCTCGGTTTCAAGTCTCATCCGAAAGACTACTGTCTGTTTCACAAAAGCTGCCCAAATTTTAACGCCATATAAACAATGCAAAAACATCACTTTTTTGGATAATGTTAAATTTTATCAAAATTTAAGAATGAGCCTTCTTTTTATTTTGTGAAACTTGGTCCAATATTGATTGTATTGACAAAAAACAATTTCCCCATGTTAAATCCCCATAGACATCTTCACAGTCAAGAATACAAGATGTCTATGGGAATTTAACATGGGGAAATTTTTCTAATTTCCGAAATAGTGGACAGATTTTCAAAATGTAACTTTTGTTTTCTTAGTTAGGTCATTTCCAAACTATCTAGCTAGATTTCACAATCAAATTTCAATTTATTTTGTTTTTCAACTCCTCCAGGATCTCCACTTCTTTTTTCCCCCATGTTAAATTCCCATAGAGAACTCATTTTAATAAAATCAATATTTTACAAAAATTTCATGAAATAAAAAGAAGGCTCATTCTTAAATTTTGATAAAACATAATATTATCGAAAAAATTATTATTTTTGCATTGTTTATGTGGCCGTAAAATATGGACAGGTTCGTGAAACAGACCGTAGAATACCCCATCCCTAGATCGTTGTTCAAATAATCTCTAGCAAATGCAAATGATTCTAAAGTGTTGTCAAAACATGGTTTTGATGAGAAAAATTGGAAAATAAAAATAAACAGCAGATGACAAATTTTAATTCAGCATTGTAAGGCACACGCTCAGCAGCTGATTTCACCAAAACAACATAGAGCAGTAATCTAAGAACGCTGAGAGGGAGTAATTTCCAATCTGTTCATGATTTAATTAAAACTATTATTTAATGAAATAAAATATTTTTAATCACAACATTGGATGTAATAATGTAATACATGATAAATAATTTTAATCATGAAATATAAAGAAGCATTGGTTCTGATAAATTTTTTATTTCACAGAGCTCCATATAAGTTTTGTATCCAAAGAGTATTATACTCCCATAGTTCAAATTCAATGCGTATTTTACTTTTACAAATATATAATTAATTTTATTCCTTATTAAATAGGGAACAAATGATAAAAAATAACTAAAATTTAAAAATTCACTTATTTGAGCTGCAAAAGCAAACACTGTTTGCTTTTTGTAGATCAACTATTTAAAGCAAATTTTCAACTTCATTACAGTATTTTCACTACTCAATTTGAAAATCAATGCGTATTTTCACATTGCTGTGACTATTTGTACATTGTGTATTCTGCTCAAATAAGTGTGTAAAATACGCCAATAACACTCCTCAAACTGCACCCATGCAATTGTAGTCAAATCGGCTACCGAGTTTCGAAGTGACAACACCACAGGGATTCAGATGAAGTGTTCGGCGCTGATTTCGAGGAAGTTGCCGGACTCAGTGGTGTTCGCCGTCGCGCTCCAGATGGCGACCTTGCCGTCCTTGCTGCCCCCGCCACTGACCATGTAGCGGTCGCGGACGTCGTACAACACGCGCACCGCGTCATCATGGGCGTGTAGCACCTTCCAGCATGCGCGCGTCGCCATGGTGACAATACAGATCACGCCCGACTTACATCCCACCCATAGCTGTAACATAACAGGTACAATGCACTTATAATGCAGAATTAAATTTGTTGTCTGCTGTTTACTTTTTATTTTCCTCATCAACAACATGGTTTGACAGACAACACTTTAGAATCATTTCCAATTCCATTGTAACACCATAACAGGTGAAAGGGTTTAACCCTTACAAAGCTGAATTACAATTTTTTTGTCTGCTTTGTATTTTTTATTTTCAATTTTTCTCATCAACATGGTTTGACAACATTTAGAATCATCTCAATTGTAACAGCATACTCAACAATGCTGAATTAAATTTTATTGTCTGCTGTTTATTTCTTATTATCAATTTTTCTCATCTACAACATGGATTGACAGCACTTTAGAATCATTTCCAATGATAATGATTCTAAAACGCAGTCAACCCATGATGTTACTGAGAAAGAAGACACATTATAAAATAACAGCAGAGGACAATTTGTTTGTGTCCCAGCAACAGCTAATATAGAGTCGGGACATTTCAAGTCAAGTCGAGTGTAATGGAAATACCACGACAGTATTAGGATTGAACCAACAACCTCTCGTGTTGAAGTCCAATATTCAACCACTAGACTAGCATCCATCATAGAAGACGAAGTCGAGAGACTGATGTTAACCTTTTCAACCCTACAGGCCAGAAAGCCGAGATGTGCAACCACTGTAGATCCAGATCAGCTGGCTCCTAACGAGCCGTCTCATCAGGATCTGCAGCATTTGCCACTATTATTTCACAAGAAATGTACCATGTCGGCAGATTGGATTCACAAGCACATTTATGAAGGTCAAAAGGTGAATGTCATATTAAGGGCAGTGTTGATGTGTGGCATTTTTCCACAAGTAAGATGTATTGAAATATTAAAGTAATCCATCAAGGGATATAGAAGTTATGACAGAAATAAGAAGCTCCGGCAAACTTATTAATGTGTGAAAACGTTAAAAGTTGTCAAGCTAAAAAGGTCAAGGACATAAGTAATCCTTCAAGGAATACAGAAGTTATGACAGAATTGAGAAACTCCGGCTTCCGAACTTCTTAATGTGGAAAAAAGGTCAAGGTCACATTAAGGGCAACATGGATGTGTGGTGGGGGGGGATATGCAGGATATCCAGGGTTGAAAGGGTTAAGCCTCGAATACAACTACCAGGCTTGGTCAACATGGTAAATGACAAGTGTGGTTATATTATATTAACTCATTGTGTCGAGGACTGTACCAGTTCATTACACAGTTCATAACACAAATGCCAACTACAGTGGGGTCAGCGTGTAAGTGCACACACGAACGAACACGACAGGTTGGTTCCAACCTGTCGTGTTCGTTCGTGTGTGCACTTACACGCTGACCCCACTGTAGAACATAAGGGAAACCGAAGGTGATAATGGGACAGTACAGTGGAACCTCTCTAAACCAGACACCAAGAAAACACATGTGACCCTACTTTGATAAGTGTCTTGGTCAGATATCTCGGGTGTTAATGTCTGTTCGTGATCGCAGAGAGGTTGTCCTATGAAAGGTAGAACTACCAACAACAACAACAACAACAACAATATGGCTCAGAATGAGCAAATGCCTGATTTAAAGTGAAACCTCTCTAAGCTGGACACCCTGGGGACCTCCCAAGGTGTCCGGTTTAGAGAGGTTTCACAGTAACTGAAATAATATATAACATTTCATGACAAAAAGGTGTTCATTTAAAGGCCGACCAGAGCAGCTCCAGTAGCCGCATTATTAGGAAAACATCATGATAATGTCCAGCCATGGGTAAACGTTTGCCGTGGCACTCGGGAACTGTTTCAGCCCACAGCCTATAGCATTGGGGTTCAAACAGTTCCCTTGTGCTACGGCAAACGTTTACCTGCAGCTGGACATGGTCGAACGTTATTGTTACATTTCCGTCGGAAATATCATGCAATTTGAGCATATATGCAGTATTCTAATGCACCGAAAATAGAAAGCACGCATCTGATTGGTCAATTGAAATCAGAGCCTATAAAATTTGAAAAATCACAGCATATTTACCAGTCTGTGTTTTACAACTTGACAGATTTATGTAACCCTACGCGCTTTTGTAAACAATGGCCAGCGGCGGGACTTGCAATTATTTCCAAATTAATTTTGGTACCTTTTCGGTTATCCATTCTGCCATATTGACCTGTACAACCCAAAGCGGAAAATAAAATCTAACAACGACTGACAAACGTGACTTCAGTGTGGTGGCCCTTCAACAAATTCCTAAAAATATTACCCCACCCGCCCAAAATACAGAAAAATTTAATAAAGTGCTCAAATCCAAACTCAATATGCCAGTACCAGCCTATAACTTTACAAATTCCAATGTGCACATACATGACTATACATAATAAACTGTATTGCAGATGGGTAATCACCTGAATTAGGCGTAAATGCAGGGAAATCCTAGGCCTGTTGACACAAGTTGTTGACATTTCCTTTGTAAAAATCACACAAACCCAATGCAGAAATGTTGGCATTTCTTTAAATGAATAAAAGCAAATAACTGTTGCAGCTACACATATAACAAGAGCTGTAGGAGAACAGCATAGCTCGACTACGAGGGTTGTCGATGTACACATAGCTTGACAAACAAGGTGGCTGCAGCCTGCATAAAAACCTTAACCAAGGTTGACTAAAAAACTTAACCAAGGGAACTTAAGTAAGTAATTCAAGGTTAAATGTAGGTCAATGGCAGATATAGGTCAGGGGTTATTGATGTACATCACTAGGAGATGAAGTTTTCCAAGTATGGTTGCTGTAGGCCCAGGAGTATTCCATATACAAGGTTGACTAAAAACCTTAACCAAGGGGAAATAACTAAGTAATCCAAGGATAAAAGTAGGTCAAGGTAAAATATAGGTCAGGGATTATTGATGTACATCACTAGGAGATGAAGTTGTCAAAGTATGGTTGATGTAGGCCCAAGAGTATTCCATATACAAGCTTGACTATAAAGATTAACCAAGTAATTCAAGGTTAAATGTAGGTGAAGGTAAAATATAGGTCAGGGGTTATTGATGTACATCCCTATGAGAAAAAGTTATCCAAGTATGGTGTCTGTATGCACAATAGTATTCCATATACAAGCTTGACTAAAAACCTTAACCAAGGTTGACTAAAAACCTTAACCAAGGGGAATTAACTAATTAATTCAAGGTTAAATGTAGGTCAAGGTGAACTATAGGTCAGGGGTTGTTGATGTACATCACTAGGACATGAAGTTGTCCAAGTATGTTTGGTGTAGGGCTAGGAGTATTCCATCTACAAGTTTGACTAAAAACCTTAACCAAAGAGAATTAACTAAGTAATTCAAGAGGAAATGTAGGTGAAGGTCAAATATAGATCAGGGGTTATTGATGTACATCCCTATGAGAAAAGGTTGTCCAAGTATGGTGTCTGTATGCACAATAGTATTCCATGTAGAAAGCTTGACTAGAAACCTTAACCAAGGTTGACTAAAAACCTTAACCAAGGGGAATTAACTAATTAATTCAAGGTTAAATGTAGGTCAAGGTGAACTATAGGTCAGGGGTTGTTGATGTACATCACTAGGACATGAAGTTTTCCAAGTATGTTTTGTGTAGGGCTAGGAGTATTCCATCTACAAGTTTGACTAAAAACCTTAACCAAAGAGAATTAAGTAAGTAATTCAAGAGGAAATGTAGGTGAAGGTCAAATATAGATCAGGGGTTATTGATGTACATCCCTATGAGAAAAGGTTGTCCAAGTATGGTGTCTGTATGCACAATAGTATTCCATGTAGAAAGCTTGACTAGAAACCTTAACCAAGGTTGACTAAACACCTTAACCAAGGGGAATTAAGTAAGTAATTCAAGGTTAAATGTAGGTCAAGGTAAAATATAGGTCAGGGGTTGTTGATGTACATCACTAGGAGATAAAGTTGTCCAAGTATGGTTGGTGTAGGGCCAGGAGTATTCCATCTACAAGCTTGACTAAAAACCTTAACCAAAGAGATTTAACATAGTAATTCAAGAGGAAATGTACAAGCTTGAGAAAAAAAGCTTAACCAAGGTTGAGTAAAAACCGTAACCAAGGGGAATTAAGTAAGTAATTCAAGAGGAAATATAGGTCAAGGTGAAATATATATCAGGGGTTGTTGATGTACATCACTAGGAGATGAAGTTGTCCAAGTATGGTGGGTGTAGGGCCAGTAGTATTCCATATACAAGCTTGACTAAAAACCTTAACCAAGGGGAATTAACTAAGTAATTTCAAGAGGAAATGTAGGTCAAGGTGAAATATAGATCAGGTTTTATTGATGTACATTCCTATGAGAAAAGGTTGTCCAAGTATGGTGTCTGTATGCACAATAGTATTCCATGTAGAAAGCTTGACTAGAAACCTTAACCAAGGTTGACTAAAAACCTCAACCAAGGGGAATTAACTAATTAATTCAAGGTTAAATGTAGGTCAAGGTGAACTATAGGTCAGGGGTTGTTGATGTACATCACTAGGACATGAAGTTGTCCAAGTATGTTTGGTGTAGGGCTAGGAGTATTCCATCTACAAGTTTGACTAAAAACCTTAACCAAAGAGAATTAACTAAGTAATTCAAGAGGAAATGTAGGTGAAGGTCAAATATAGATCAGGGGTTATTGATGTACATCCCTATGAGAAAAGGTTGTCCAAGTATGGTGTCTGTATGCACAATAGTATTCCATGTAGAAAGCTTGACTAGAAACCTTAACCAAGGTTGACTAAAAACCTTAACCAAGGGGAATTAACCAAGTAATTCAAGAGGAAATGTAGGTCAAGGTCAAATATATATCAGGGGTTATTGATGTACATCCCTAGGAGATGAAGTTGTCCAAGTATGGTGGGTGTAGGGCCAGGAGTATTCCATATACAAGCTTGACATAAAACCTTAACCAAGGGGAATTAACTAAGTAATTCAAGAGGAAATGTAGGTCAAGGTCAAATATAGATCAGGGGTTATTGATGTACAGCCATATGAGAAAAGGTTATCCAAGTATGGTGTCTGTATGCACAATAGTATTCCATGTACAAGCTTGACTAAAAACCTTAACCAAGGTTGACTAAAAACCTTAACCAAGGGGAATTAACTAAGTAATTCAAGAGGAAATGTAGGTGAAGGTCAAATATAGATCAGGGGTTATTGATGTACATCACTAGGAGATGAAGTTGTCCAAGTATGGTTGGTGTAGGGCCAGGAGTATTCCATCTACAAGCTTGACTAAAAACCTTAACCAAAGAGAATTAACTAAGTAATTCAAGAGGAAATGTAGGTCAAGGTCAAATATAGATCAGGGGTTATTGATGTACATCCCTAAGTTGTCCAAGTATGGTGGGTGTAGGGCCAGGAGTATTTGATATACAAGCTTGACTAAAAACCTTAACCAAGGGGAATTAACTAAGTAATTCAAGAGGAAATGTAGGTCAATGTCAAATATAGATCAGGGGTTATTGATGTACATCCCTATGAGAAAAGGTTGTCCAAGTATGGTGTCTGTATGCACAATAGTATTCCATGTACAAGCTTGACTAAAAACCTTAACCAAGGTTGACTAAAAACCTTAACCAAGGGGAATTAACTAAGTAATTCAAGAGGAAATGTAGGTCAAGGTCAAATATAGATCAGGGGTTATTGATGTACATCACTAGGAGATGACGTGTCCAAGTATGGTGGGTGTAGGGCCAGTAGTATTCCATATACAAGGTTGACTAAAAACCTTAACCAAGGCGTGACGGTGACGCGGACCCGGACGCCGACGCCGGGGTGACAACATAAGCTCTACTTATTCTTAGAATAGTCGAGCTAAAAACAATACAATTGTTAAAATAAACATTACAGTTGAATAAATGTATAGATGTCTTAGAAAAAGTCCCGTTAATCTCTATTTGAAATGGGAATATTCTTCGGCGGAGTTACATTGATTTGGTGTGAGGCGGTTATCGATGACGACAACAACCTGCTGACGTAATGAAAAATATCACTGTTCGTGATATGCTACGACGTTGCAAAAAGCGGGGAGCACACTAGGTGCATTAGAATGGGGATAACCATGCTTTGTTTTTCGATTTGGAGCGGTATGTGTGAGGTTTTATGGTCTGTGAATCAGTTTTACGGCTCCGCTAACGCGTCGCTGTAAAACTGATTCACAGACCATAAAACCTCCCACATACCGCTCCAAATCGAAAAACAAAGCATGGTTATCCCCTAACTTTAGGTACTTTGATATTAACCCGTTCCATTCAAACAGCTGATTTACACATACATATTCCGGGGCCGCAGTACATGTCGCGCGATGCTATGCATCAATTTCAAAATTTCAGTGCGACAGCTGTGAACTGGTATGGTGACGTAATTGTGCGTTCTAGTAATGTCATGAGACACATGCATTAAGTAGGTGTCGGCTTGTCGCCGGAATGAGCATTGTCTACAGCCATGGTCATACAGCATGCGCTGTATGTTTGAATACGGCTGTGAGCGGCGTCAAACAATGGCAGTCATGTAACAATAATATAATTAGACAAGGTCTGACATGTGCAGGTATGTTATTTATGTTAATGTTTCTATCCCTGCTTACCCGGCCTTCGATGGACTCCATGATGCTGATGCCACGAACGTCCGGCCCTTCCAGGACTACAGTGTCCAAGTGGTCCGTCGTCTCCACGTCCCAGATCACCAGCTTCCCTTCCCGTCGGCAGCCGACCCACATCTAATTGGAGAATAACAGGCTAGTTTATCAGGCTAGGAAATACGTAGGCATTCCGAGGCTCGACGAGATGTGGCGATGTTTGTTTGTTTCTTTATTGGTGTTTAACGTCCTATCTACAGCTAAGGTCATGTAAGGCCGGCAAAATGGGTTCAATCCCATTTTAACCTGCTGCATTGGGGGGAAAATCCCAAAATCAGAACGGAACATTTACATCGCAAAAAAATATATTCAGCCCTGAAATTAGAATACCCTGACCTGGTGCCAGGTCCATACCACACCAAGTCACTTGGCCCCTTTCCCTAAAATAGGATAACGAATAATCATAATACTCACATAAGGGGTATAACCAGATTCAACTATCACATACTAAATGCCAAAGACGTATGTGAGGGCCAAGCCAGGTCTCCAGTCGGGATTCCGGTAAGGATAAACCCCGATCATTAAATTACGCATCGTATGCTCCAACCTGCCACCCAACGGATTGGAGATGTGAGGTTTATGGGATTTGTGACCAGTGTACCTCCTGATCAAAGTGAAAGAGAATGGGTTTAATGTCCCAGCAACAACTAAGGTCATATAGAAATGGGTTTTAAAGTCTCTAAGACCGGTGGGATTGAAATACTATGAATGTACAGAGCTCCAGATAAGCTTCATATTTGCTCAAAAACCTAATTGAAATCAGAAGTAGCGAGTATCAAAAAGAAATAAAAAATTTGTGGTACCTTTATTATGCTGCATAAAACAATAAACAGACCACAAACATAGCATATTTTTCTAATTTTCCATGAAAACACATCTTGGTATTTCAAGGAGACAATTCTAATGAAATGCCAAGACACGTTTTCATTTTGAAGCAAACTATTCAATAATTGCGGTCTGTTGATGTGTAAACCGTAGTGTGATTTTCTTTTACCCAATTAAAATTTTGAAATACCCAAATTGTTTCAGAAATGATGGAGTGACAATACTCAATTACTAATTCCTTATCTGGAGCCCTGAATTTGTTCATACCTCGGGTGGGGATTGAACTAACAACCATTTTAAGTCCAATGGTACACCCCTAGACCACAATCCATCCCGACATGGCTAGTTTATCAGGCAAGGCTAGAAAACGCAAGGTTCGCTGAAAGATGTGGCTGTGATTGGAGAATCGAGGCTTATGGGATTTGTGGGATCTCATGATCAAATAGCACACGCCTGTAGCCTGATAATGATCTTGTCAGAAGCATGACGGGTGATGCATAGATGGAATGGCAAACAGTGCAGATCCTGTTCAGAAATGTGAATGCACAGGCTAATCTGGATCTACACTGGTCGCAACACACATAAGCCCCATTTCTCCAGTCACAGCCATAAGTATAGACAATACCATGCTAGAATATTTTGAAATGAAGTTTATCAGATTTTACATACATACAGAGAGACAAGGAGGGTCGAAAAACGAAATGTTAGGAAATTGACTCTGAAACCTGGCTAGATAGTTTCGAAATGATGTAACTAAGAAAACAAAAGTGAGATTTCGAAAATCGGTCCACAATTAAAAAAAATATTTTTAGCCCCGATGTTAAATTCCCATAGGAATATTTAATGGAATTTCATCAAATACTTTTTTCTTGGGAGGGTGACTTTTTTATTATTGATAAAAACTACTTAAATTTAGATATTTCTGAGATTTAATGTAGTTAATAGGCAAAAGTTTGTCGGCAACAAAACGTGGAACAGACAGTAGTCTTCGTTACTATTTCAGTGCTTCCATTAACCCTTAGACCGCTACACACAACAATTTTTGTCCGCTGTTGCTTTTATATCTTGCCTTATTTCTCAATAAAAACATGGTTTGACAGCACTCTGCTGTCAAAGCATGTTGTAAATTATTCTAAAGTGCTGTCAAAGCATGTTTTTGATGAAAAAATGGAAAATAGAAAATAAACAGAAGACGACAAAACATTAAGATAGCGGTGTAAGGGTTAATATTGTTTATCAGGCATTATTTCTTTATATAGACAAAGAAGTAAATCTACCATTTTCCTGTTAATGAAAGCCGTGGTAGATACATATTGCACACAATCAAAACAATTATTATTAAGAAAGTGCATGTTGTAAATAAACAACAAATCAACCATTTTGAATAACAGAAATATTTTGATCCTTCTTCTACGAAGCCAAGACAGGTAAGACATACAATTTTTCATTCCCGGCGGACCCGCAGTAAAATTGACCAATCAAATTGACGTAACCAACAGAAACCACAAACAAACAGTTTAACTCATAATTATCCAATAATATAAATTTATCACCGCAATAGTCCATGAACATAACACTAAAATCTAATGAGCAACTTTACCATAAGAAATTAACATTAATCCTTCCGTAATTAATCCCCCAAATAATTAGCCTGGAACCAATCTGACAACCGGAAGAAGATGGCGAGAATTTTTTTTTTCCAAGACATGCTGACATTTCTGTTGTCGAGAAATTAGTGAGTCAGTGAGTGAATAGGGTTTAACGTCCGCTTTTCTGACAGAGAGGTACAAGCCTCAGTGAGTCTACACGCAGACGGGTCAACGGGGTCGTGTCCCGTATCCACCTGTCCGAGGGGGGTAAATCCCAACTTCAGAACTCAATATTTACAATCAAAATATATATTCAGTCCTGAAATTAGAACAACCTGATCTGGTGCCAGGCCCTCGCCACACCAGCATCATTTATCCCATCCCCTAAAAGTAATAGGATTAGCGCTAATCTTACTTTTATATATGGGGCATAGCCTGACTCGACTCTCACATACAAGAAAGCCAAAAATGTACATGAGGGCCAAATCCGGTATAGTGGGTTCCGGAAAGTATGAACCCAATCGTTAAGCCAGTTTAGTCGCCTTTTACGACAAGCAATGGCTACTGCAGCACTATTCTCAGGATCAGTTGATCCCGCCCCGGTGCCTGCACGGGGCTGTCGAGAAATTAACATTTTTCATGGTTAACAATTCCCTTTGATTATCAATTATTCCCATTGCATAATCCATAGTAGAAGTAAATAAGTGTGTATACATTTTCAACTGTAATCTATCATCGCAGAGGTCAGTGGATGTGAGTACCTCGCTATTAGGCAGTACGATGAAGCTGTCCAGCTCGACTGGCCGGCCGTTGTCCATGTATCGGAAAGTGTGGAGGACGTGCCCCTTTAGGTCTGTCATCAAGATACCTCCCCAGGATCCTGCAAAACAGTCCGCATTACATCTCCCATGCAGCAACACTGATGTTTACTTCCGTTCAACAGCCAGTCCATATACCGTAATAACCATAAGTATTTGGACATCATTTAGTTTGGGGAAAACATAAAAATGTATATTTCCTACAACAGTGAGTGTGCCAATATTTAGGGATAGTATCACAGTACTGGTTTGATCATGATTACAATGTATTCGGACACAATTTGCTTTGGGAAACCCCTATTTAATAGGGGTTTCCCCAAAGCAAATTGTGTCCGAATATTTAGGGTTATTACGGTAAGCCAGTGTTAATTTCCCTTAGAACTACTTCCGTTGTTTAGTTCTTTTACCACGTGGCATTTGTACCACAAGCTATAGATGCTCCGGAGGACACAATTCTAATGAAATTTCATGACATATTTACAGAGAGAAATAAAACATACTCCTAACTCTGGCAGCCTTGATAATATATTGAACAAAAGTCCTCAGTGACCTTTATACATACAGTCAAACCTGTCTTAAGCAGCCACCCAAGGGAAGTGACAAAACTGGCTGCTTAACAGAGGTGACCTCTTAATAGAAGGTTGTGTTTTCAGGTACATTTAAGTTAAATTTTGAAAATTGAAATGAAGATAAAGATAACATAGACATGTATGTCGACTTCAATTACACTGTGAACCCGGTAGTACCTACTTCACTATAACACATGCTCGGTTAGTGCACGGTTGTGCATTGGCTCCCGATTTTTTTGCCAAATTGTATATCAAAATCGTGTTAAATTTGTAACAGACTATTGCCAGAAATCGTGTTATATACACGGCTGGGTGTTATCGATTTGTTTGCACAAAGCAACACACAAATCTCGCCTGTGTAATATTTCAAAATCAGTTGTATCTTCCGTAAATGACGCTGAATGTTGACAGAAATTTCGGCAGTGCAGCCGAAATGACGCTGAAAGCAGCCTATAGCTATGACCAATTTGCACTGTCTGCTGACGTAACTAGAACTATCACAGGAGTGATCATAATACCCCCACAAAGAGTTGGACTTACAAATAGCTTAACATTAGATGTGTGACATTGACCTTTTACCTGCGTACGTGGTCAATGAAAATGAGATAATCTGAAAACATTTGAAAATTCATTCATCAGTTATAGAGGATCTTACACGAGTAATGGATTAATATGATTTTGATTAAAATCTCTGTGCCGAGTTTGTCAAGAACGAAATGAATCAATTTAATAAAAATAGAAAAAATGGCTAAGTTAAAAGGATGATATTTTTGTAAAAAAAATATTTGTTCGGCATAAAAAGTGTGTATAGTTTCAGATCAATCCACTGAACGGTTTCAGAGGAGTTGTGTACACAAACTATGCAGTTTATCTGTCTGCCGCCTGCAATAGGTTTGACCTTTGACCTTCAACTGTGACCTTGACCTTGGACGTAGGTGCGTGGTTATTGATCGCGACACACCTTCTCATCCTGAGAAACATTTGTGCCAAGGCATTTGATAATCCATGCATCTGTGTAGAAGATATAGAGCGGAAGGGAATTTCAACAGATTTGACCTTTGACCTTCAACTGTGACCTTGACCTTGGACGTAGGTGCGTGGTTATTGATCGCGACACACCTTCTCATCATGAGAAACATTTGTGCCAAGCCATTTGATAATCCATGCATCGGTGTAGAAGATATAGAGCGGAAGGGAATTTCAATAGGTTTGACCTTTGACCTTCAACTGTGACATTGACCTTGGACGTAGGTGCGTGGTTATTGATCGCGACACACCTTCTCATCATGAGAAACATTTGTGCCAAGCCATTTGATAATCCATGCATGGGTGTAGAAGATATAGAGCGGAAGGGAATTTACAATAGACCGACCGACCGACAGACCGACCGACCGACGACAAGCCGACTACTATATACCACATCAAACTTTGTTTGTGGGGGTATAAAAACTTTGTTTGTGGGGGTATAATTATGATGTTTTTAATTAGAGATTGGCGAACACTGTAAACCATGTGCAGCCTGGTCTGGCCGCTAATGCAATAAGCCGGGATTTGTCAGAGATAGAGACCCAATTCACATAAACACGTTTGCCGTGTCATAAATAGACTGGTTCCCGGTAGAATTGTTTCACTAGGCACGCATCAGACAGGGTACCAGTCTAGTAACAAATACGAAACTGACGTCAGCAACCGCGTGTATTGATATTTGATATGGCTTCATGTTGTAAATCTTGATATGCGGTCTGTTTGATGTCGGCCAGCTAACTTAGGCTTGCCACTTTGGACGAATCAGCATCGTGTAAACAAACAGTTTCGAAACTAATGATCGAGTTTTATAACGTGCGTGGAATTGCATTATGCATATTGGGATTTACCGTTAATGGCGTCATGCAATATTTTTCATGGTAAAATGACACCGACCGATATGGGCCCGGTAAATGTTTTCAAAAGTTAACTCAAATGATAGAGGCCAGATTGTGATTCGGCAGAGAAATTGTCGACCGAATTACCCGCATTAACTGCCGACATTATTGTTAATTCGCGCTTCGGTAACGACCACCGCAGGTTACATTGACATCGGGATTAGCGGTGACCGTTTAATGAAATGGGATCACTAGTTTGGGACGATAATTAATGACCGCTGGCCGCGTCAGACGAGTGACCGTTGACTGAAAGCGTTTTCTATAGCAAAATGCACGGGAGGAATTTGAAGTGGCCGCTTAACGGCGGTGACCGCTGATTAAAGGTGACCGCCCGAGCAGGTTCAACTGTAGTTGAAGGGGTTAAGCAATTATTGAGCTAAACAAACACAACCTGTATTAAGGTATTTGCCTGACACAAAGGTGAACACAAGTCCTCATTGACCTTGATACTGGGTGCTCAGACATGGGATGTATGTAAAAAAGTGAAAGTGAATGGGTTTAACGTCCCAGCAACAGCTAGGGTCATATAGAGACGGGACCAGTCTCATCTGACAGACCAGTGGGATGGAAATACTATGAAAGTATTTTTGATGCCTAAGGCGTGATTTGAACCCACAACCTCTGGCGAGGTTCAAACCCACAACCTCCGGATTGGAAGTCAGGGGCCGTTTCACTAAACTTTGTACGACTAAAATGTTCTTAAGTGCAAAATTATGATAGTCTGTAAATTTCAACTGATGGATTTACATTTATTGAGCATTGGCTGCATATGCAGCCTATGCTCAATAAATGTAAATTCAATAAATGTTTACAAGAAAACACTGTTAATGTGAAATTTACTGACTATCATAATTTTGCACTTTTGAACATTTTAGACGTACAGAGTTTAGTGAAACGGCCCCCAGGTGTTCTAACCCAGGTGTTCTAACCCCTAGGCCACAATCCATCCCCGTGAAAATGTGAATGGGTTTAACATCCCAGCAACATGTGATTTTAGGCCGGGTGAGCTATAGCTACCACAGAAGAGCCTGTCCTGGTGCAGCTTCAGTGAGCGGAGACTGCGAATGCCCTGGAGCCGTATGGGCGGCTGGGCGTGGCTCAGTTTCTGCACGTCCCACTTGATGATTGTCCCGTCCAGGCTCGCCGTGAACACATACCTGTATGGTTTACAGAAGATCACGACTCCAGATAAGGAATTAGTAATTTAGTATTGTCACTTCATCATTTCTGAAGAAATTGGGTATTTAAAAAATTTAATTGGGTAAAATAAAATCACACTTATTTAATAGTTTGCTTCGAAATGAAAACATATCTTGGCATTTCATTAGAATTGTGTCCTTGGAGACAATTCTAATGAAATACCAAGATGTGTTTTCATGGAAAATAAGAAAAATATGCTATATTTGTAGTCTGTTTGTTGTTTTCTGCAGCATGATAAAGGTACCACAAAATTTGTATTGCTTGTTGATACTTGCTACTTCTGATTTCAATTAGGTTTTTGGAAATTTTAATTGGGTATATAAACAAATACTCAGCTTATCTGGAGCTCGGGAAGATATTTAATAACTTAAAAGCAGGAATGCATTTATTGTTCATTCAGTGAATGCACATATGTTTCTAAACAAATGAGACGCGCCATGTGATTTTACATCGTTGGACATCTGCGTAATATCATTAAATACATTTACAATTTTTTTCATAAATAATGTCAAATGTTGACAAAATACATGCGGAATTATATTTTGTCCACTTGTGATGCCATTTACGGAAAATATTATAAATTTTGTAAACATATTTCGTGAAATTACACAGATGTCCGAGGTACAAAATCACATGGCGTGTCTCAAATAGTATAGATCCGTATCACGCTGCAGAAGTGTTTTAACAGATCCGAAAGAAGACTGACCACTGTCAAAAGCTTGTCAATTTAGGAATTTCATAACAATTTTTAATTCAGGGATTCATCAAATCATCTGTCAATTCAGGATGTACATACATCAGACCTTTATTCTGCATTGTTACATGTCTGCCGTTGTTCGACACCACTCATGGTCATGTTCAAAAGTACAGCGCATGTCGTTTGACCATGGCTGTAGAAAATGCTCATTCCGGGGCCAAGCCAACACCTACGTAATCCATGTGTCTCATGACATTACTAAAACGCGCCATTACCAGTTCACAACGGTCGCACTGAAATTTTTAAATTGATGTGACTGCAGGCCCTGGAATATGTATGTGCAAATCAGGTGTTTGAATGGAGCAGATTATCTAAAGTACCGAAATTACTGCACAAATGCTCAAATTGCATGATATTTTCGATGTAACAATAACGTTCGAAAATATCCAGCCGTGGGTAAACGTTTGCCGTGGCACTCGGGAACTGTTTGAACCCAAATACCCGTACCTGCCGCCATAGAGGACTATAGCTACGACCAGGTCCGGGTGATCCATCAACGTCTTGTTACAGGTTATCGTCTCTGTGTCGATGATAAACACGCCATACGAGCCCGCCCACACCTGGTTACCTTCCACTGCCCCGAGACACGCCTGTAATACACCCATCATTAACCCTTTCACCCCTAAGTAACTGGAATTGATGTTTATCTGCTAATTTCCGGATCGATCTAATCATACCAAAATGTTTTTCAGACTAGTCCATTATGAAAAGGGGTTGTTATTGTTCTCAAAAATGTGAAATTTACTTGAAAAAAGTGCAGATCCGGATGAGACGGCTCGTCACGAGCCGGCTCATCTGGATCTACACTGTTTGTCAATACCACTATACAGGCCTGTGGTGTTGAAAGGGTTAGGTTGCCAAACTTGGGAAGTCACTAGTAAGTTCCCTCAGGACAACTTCTGTAGCCTATTTCATCAACATTGCAAAGTATACTTTACTAGCAAAGTATACTTTGAGGGAGTAATCATTTATTTTTACAGAAATGCATTATTTCACATAGAACTAACAAATGCATATATTTCATGATTAAAAGTATGCAGAATTATTATACTGAATTTATTACATTATCACAGCCAAATTGGCTGTGATAATGTAATAAATTCAGTATAATAAAAATTAATAAATTTATCATAAAATTGAAAATTTCTCCCTCAAAGTATACTTTGCTAGTAAAGTATACTTTGCAATGTTGATGAAATAGGCTACAGGCGACTCAATGCTGTTACAAGTGCTGGAGTGTCAATCAGATGTTAGTTAAACTAAGTAATGCGACATCAAACTGACAAATGCCACTAATTCTAATGGCAAGGACGCAAGGATCGTCTGGAAATTTTAATTGATGGATTTACATGTATCGAATAACAATGTAAATCCAGTAATTGTTTACAAGAGAACATTGTTATTAAATGTGAAATTTACAAACTATCACAATTTTGCACTTACAAACATTTTAATCGTACAAAGTTTAGTGAAAGGGCCCCCAGAAGTTTAATAACAATGTTAGTAATTTGAAACTTTTACATTTCAGAGACAATTGCATGAAGTTATATGGTTTTGGAGACATTTTCTGATCCACCCGATATGATAATCCTGGTAAATGATCAACCTTACCACAGAGCCCTTGGTTTGGACAAATTTCCCCTCGAGCACCCAGGAGATGGCGTTGTAGACCTTCACCTTGCCGTCACTGAGTCCGCACCAGAGCCTCGGTGCCACGTCATCGTGGTCTGTCAACATATCTACCCACACTCAATAACCAGGAAAATGTCATCGTGGTCGGTCAACACAATCTACCCACACTCAATAACCAGGCAAATGTCATCGTGGTCGGTCAACACAATCTAGCCACACTCAATAACCAGGAAAATGTCATTGTGGTCGGTCAACACAATCTACTCACACTCAATAACAAGGAAAATGTCATCGTGGTCGGTCAACACAATCTACCCACCCTCAATAATAAGGCAAATGTCATCGTGGTCGGTCAACACAATCTACCCACACTCAATAACTAGGCAAATGTCATCGTGGTCGGTCAACACAATCTACCCACACTCAATAACCAGGCAAATGTCATTGTGGTCAGTCAACACAATCTACTCACACTCAATAACCAGGAAAATGTCATCGTGGTCGGTCAACACAATCTACCCACCCTCAATAATAAGGCAAATGTCATCGTGGTCGGTCAACACAATCTACCCACACTCAATAACTAGGCAAATGTCATTGTGGTCGGTCAACACAATCTACCCACACTCAATAACCAGGCAAATGTCATCATGGTCGGTCAACACAATCTACATACACTCAATAACCAGGCAAATGTCATCGTGGTCTGTCAACACAATCTACCCACCCTCAATAACTAGGCAAATGTCATCGTGGTCTGTCAACACAATCTACCCACCCTCAATAACCAGGCAAATGTCATTGTGGTCGGTCAACACAATCTACCCACACTTAATAACCAGGCAAATGTCATTGTGGTTGGTCAACACAATCTACCCACACTTAATAACCAGGCAAATGTCATTGTGGTCGGTCAACACAATAAACTCCCCCCACCCACTTCAATAACCAAGGCAAATGTCATTATGGTCGGTCAACACAATCTACCCACACTTAATAACCAGGCAAATGTCATTGTGGTCGGTCAACACAATCTACCCACACTCAATAACCAAGGCAAATGTCATCATGGTCGGTCAACACAATCTACCCACACTCAATAACCAGGCAAATGTCATCGTGGTCTGTCAACACATCTACTCACACTCAATAACCAAGGCATGTCATGGTCGGTCAACATCACCCACACTCAATAACCGGCAAATGGTCATCGTGGTCTGTCAACACATCTACTCACACTCAATAACGAGGCAAATGTCATCGTGGTCTGTCAACACATCTACTCACACTCAATAACCAGGCAAATGTCATCGTGGTCTGTCAACACATATCTACCCACACTCAATAACGAGGCAAATGTCATCATGGTCTGTCAACACAATCTACCCACCCTCAATAACCAGGCAAATGTCATCGTGGTCGGTCAACACAATCTACCCACACTCAATAACCAGGCAAATGTCATTGTGGTCGGTCAACACAATCTGCTCACACTCAATAACCAGGCAAATGTCATAGTGGTCTGTCAACACATATCTACCCACACTCAATAACCAGGCAAATGTAATAGTGGTCGGTCAACACATCTACCCACACTCAATAACCAGGCAAATGTCATCATGGTCGGTCAACACAATCACACTCTAACCGAGGCAAATGTACATGGTCTGTCAACACAATAACCCACTCAATACCAGGCATGTCAATCTCGGTCAACAATCTGCTCACTAACGTCAATAACCAGGGCAAATGACATAGTGGTCTGTCACAACATATCTACCCACCACAATAACCAGCAAATGTTTAATCGTGGTCCGGTCAACACATCTACCCACACTCAAAAACCAGGCAAATGTCATTGTGGTCTGTCAACACAATCTCCTACCACACTACAACAAAACCAGGCAAATGTCATTCGTGGTCCGTCAACACAATCTACCCACACTCAATAACCAGGCAAATGTCATCGTGGTCTGTCTACACAATCTACCACAACTCAATAACGAGGCAATGTCATTGTGGTCTGTCAACACAATCTACCCCACCCTCAATAACACAAATGTTATTGTGGGGGGTCAGTTCAACACAATCTACCCACACTCAAAAACCAGGCAAAATGTCCAATGTGGTCTGTCAAACAATCTACCCACCCTCAATAACCAATGCAAATGTCATTGTGGTTCCGTCAAACAATCTACCCACACGCAAATAAACAGGCAATGTCATTGTGGTCGGTCACCACAATCTACCCCACACTCAATAACCAGGCAAATGTCGTGTGGTTTGGTCCAACACAATCTAACCCCCTCAATAACCTGCAAATGTCATTGTGGTCCGTCAACAACAAACTAACCCACACTCAATGTAACCAGGCAAATGTCATTGTGGTCCGACAACACAATCTACCAACCCTCAATACCATGCAAATGTCATTGTGATCCGTCAACACAATCTACCCACACTCAATAACCAGGCAAATGTCATTGTGGTCCGTCAACACAATCTACCCACACTCAATAACCAGGCAAATGTCATTGTGATCGGTCAACACAATCTACCCACACTCAATAACCAGGCAAATGTCATTGTGGTCCGTCAACACAATCTACCCACACTCAATAACCAGGCAAATGTCATTGTGTCCGTCAACACAATCTACCCACACTCAATAACCAAGGCAAATGTCATCATGGTCGGTCAACACAATCTACCCACACTCAATAACCAGGCAAATGTCAAATGAGATGTTCCATGTGAGTTTGTACCTTCAGACATCTGCGTAATATTTTCCGTAAATATCACGCTTTCAGACATCACTCATTTATTATTGTGTGTCAGTTGTATGAGGAATGGCATTAATCACTAAAGGTGTTCTTAATGGCGAAATCAGCGTGAGGGAAAATAGGTAAAACTTATATTAATGTCAAATGCTAAATTTTAGTTTCTCATGTATACTAATACCTGTATACTAAGTGTTGTTGATACAGTGGCTGAAAAATATGTAGTGAAAAAATATGCGAGTTTAATCTAATTTAAGAAAAATTAAAATCCCAAAACATAAGGCATTATAATTCTGTGGACAGGCCTCTATATAGTAAATACATGGTTAGTGCCGTCGAATATAAAATATATTTGATTGAGCCTTGGACAGCTTTATTGTTGTTAAAAAGTTGTCGGGGCGAAACCGAATAGATTGTATATTCGACGGCACGAATCATGTATTTAATTTATACCGCATGCTAAACTTAATTGTTTGAACGTGCGTGACGTCATGTTTTGACGTCATGAACTCGCCATACGTCACAAATCTAGCGACGTCATTCAAAGCAAAATGGTGGCGTCCACGCTAGGTAGATTCGGTATTGTATTTGATTAAATATCCGATTAATTTACGATGAGCTTCAATAGTGGCTGGTTTTAGACTACGCAGTTGTCATAATAAGCATTGCAATCATAATGGACATGTCCATGTCGTTGGTTACGTCGCATGTACTGTAAAAATGGGCAACATTTAGATGAATCGACAGCGCTTGCCATTTTAAAATTTGCCACCATCTTGAATTTGCTGTTGAGACCGCAATCTGGGGTCAAAGGTGAAAAAAAAAGAGGCAAAAACGGCACTTGATGTATATTAGGTTACTTCAGATATAAACAGCATTTATTCAACCCCCTTTATTATGCTACATGGAGCAATGGTTGTGATATAAATAAATTGGAAACTGGCTGAAAAAAGAGCCCGTACAACATTTTGACATGATCTTGGTACTGTAACTTCACTCAATTGGCTTAGAATATAATCTCTGCTGATGGCATATTAACAGAATGGCGAACAGGGACATAAAATAATGACAGTATATGTATACTGTATAATTATGTGGCTATGAGTGAAGAAATGAGGCTTATGGGATTTGTGACCAGTGTAGCTCCTGATGAAATAGTACACTCCTATTGCCCGATAACGATCTATATTGCATATTAGAAGCATTAATGTAATGGCTGATCTGGATCGACACTGGTTGCAAAACCCATAAGCCCCATTTCTGCAGTCACAGATAGTTAAGTGAGAGACCTCCGTCAGTATAGAGCACAGTCTCGATGGTCATGCGTTCCCGCTCGCCGACGTTGGGGTCGACCTTGTGTCGGAGGGCGTGCAGGGTGTCGGGTGGCAGGATGTGCCGCCCATCCCGCATGTACGTGCTGTAGAAGGCGAGGTGGCCCGCCGCCCCCTCCACGTCATTGTAGTGGCTGCTGCACTCCTCCTGACCACTACAATATGAGACACGCCATTCAATATTTGTTTGATGTGCAACGATCATACTTTATGATATCGATGGTCTAGTAACATAAGGTCGTAACTGCTATGCTTTAGCATAGCAGTTATGACCTTGTGTTACTAGACCATTGATATGTCGATAAAAATATGTATTTAGGTGTCACATTTAGTTTATAGAAATAACTTTAAAAGATCCAAGAAGCTGCACTTATTTTCAATGAATTACATTTTTTTATATATATTGCGCTGATTTGGTATTAATTGGGTAGAATTTATTGTTCTTGTTATGTCACACTGTGCATTAAGCAATGAATTGCGATAAGCAGCGATCATGGTATAAATAATATTCTATGGGAAGATATTGATAAATATTTGGATGTCAAAAACTAGATGACAGACTGCCTTAAATGCAGTCAAGATGCAGAATTGAATGCTGAACTGCTTATTAACATTTATTAACATTCACTGACAATGACCGAAAATAATTCAGATCTTTGAAATCAGTTTTAGGAAAATTTCCTACCAGATAAAGTGCGTAATCTAATGCAAAGGCCAACAAAACAACATCAGTCTCTGGCTTAAAAATGATCTCAGGACATGTGTGACAAGTGCAGCTCCAATTCGGCCTGCTAATATGCACAGTCTGATCTTAGGCTACACTGTTCACCATCCTGTCAATGACATACTTGCTTTCTTCAACAAAATGGTTAGACCCTGCTACAAATGCAGGAATGTGAAGAATTGAAGGTATCGGTGGAAGAAGGGAGCTAAGTCTATAATTGAAGGGGGTCATTGGAAGAAGGGTGCTAAGTCCATAATTGAAGTGTCAGTGGAAGAAGGAGGCTAAGTCCATAATTGAAGAGGTCAGTGGAAGAAGGAGGCTAAGTCCATAATTGAAGGGGTCAGTGGAAGAAGGAGGCTACGTCCATAATTGAAGAGGTCAGAGGAAGAAGGAGGCTAAGTCCATAATTGAAGAGGTCAGTGGAAGAAGGAGGCTAAGACCATAATTGAAGGGGTCAGTGGAAGAAGGGGGCTAGAGTCAGAGGAAGAAGGGGACTAAGGGCATAATTGAAGTAGTCAGTGGAAGAATGAGGCATGGACTTAGGCCCCTTCTTCCATTGACCCTTCAATATCTACAACTCTTGCTAATTTTATAATTGTCCTCATTGTCAGCCAGCAGTCGAGCAGAAATCTCATACTGATTACCATCCAATGACGGCGTCAATGAGCAGTGCGTTCTCCATGGCCTGTGGCATGGCCATGATGTCCCTGGTTGCCTCGGCAACGACCTTGCCCGCCCAGGCCTCGTGGACGACCATGTGCCACCAATTCCTCTCCTCCTTCAGGTGGGCCGTGAACACAGTCCCGTCTGCAATGTTCGCAACAAATGATCAAATAAATAATCATTGTGAACACCGTCCAGTCTGTAATGTTCACAACAAATATCACATAATCAATTAGTGTGAACACTATCCCGTCTGTAATGTTCACAACAAATTATGACAGAATCAATTAGTGTGAACACCGTCCCGTCTTTAATGTCCATAACAAACTATCACAGAATCAATTAGTGTGAACACCATCCCGTTTGTAATGTTCACAACAAACTATCACAGAATCAGTGTGAACACCGTCCCAACTGTAATGTGTACAACAAATTATCACAGAACCAATCAGTGTGAACAAAGTCCCATCTGTAATGTTCACAACCAACTATCACAGAATCAGTGCGAACACCGTCCCATCTGTAATGTTCACAAAAAAACTATCACGGAATCAGTGCGAACACCGTCCCATCTGTAATGTTCATATCAAATTATCACAGAATCAGTGTGAACATCGTCCCGTCTGTAATGTTCACATCAAATTATCACAGAACCAATCAGTGTGAACATCGTCCCATCTGTAATGTTCACAACAAACTATCACAGAATAAGTGCGAACACCGTCCCATCTGTAATGTTCACAACAAATTATCACAGAATTAATCAGTGTGAACAACGTCCAGTCTGTAATCTTCACAACAAACTATCACAGAATTAATCAGTAAGAACACTGTCCCGTCAAGCATTTTAGATGAAGGAAATAGAAATTATAACAATATTTCTCTGATGTTAAGTTTACGCGGACGCACGGACGGATGCACGGACGACAACCTGACTCCAGTATACCCCCCCACAACTCGTTGCGGGGGGTATAATTAATCAGTAAGAACACTGTCCCATCTGTAATGTTCACAACAAACTATCACAGAATTAATTAGTGCGAACACTGTCCCGTCTGTAATGTTCACAACAAATTATGACAGAATCAATTAGTGTGAACACCGTCCCGTCTTTAATGTCCATAACAAACTATCACAGAATCAATTAGTGTGAACACCATCCCGTTTGTAATGTTCACAACAAACTATCACAGAATCAGTGTGAACACCGTCCCAACTGTAATGTGTACAACAAATTATCACAGAACCAATCAGTGTGAACAAAGTCCCATCTGTAATGTTCACAACCAACTATCACAGAATCAGTGCGAACACCGTCCCATCTGTAATGTTCACAAAAAAACTATCACGGAATCAGTGCGAACACCGTCCCATCTGTAATGTTCATATCAAATTATCACAGAATCAGTGTGAACATCGTCCCGTCTGTAATGTTCACATCAAATTATCACAGAACCAATCAGTGTGAACATCGTCCCATCTGTAATGTTCACAACAAACTATCACAGAATAAGTGCGAACACCGTCCCATCTGTAATGTTCACAACAAATTATCACAGAATTAATCAATGTGAACAACGTCCAGTCTGTAATCTTCACAACAAACTATCACAGAATTAATCAGTAAGAACACTGTCCCGTCAAGCATTTTAGATGAAGGAAATAGAAGTTATAACAATATTTCTCTGATGTTAAGTTTACGCGGACGCACGGACGGATGCACGGACGACAACCTGACTCCAGTATACCCCCCCACAACTCGTTGCGGGGGGTATAATTAATCAGTAAGAACACTGTCCCATCTGTAATGTTCACAACAAACTATCACAGAATTAATTAGTGCGAACACTGTCCCGTCTGTAATGTTCACATCAAACTATCACAGAATCAATCAGTGTGAACACTGTCCCATCTGTAATATTCACATCAAATTATCACAGAATCAATCAGTGAGAACACTGTCCCGTCTGTAATGTTCACATCAAATTATCACAGAATTAATCAGTGTGCACACTGTCCCGTCTGAAATGTTCACAACAAACTATCACAGAACCAATCAGTGAGAACACCATTCCATCTGTAATGTTCACAACAAACTATCACAGAATCAATCAGTGTGAACACTGTCCCATCTGTAATATTCACATCAAATTATCACAGAATCAATGCGAACACCGTCCCATCTGTAATGTTCACAACAAATTATCACAGAATTAATCAGTGTGAACAACGTCCTGTCTGTAATGTTCACAACAAACTATCACAGAATTAATCAGTAAGAACACTGTCCTGTCTGTAATGTTCACATCAAATTATCACAGAATTAATCAGTGTGAACACCATCCCGTCTGAAATGTTCACAACAAATTATCACAGAATCAGTGCGAACACCGTCTCGTTTGTCATGTTCACATCAAATTATCACAGAATCAATCAGTGAGAACACTGTCCTGTCTGTAATGTTCACAAGAAACTATCACAGAATTAATCAGTAAGAACACTGTCCCATCTGTAATGTTCACAACAAACTATCACAGAATTAATTAGTGCGAACACTGTCCCGTCTGTAATGTTCACATCAAACTATCACAGAATCAATCAGTGTGAACACTGTCCCATCTGTAATATTCACATCAAATTATCACAGAATTAATCAGTGTGAACACCGTCCCGTCTGAAATGTTCACATCAAATTATCACAGAAGCAATCAGTGTGAACACCATCCCGTCTGTAATGTTCACAACAAACTATCACAGAACCAATCAGTGAGAACACCGTTTCGTCTATAATGTTCACAACAAACTATCACAGAATCAATCAGTGTGAACACTGTCCCATCTGTAATATTCACATGAAATTATCACAGAATCAATCAGTGAGAACACCATACCATCTGTAATGTTCACAACAAATTATCACAGAATTAATCAGTGTGAACAACCTCCTGTCTGTAATGTTCACAACAAACTATCACAGAATTAAGCAGTAAGAACACTGTCCCGTCTGTAATGTTCACATCAAATTATCACAGAATTAATCAGTGTGAACACCATCCCGTCTGAAATGTTCACATCAAATTATCACAGAACCAATCAGTGTGAACACTGTCCATTCTGTAATGTTCACATCAAACTAGAAATGGACGCTTGTCGACAAGCGCATGTGTATCCCCCTCCCCAGATACACAAGTAGTTTGAAAAAAGGGTGTTCGAGTTATGCTCCGGAGACAAAATCAGTGACGGAAAAACAAAGGGAGATAACTAAAGAATTAGTGATGCAAGAGTTGTCATTCTTGCGGGACACACCTTTAGGGTCGTGGTCTATGCATATGTGAAGTTTCATGAAAATATTCCAAAGGGTGTTCGAGTTATGCTCCAGACACGAAATCAGTGCACGAAACAACCAAGGGAGATAACTAAGAAATTAACGACGCAAGAGTTGTCATTCTTACGTGCGACACACCTTTGGGTCGTCTTCTATGCATGTGTGAAGTTTAATAAACTAGAAATTGTGTTCATAGAACACGGATGTCCCACATATCGCTTTGATAATAAATGAGGCCAAATTGCAAGTAAAAATTTTCTTTTACCTGAGCGTTAAAGTTTTTGAAGCACTAAGTATGTGACTTTGACCCTGGGCTTGGCGGGGGCGGGACGAACGTGGATTTGGCACAGGGCGGTAGAGGACCATTAGAGCAACGCATATATGAAATATGAAGTTGATCCGTGAATGGAAAGAAAAATTATAAGATATTTACCTGAGCATTAAAGTTTTTGAAGCACCAAGTATGTGACCTTGACCCTGGGATTGGCGGGGGCAGGACGAACGTGGATTTGGCACAGGGCGGTAGAGGACCATTAGAGCAATGCGTATATGAAATATGAAGATGATCCATGAAAGAAAACAGAAATTATAAGATATTTAGCACCAAGTATGTGACCTTGACCCTGGGATTGGTGGGGCAGGACGAACATGGATTTGGCACAGGGTGGTAGAGGACCATTAGCAATGCGTATATGAAATATGAAGATGATCCATGATCCATGAAAGAAAACAGAAAGTATAAGATATTTACCCAAGCGTTAATGTTTTTGAAGCACTAAGTATGTGACCTTGACCCTGGGATTGATGGGGGCAGAACGAACGTGGATTTGGCACAGGGCGGTAGAGGACCATTAGAGCAATGCGTATATGCGTGTTCGAGTTATGCTCTGGATACAAAATCAGAGCACGAAACAAGGGAGATAAGTAAACAAGAATTCCGCGGAATCAGATGCCTCGCCTTGTCCCGCCTTGACCTCGAGCCTGGGCCTGAAAGCAATTTTCACTGGCCCGAACATATTATACAATTATTGACTAGTGAACCATAGAATATCAGATTATATTCTATGGCTCACTAGTCAATAATTGTTTTATTATATGATAATAGTCTGTATATAGCACTTACGACCTTATGCTACTAGACAAAAATTGAAAAAGAATTTGAAAAAAAAAATGAAAAAAAAAAATAGGGAAAAAAAGTTTAAAAATTAAAAATAATAATGCTTGCTACTGGAGCCCAGAATTTTTTTTAATAGTCCTATATTTATCTACCTGTAAGTGGTCAGTGGTCAGTTGCACATGCTAGCACATGCACAGGTGAATAGTCTGTATATAGCACTTACGACCTTATGCTACTGGACAAAAATTGAAAAATAATTTGAAGAAAAAAAATGAAAAAAAAAAAAATGAAAAAAAAAAAAATGGAAAAAAAAAGTTTAAAAATAATAATGCTTGCTACTGGAGCCCAGATTTTTTTTCAGTCAAATTGAAAAATAATTTGAAAAAAAAAATGAAAAAAAAAATGAAAAAAAATAATAAATAATAATGCTTGCTATTGGAGACCAGATTTTTTTTTAATAGTCCTATATTTATCTACATATATCTGCACAGGTCCACATAATGCCACAATATTTTCAACACATCTGTAATGTTCACAACCAACTATCACAGAATCAGTGCGAACACCGTCCCATCTGTAATGTTCACAAAAAAACTATCACGGAATCAGTGCGAACACCGTCCCATCTGTAATGTTCATATCAAATTATCACAGAATCAGTGTGAACATCGTCCCGTCTGTAATGTTCACATCAAATTATCACAGAACCAATCAGTGTGAACATCGTCCCATCTGTAATGTTCACAACAAACTATCACAGAATAAGTGCGAACACCGTCCCATCTGTAATGTTCACAACAAATAATCACAGAATTAATCAGTGTGAACAACGTCCAGTCTGTAATCTTCACAACAAACTATCACAGAATTAATCAGTAAGAACACTGTCCCGTCAAGCATTTTAGATGAAGGAAATAGAAATTATAACAATATTTCTCTGATGTTAAGTTTACGCGGACGCACGGACGGATGCACGGACGACAACCTGACTCCAGTATACCCCCCCACAACTCGTTGCGGGGGGTATAATTAATCAGTAAGAACACTGTCCCATCTGTAATGTTCACAACAAACTATCACAGAATTAATTAGTGCGAACACTGTCCCGTCTGTAATGTTCACAACAAATTATGACAGAATCAATTAGTGTGAACACCGTCCCGTCTTTAATGTCCATAACAAACTATCACAGAATCAATTAGTGTGAACAACGTCCAGTCTGTAATCTTCACAACAAACTATCACAGAATTAATCAGTAAGAACACTGTCCCGTCAAGCATTTTAGATGAAGGAAATAGAAGTTATAACAATATTTCTCTGATGTTAAGTTTACGCGGACGCACGGACGGATGCACGGACGACAACCTGACTCCAGTATACCCCCCCACAACTCGTTGCGGGGGGTATAATTAATCAGTAAGAACACTGTCCCATCTGTAATGTTCACAACAAACTATCACAGAATTAATTAGTGCGAACACTGTCCCGTCTGTAATGTTCACATCAAACTATCACAGAATCAATCAGTGTGAACACTGTCCCATGGAAAAAAAAAGTTTAAAAATAATAATGCTTGCTACTGGAGCCCAGATTTTTTTTCAGTCAAATTGAAAAATAATTTGAAAAAAAAAATGAAAAAAAAAATGAAAAAAAAAAAATAAATAATAATGCTTGCTATTGGAGACCAGATTTTTTTTTAATAGTCCTATATTTATCTACATATATCTGCACAGGTCCACATAATGCCACAATATTTTCAACACAGTACCCAATGTAGTAATTTACCTGTATAAATTACCTGGTCAACAGTGGTCAACAGTGGTCAAGCACTGGACATCTGCACATGCTAGCCCATGCTAGCACATGGTTCTCCCAGTTTCTATTGTTCTCTCTACAGGTAAGGTGTACAGAGCACACGAGAAAAGGTGTACAGAGCAGACGAGAAAACAGGTCTTCATGCATTATTGTCCAGTTTGTAGAGTGCGCAAAACAAAAAAGGGAGATAACTGAAAAATTAGCTACGCAAGAGTTGTCATTCTTGTGCGCGACACACCTCCGGGTCGTGGTCTATGCATGTGTGAAGTTTCATGAAAATATTCCAAAGGGTGGTCAAGTTATGCTCCGGACAGGAAATCAGTGAGCGAAAAACTAAAAAAGGGAGATAACTCAAAAATTAGCTATGCAAGAGTTGTCATTCTTGCGCACGACACACCTTCGGTTCGTGGTCTAATTGAATGTGTTAAGTTCATAAAAATATTCCAAAGGGTGGTCGAGTTATGGTCAATCAGTGCGCGAAACAAAAAAGGAGATAACTCAAAAATTAGCTATGCATGAGTTGTCTTCTTGTGCGTGACACACCTTCGGGTCGTGGTCTATGCATGTGTGAAGTTTCATGAAAATATTCGAAAGGGTGGTGGAGTTATGCTCCGGACACGAAATCAGTGCGAGAAACAAAAAAGGGAGATAACTCAAAAATTAGCTATGCAAGAGTTGTCATTCTTGTGCGCGACACACCTTCGGGTCGTGGTCTATGCATGTGTGAAGTTTCATGAAAATATTCCAAAGGGTGTTCGAGTTATGCTCCGGACAAGAAGTGTCTGCGGCGGACGCGGACGCGGCGCGCTGTCAAATCCATAGTATCCCCCGACGGAGTCCGGGGGATACAATTATCACAGACTTAATCAGTAAGAACACTGTCCCGTCTGTAATGTTCACATCAAATTATCACAGAATTAATCAGTATGAACACCGTCCCGTCTGAAATGTTCACATCAAATTATCACAGAACCAATCAGTGTGAACACCGTCCCATCTGTAATGTTCACAACAAATTATCACAGAATCAGTGTGAACACCGTCTCGTCTGTCATGTTCACATCAAATTATCACAGAATCAATCAATGAGAACACTGTCCTGTCTGTAATGTTCACAAGAAACTATCACAGAATTAATCAGAAAGAACACTGTCCCATCTGTAATGTTCACAACAAACTATCAAAGAATTAATTAGTGCGAACAACGTCCCGTCTGTAATGTTCACAACAAAATATCATAGAATTAATCAGTGTGAACACCGTCCCGTCTGTAATGTTTACATCAAATTATCACAGAATCAATCAGTGAGAACACTGTCCCATCTGTAATGTTCACAACAAATTATCAGTTTGCCAGTTAGATGAACATGTTCAACCATAAATCCAACAAGCCACTTTGAGGGAGAAATATTTTATTTAAGGGTAAAGTTATTATTTGTTATTATACTGAATGTATTACATTATCACAGCCATTTTGGCTGTGATAATGTAATAAATTCAGTATAATAATTCTGCATACTGTTAATCATCAAATATATGCAGTGGTTAGTTCTATACTGAAAGGATAAAGAAACGCAGGGTAACAATATACGCAATAATTATTTAAATGCTTGGCCTAAAATTATGAAAACCGGTCAGGCGACTATCTTGGTCACTGTGCACCCAAACCAGTGCCTAAAGTTACTCAACCGTGTAATGCACCGTACCACATAGAGAAAGTGATAAAAAGCCAAAAACATGTGCAGCATGATGATGATAAGTTTGTCAAAACATTTTGTCATACCACTTGATACGCTTGAGGTATACACATCGTTTTCCGCTATTTACACTGAATTTATAGCTCTCACAATCATGGTACGTCTGACGGAAGTTCAGAGAGGTCAGGCTAATGCATTGCTAATGCAAGGTCAAACGCAACAGCAGTGAATGTTTCCACCATAGAACGTCTTGTCCGTCGTCTGAGAGAGACCGGAAGGGTTGCCGACCGACCGAGATTGGGACGTCCGCGCGTAACGTCGCGACGTCAAGACAGGGCTATTCGTCTCGCCCACCTACGTAATCGCCACGTTACTGCACTGAAACCGCTATTAACACGGTAGGCAATCATAATCGCCACATTCACCCCAAAACTGTAAGAAATCGATTGCGAGAGATTGGTCTGCGAGCACGTCGTCCCTACGTTGGTCTGCCTCTCACTCGTGCACGTCGCGCGCGTCGTATGGCTTGGTTGGCGGCACAGACGATTTCCAATGAGGCAATGGAGACAATTCTTTTTCATAGATGAGTCCCGGTTCACTCTTTTTCGTCCGGACGGTCGACGTCGTGTATACCAACGTCGTGGGGAACGCTTCGCCGACGCTTGCGTTCTTGAGAGGGATAGATTTGGGGGTGGCTCGGTTATGGTCTGGGGAGGGATATCTCACGGGGTAAAGTCACCGTTGATTGTGGTAGCTGGGAATTTAACCGCCGTAAGATATAGGGATGAAATCCTCCGCCCAATTGTTGTTCCATTTGTGCAACAGCGTCAACTAATTTTCCAGCATGATAATGCCCGGCCTCATGTAGCCAGAGTTTGTCAAGACTTTCTCGCTGACCATACCATTAACCCACTCGACTGGCCAGCGCACAGTCCCGATTTGTCCCCAATCGAACATCTGTGGGACGAACTTGACAGGAGGATAAGGGGGTGTCGGAATACTCCTTCTAATCTCGACCAACTAAGGACTGCATTGTTGGAAGAGTGGAACAACATCCCAATAAGAAGGATAAATGCACTGATGAATTCCATGCACAAGAGAATCAGGGCTGTGACAGATGCGAGAGGGGGGCAGAGAATCAGGGCTGTGACAGATGCGAGAGGGGGCATATGAGATACTGACAAAAGTGGATTTCACTGTGCGATATTGGGGGGTACCGTCAATTGTGATTCAATTACTAATGAATTATCGGTCAAAACCTAATGCAATTTTGGTAATGTGTTGACTAAAGATGTTATTTTAATACTCATATAAAATATTGTATATAACAGCAAACATATTACTTTAAATCACCTCAAATGCTTACCCTGCGTTTCTTTATCCTTTCAGTATATATGAAATAATGATTTTTTGGGAAAAATAAATGATTACTCCCTCAAAGTACACTTTGCTAGATAAGTACACTTTGCTAGATAAGTACACTTTGCCAGATAAGTATGCTTAGCAATTTTGGTGAAATCGGCTACTGATGAGCCGGCTCCTAACAAGATTGCCCATCAGCATCTGCAATATTTATGTAAAAAGAAATCTTCATTTTCTCATTAAATGAATCGACCAAATGATGGATAAGTAGGGATGAAAAAGTGAAAGTGAATGGGTTTAACGTCCCACCAACAGCTAGGGTCATATAGCATGACATGAACTTTCCTTTAAAACAAAATTGCTGGATACAAACAGCACTTAGCCATAGTGACCACCCACTGTGCAATGCTATAAAAAAGGCCATCAAGAGATAACACCCCATAAAACCACTGGGCAGTGACCAGTGATCATCTTTATTTCCCCAGAACCAATTTGCCCAACTACTTTCTTTTGTTTCCAGATGACCAGCTGGTCAAGTGGTATTTACACACATGTATTTTATGTAAAAATAAATAAAATGTACACACATGTTTACACATAACACAGACTCCATTTAGTGATAATCTCTGTATACATGTACATGTACATTTTACCAGGAAGCAGTAATCATACTCCTCAAGATTTACATAGTTCATGGTTCCAAAATTCATGAATTGTCATGCTTTCAATAAAGTAGATCCAGATGAACTGGCTGATCATAATGAGCCGTCTCATCTTGATCTACACTGTCAAACCAATCAGCATATTTTCGAGAGATAAATACCCTTATGTATGAATGAACTGAAATAATTTGAACATTGAAGAGCCATAGTCAGTACCACATAAAGGTACTTGACCCTCTCCTGTTTATATGACACTTTAGTCTGATGTTGAGCAGTTCATGGGGGAAAAAGCTGATATTTGTATTATTTCTCCACAGATGTATACTTTCTGACCACTATTTGAGATGGTTCAAATGCGTGTGTATGTTCACGGATAAACAGGAAAAATATTTATCAGAGAGTGGCAGCTAAACCTGTCCCACTACTTTGTCAGTAAACAATACTTTTTGTATTGTATTGCGCAATACCCAATCTAGTTTAGATTGATTGATTATTGGTGTTGAACGGCCTATCAACATGTAAGGTCATTCAAGGCCGGGTCATTTAAGGCCGGACCAACGGGTTGGAATATTCTGTATGCAACCTGTACATAATGAGGGGAATTCTCGAAATCAGAGCTCAATACTTACAGAAACTATTCAGCCCTGAAATTCGGATATCCTGACCTGGTGCATATTGGTGACTCTTCAATATATATATTCTGTGTTTATCTCGTCGCGGTCATTTTCAGAATTAACACGTGTTCCAAAACCATGGAATATGCATGCAACAGCCGATTCACACATGTGTGGAATGGCAGTGCGGAACATAAAATAGTCCCGCTTCCCGAGTATGTTTGCAGTTTAAATATTATCCGAATATACATGTTGATAGAGTGTCTCAACAAATTAATAAAATATACAAAAGAAATGTTGTTTTTTTTTGTGATAAAAAACACATTGCTTAATATTTAAAAATGCCCACCCTTTATTGCATGTGTGATTGAGTATATTCATACGCGTGTGTTGACTGCTGAAACTGACCCGATGTCGGATGACATAAATACTTTACAATTCTCATTTCTGGAAGATTTACAAATTTAACAAGAGCTGTAGGAGAACAGCATAGCTCGACTACGAGGGTTGTCGATGTACACATAGCTTGACAAACAAGGTGGCCGCGGCCTGCATAAAAACCTTAACCAAGGTTGACTAAAAACCTTAACCAAGGGAAATTAAGTAAGTAATTCAAGGTTAAATGTAGGTCAATGTGGCCGTGGCCTGCATAAAAACCTTAACCAAGGTTGACTAAAAACCTTAACGAAGGGAAATTAAGTAAGTAATTCAAGGGTAAATGTAGGTCAATGTCAGATATAGGTCAGGGGTTATTGATGTACATCACTAGGAGATGAAGTTTTCCAAGTATGGTTGCTGTAGGCCCAGGAATATTCCATATACAAGCTTGACTAAAAACCTTAACCAAGGGGAAATAAGAAAGTAATCCAAGGATAAAAGTAGGTCAAGGTCAAATATAGGTCAGGGATTATTGATGTACATCACTAGGAGATGAAGTTTGTCCAAGTATGGTTGGTGTAGGGCCAGGAGTATTGCATCTACAAGCTTGACTAAAAACCTTAACCAAGGAGAATTAAGTAAGTAATTCAAGAGGAAATGTAGGTCAAGGTCAAATATAGATCAGGGGTTATTGATGTACATCGCTATGAGAAAAGGTTGTCCAAGTATGGTGTTAGTATGCACAATAGTATTCCATGTACAAGCTTGACTAAAAACCTTAACCAAGGGGAATTAACTAAGTAATTCAAAGTTAAATGTAGGTCAAGGTCAAATATAGGTCAGTGGTTGTTGATGTACATCACTAGGAGATGAAGTTGTCCAAGTATGGTGGGTGTAGGGCCAGGAGTATTCCATATACAAGCTTGACTAAAAACCTTAACCAAGGGGAATTAACTAAGTAATTCAACAGGAAATGTAGGTCAATGTCAAATATAGATCAGGGGTTATTCATGTACATCCCTATCAGAAAAGGTTGTCCAAGTATGGTGTCTGTATGCACAAATAGTATTCCATGTACAAGCTTGACTAAAAACCTTAACCAAGGTTGACTAAAAACCTTAACCAAGGGGAATTAAGTAAGTAATTCCAGAGGAAATGTAGGTCAAGGTCAAATATAGATCAGGGGTTATTGATGTACATCACTAGGAGATGAAGTTGTGCAAGTATGGTGGGTGTAGGGCCAGTAGTATTGCATATACAAGGTTGACTAAAAACCTTAACCAAGGCGTGACGGTGACGCCGACGCCGACGCCGGGGTGACAACATAAGCTCTACGTATTCTTCGAATAGTCGAGCTAAAAAAATGGCATTATTTATTTTTTTCTGAAAAAGACATATGTGATAGTCGTTTGTTTCTCCGATGAAAATGATGCAGTTTTTGTAAAAACAGACAGAATTTCCACTCTCTAATTGCAGCAGACTGTTATCAGTTGTGCCTTTGATCTTGATACAATACGCCTGGTAACCTCGGTCAAATCAGCAAGCGTCGCCACAGGGGGTGATGGCAATTCACTATTTTGGAACCACACTTCGCTTATGTGAAGTGCGGTTCTGGTTTTAAAGAGGCATTCACGGCATGGAGACGGGACCACAGTTTAAAGTCTCATCCGACAGACCAATGGGATGGGATGTAAATACATGTACATGTACAATGAAGTATTTTTGATGCCTAAGACGAGGTTTGAACCCACAACCTCCAGATTGGAAATCAGGTGTTCGATATGTAGGGATGAACAGTTTAAGCACGCTCAGTACCTTTTCTGTGTATTTGGAGAGTATCCACCCCACTAAGGAATGAGACATGCTGTGATTTCTCGAGACGTTTAATGTTCCTGAGTGGAACTATCTGCTGATACGCGTTAGAGACATCTTTAAGGAAAAACAACCTGAAACAGGAAGTAACAAAATATTCACTTTTGAACTTTCATTGAAGATCAACGATAACAGTCATCGGATAACAATGCAGGCATAATTCAATGATATGGTATCTAGATGGCCGCATTAATTGAGGTATATGATGGTCCCACAGTATTATACCCCCAAATTTCAAATTCAATGCGTATTTTACTTTGACAAATGTATTATTGATTTCCTTCTTCATTAAATAGGGAACACATGATACAAACAAAAATCAAAATTCACTTATTTGAGTTGCAAAAAGCAAACACTGTTTGCTTTTTGCAGCTCAACTAAGTAATTTTTTAACTTTATTACAGTGTTTTCACTACTTAATTTAAAAATCAATGCGTATTTTCACATTGCTATGTGAATTTTGTACTACAACTTATGGTAATCAATGCGTATTCAGCTAAAATAAGTGCATAAAATACACCAATATGCACCTTATCTGGAGCTCTGGTCCCAGAGTGATGATTTATAAATCATAGTTTTTAATCAGAAATGTTCCCTTTTCCCACTGACAGAATATTTTAATTAAAGCAGTACAGCTACTGGACATAATAACAGACAAGAGGACATCCCCACAAGTTGGTTCCCATTAATTCCATCAAAGGGATATAGCTGCAAAAGTACAAACTGCAGTAATCTGCCTGCATATAGCATGTATGTCGGTCAAGGCATACACAAGTAGTATTTAAATATTTGAAAGACGACTGGTGTTCTGATAAAGGATATAAATCAACAAGGTAACGATTGATTCAAAGGGAGACAACTGCAAAAGGTGACTTATTGTATATCACTGAGAGGTCTACCTTTTACCAGTCACCCTATCCTCCCTACGCCATAGTCTCGTCTAGATCATGTGACAGTTTGAGTTCTACCTTTTACCAGTCAGTCCTATCCTCCCTACGCCGTAGTCTGTCCTAGATCATGTGACAGTTTTGAGGTTCTTACCCTTTTGTTCTTTGAGGTCTTACATTTTTACCAGTCAGTCCTATCCTCCTACGCCGTAGTCTGTCTAGATCATGTGACAGTTTGAGGTCTACCTTTTACTTTGAGGTCTACATTTTACCAGTGACCCTATCCTCCCTACGCCGTAGTCTGTCTAGATCATGTGACAGTTTGAGGTCTACCTTTTACTTTGAGGTCTACATTTTAACAGTCAGTCCTATCCTCCCTACGCAATAGTCTGTCTAGACCATGTGACAGTTTGAGGTCTACCTTTTAAATTGAGGTATACCTTTACCAGTGACCCTATCCTCCATACGCCGTAGTCTGTCTAGATCATGTGACAGTTTGATGTCTACCTTTGACCAGTCAGTCCTATCCTCCTAACACCGTAGACTGTCTAGATCATATAGGACAGATTGAGGTCTACCTTTTACCAGTAAACCTATCCTCCCTATGCCGTCGTCTGTCTAGATCATATAGGACAGTTTGAGGTCTACCTTTTACTTTGAGGTCTACCTTTTACCAGTCAGTCCTATCCTCCCTATGCCGTCGTCTGTCTAGATCATATGACAGTTTGAGGTATACATTTTACTTTGAGGTCTAACTTTTACCAGTCAGTCCTATCCACCATATGCCGTAGTCCATCTTGATCATGTGCAAGAGTTTGAGGTCTACCTTTTACTTTGAGACATACCTTTTACCAGTCAGTCCTATCCGCCCTATGCCATAGTCCGTCTTGATCATGTGTGACAGTTTGAGTACATCTTCGAAGTCGTCGGGCCGTCCGTCGCCAATCTTCACAGACCTACACTGTACCTGGTTGTCCTCCCAGTGGGCCACACACATCTGGAACGTCATTTGCTCCACCGCTGCAATGTATACACCTAGCTGTGACCAGTTACAGAGCTCCAGATAATGAGCATATTGGCATATTTTATGCACTTATTTTAGCTGAATACGCATTGATTATCAACAGTGGGAGTACAAAATACTCACAACAATGTGAGAATACGCATTGTTTTTCAAATTGAGTAGTGGAAATACTGTAATAAAGTTACCAATACCAATGTGGTGTGGAAAGGATCATTAAGGTGGTTCAGTTTTAAAGTGACCAAGTTTTTGACATGTATATAAATGCGACGACGACGGCCCATAATCCTAAACTATTATGAGCATGTACTACAATCTCATGTTCAAAGTGTTCTGTCTCTTCCAATCAAACAGTACAATTTCAAATACAAATTTAAAGAATTGTTTACAATGCTACATATTATCATAAATAAAAATACAATCCAATTCCAGTTTTGCTCCAACTTTAAGTATATGGCCATAACTTTTAATAAGCAATGGAACTGCATTATCCATCTGATCGATACCCACATAATCGGCATCTTATTTTGCAGCCTCATCCCAATGCATGTATCAAACAAATTGTCTCATTGTTCAATTTCAAGTTAATATAGAACACATTGTTTTAAAGTCATTCTTTTTATTAAATTTTCGACCACATGGTCTCTATCAAAATAGCGTGAAAATGTATTGGCAGTATTTTTGTATTAAATGTGCTTCCCTTCGGAGGTTATTGGAAATTACTATATAATATAGAACAGTTTTGAGACAAATTTTGACACATGGCCACTTTTATGACCAAATGACAACTAAACCCAATTAGGGCCCCATTCATATTTCACCCGGGGCCACCTTTTTAATGAATCTGAAAGGGCTTCAATTGTCTCAATAATTTCATCACAATTAGTTTGCAAGGCTATATTAGGCAGATATTGTTTAAAACAGTTCAAATAGTTCACCATGTTGTTTTACGCCACATTTGACCGTGAGACAGAATAAAAACAACAATCACACACCAGACCTCCAAATAAGGTGGGTATTGGCGTATTTTACGCACTCATTACGCAAACATTGTATTAGCGAGCGTACCTCACTATACCCCCTAGTTACCTATATAAACAGGGGATATGGTGAGGTACCCACGCAATATGTAATGCGGTTAAATAGGTCACGATACAGTGACTATTTTCGATCAATAACTTATGTTGTAAGCGATTGTAATGTGTATTTTCAATATTTATATTATTAAAATGTATCATATCGGTACCCCTTTAAGTAATATTTGTATATTTTAAATATATTGATGTTCTCATGAAGCGCATGAATATAAGTATTAATTAATCCAGCTTATATTGAGGCAAATCACACAGCCTTAAAACATAGTGCTGGAGTATAAACCATAGTATCGTATATTATTCATATGTATATCACTATTAAACACTAATTACAATATGTATGCATATTATTAAAACAGTAGATGCTACCGCTGTTTCGCTATAATGTGATATTTATAACAAATTATTTTTTTTCGTCCGCGGACTGATTTCTGTCACACAAAGCGCCATTTTCATATTTTGACCTGTGCATATGAACCGGACTAAGTTTAAACAACGCTCGATTCCGTCCAATTCAAATTTTCTGCAGAATGTTCAGACTAACTACATAAGTAATGCTGCTAAATAAGTGTTAACGGCTGGAACATGGTCATCACTAAAAGGAAGAAACCACAGTCGTATTATTGAAAAATAAGATTTACCCGAGACCTAATGGGGGCCGCCATTAATCCAGTGTAAACAATAGACCGTGTGATCCCATTCCCTGAGTAGCCCCCGCTTAGTGAAAGTGTGCTAATCATGATATTATGTTCCCCAATAATTGGAAACGGTTTGAATTTCTCGGTAAAAACTACGAAAGTCATAAAAAAATAACGATGTATATTTAACATTGGATACGCGTAAACGGTATTACTCTCTCATCGGATCCTCAGTTGTCGTCGATAGCGATTTAACGTACTGATCTGGTCTTAATTTATTGTCAACTTTCAACGCCATTTACAGAATATATGGCTAATTTTGGAAATAAATAACGGCAAATTACGATGACGACTGCTCTGAAATATCTGTCAACTTGCAGACGTAATTTAAGGAAATCAATTATATTTTAAGGCTACATCTGTGACTAATTCCGAATTTATGTATGGTCTTTGGCTATACCCCGACACATTACACAGATCTAGTTGTAAATACATGTCGCTTTGTGTGGAAAAAAAATCGATAATGCGCAGTCGTGTGTGACGAGGTGTTGATCTGATGACACCACACAGCTGTAAATGTTGACCCTTAGGCAATGTTTTTAAATCGACGTGTCGTTTTGATGTATAGCCGCATTTCTCCGATATTCATTTAGAAAATCACCAATATTTTCTGTATATGGTGTTGAGACAAAATTCAGCGCTCACGCGAAATTCAAATAAAATAAAAAATAATAATTTAATAAATAGACGCCGAAGGCTACTGTGTTTGCAGCCAGTGAATTCTGGTTGTGGTAGCCACAGGTGCAGTTCGAACAGTGTTGTGATCAGATGGAGGACAATAATTATTTCAAAAACATAAAAAAATGTTTTGCTGTCCGAAAATTAATTAATTGTGACAGCCAAAAAAAATAGATTTTGGGAAAGTAAAAAATTATATGGTATAGACAGTACCTCAAACTTAAAATAACAGTAACAAACTGTCTGTGTATATATTACTTAAAGACGGACACTTTCATCGTTGGTAAGTTTCTATCAATTTATAGCTATTTTTATTAAAATCATAAAATTGTGAAAATATTAAAATCAGAAAAATAATATATATGGAGAAAAAAATATATACCAAGTCGAGGATTGAACCCACGACCCTTTCGGGAATCGGTAATTAAATCATAGAAGATGGCGACCTTAACCTCACGACTATTGCGCCATTTACGACGATTACATTTATACATTTACACGTGATCTGCTCCATCGCTGCAATGTAGACTTATTTTAGCTGAATAAGTGTTGATTATCGAAAGTGGGAGTACAAAATACTCTAGACACACCAATGTAAAAATACGCATCGATTTTCAAATTGGGTAGTTAAAATAATCAAATGTAATAAAGTTGAAATTTACTTAATAGTTGAGCTGCGAAATTGCTTTTTGCAGCTCAAATATTAAAGGGAATTTTTAAATGTGTTTTTTTTTTTATTATCATTTGTTCCCTATTTAATAAGGAAGTAAATCAATAATACATTCGCAAAAGTAAAATACGCATTGAATTTGAAATCTGGGGGTATAATACTTTAGATACAAAACTTATCTGGAGCTCCGAGGCGTAACTTACTGGGGTGTCTTTGTAATGCATTAAGGGCCTCAAACAACCGGCTCATCGTGTCAAAGTCATTGGACATCTCGAGTAACGACACAAATTTCACAAACTCCTCATAACCTGCAGAATGTAACATGCTGTATATACATGCTGGTTGACTATCATGTTGATGGTCTAGAAATATAAGGTCATGAAATTTCAAACAGATGTACATGTGTACAACCTAATACGACATTAATGCCATAGCATAGTGGGTTGGCCACACATGATATGTGGCTAGACTGGAGAAATGGGGCTTAGGAGTTGAGTTTTGCGATCAGTGTAGATCCAGATCAGCCTGTGCATCCGCACAGTCTGATCAGGATCTGCACCGTTCGCCATTTCATCAATGAAACTGCAGTCATGCTTCTAACAAGCAACATAGGTAGTTAATAGGCTACACAAGTGTGGTATTTGATCAGGAGCTACACTTGTCATAAATCCCATAAGCCCCATTTATCCAGTCACAGCCAGATATAAGCCCCATTTATCCAGTCACAGCATTTTAAGTCATCTGCATATACATACAGACTTCACGTGGAATGGAATAAATACTGTACTGGACATGCTGGGGGGAATTATTAACCCTTTCAACACCAAGTAACTTAATAGGATGTTCCATGCCAATGTTTCACGCTATTTCATTTATAAAAAGGGGATATTTTTTGTTCTCAAAAATATGAAAATTTCTTTCAAACAGTGCAGATCCTGATGAGACGGCTCGTTACGAGCCGGCTCATCTGGATCTGCACTGTTTGCATATAGCGGGCTTTCAGGTTCAAAGGGTTAACAGTATTAACCCTTTCAACACCAAGTAACTTAATAGGAAGTTCCATGCCAATGTTTCACGCTATTTCATTAATTTTGTTCATTCAAATTATCCCATTCTTCTAAAAGGGTAATCTGTACGACGTTTAAAATTATTAAGAAACAGTGGAGATCCTGATGAGACGGCTCGTTACGAGCCGGCTCATCTGGATCTGCACTGTTTGCAAACATTGTCTCTATAGAGGTCTGTGGTGTTGAAAGGGTTAAGAGTACATCCGGAATATAATTCCGCATGTATTCTGAAGAAAAAAAATCAACTCTTGACGCCATTTACAAAAATTATTATAAATTTTTGTAAAAGTATTTAATGAAATTACACAGATGACCGAAGGTACAAAATCACATGGGAAGATCTCAAACATGTATTAGTGACTTCTGAGGAGGATGGTATACCTTAAGAGACATGGCAATATATGCATTTTCGACACCAAACATATGAATTTTAAAGTTGGGAAATGATTGTTAGTGAACTATCATGAAAATATTCCAACCTGTTACCCACTTGTGAAACTAAATCGGCAAGGTTCATGTTAAGTGATGGATGCACAGCTGGACAAGTAAACGGGGTAAAATGTAATTAAAGTTGAAGAACTGGAAAATGTGCGGATGCCCCACATATTTCTTTGATAGTAAACAAGTCCAAAAGGGGGAGACAATCCATGGCTCAGTGTCAAAGCAACAATGCAAAATTGCCAAATTCTAAGTCTAAGAGGAGATAATCCATGACCTTTGAGGTCGAATCATAAGGAAGCTACAAACCAAGTTTCAGGTCTGTAGCTAGTACTGTAGCTAGTACGGCTAGAACGGCAAAATTGGGAAATTCTAATTTGAAAAGGGGGAGATAATCAAATGACCTGGGGGTCGAATCAAAAAACAAAATAAATTTTGCGCATATACTCATCATACGGAAGCTACATAACAATTTTCAGGTGTGTAGCTATTAGGGTTTAAAAGTTTTATGAGTTACAAGCCAAAATTTTAAAATTCTAAGTCGAAAAGTGGGAGATATTCCATGACTCAGGGGTTGAATCAAAAATTGAAAGAAACATATTACGCATTTACCCATCATAAGGAAGTTTCAGGTGTGGATTTCAACAGAACATGGGTAACATGGGTAAAACATAAACAAGAAACGAGGCAAAGCCACGAAGGCGGAAGGACGGACGGAAGGACGGACATATGCCAAAATGCCGACGATATCTCGCTTTCCGCAAGCGGGTGTGACAATGATGATAAACACCCATGTGAAGTATCAAGGTAATGGGTGAAGCAGTTGCAGAGATATAGTACACTAAAAAACTTTAACAAAAAAATTCAAAGTAATTTGACCTTGACATTGGGCACAGGGGCCGCACGGTTGGGGGTTAGAATGAAAATATGGATGATGATAAACACCCATTTGAAGTTTCAAGGTAATGGGCGAAGCAGTTGCAGAGATATAGTATAACGAAAAAGTTTTAAACAAAAAACTTTAACTAGACGTACGTTAAAAAGTTAACGTTGAAAATGGCTAAGTCAATTATGTAGAAATAATAGGTGAAGGTAAAAATGGATAGTTGTATGTGGTAGGCACCCCTTGGTTATGAAGCTGTGAAAGATTGGTGGTGCTAGGTGGTACAGTACCAAAGAAATGGACTTAAACACGAAAACTTAACATTGTAAACGCGAAAACTTAACATTGAAAATGGCTAAGTCGACTGCGCGGATGAAGCTATGAAAGTTTGGTGGTCCTAGGTGGTACAGTAACAAAGAAATGGACTCAAACACGAAAACTTAACATTGATTGTGGACGCCGCCCGCCACCCGCCCGCCCAGCTTTCACCAATCCAATAGCCTGGATTTTTTTTCAAAAAACCTGGCTAAAAACTATATACCCTTTGACATACTTTGTATGCCGGGTGTATAATTAAATGGGGCAGTAAGAATATTAGGTCTAAGTCAAAGGGACTTAGCCCCATTCTCCCATTGACCGTTCAACTTATTCCCATTGTTCATTGTGGATGCTTTATTCAAAAGATTCAACAGACACCGGATATGATAGTTGTCGATATGAAGGGGTCAGATGAAGAAGGGGACGAAGTGCATAATGGTAGTCAGCCCGCCCGCCCGCCCGCCCGCCCGCCCGCCCGCCCGCCCGCCCGGCTTTCGCCAATCCAATAGCCTGGATTTTTTTTCAAAAAACCTGGCTAAAAATGAAATTCAAATGAAGGAACAAGGGAAAATAAAATTTAAATTGAAGAATAAGTTTATAACACGCCCTGGTTTGGTGTCTTACGCAGGTCCCTGTCTGGTATGGAGATGGGGTCCATGCAGGGGCGCCCGGGGGCCTCCTTGCCATCCGGGGCCTCAATGAGGTTCAGCAGGGGGGCGTGGCTCGACTTCCTCGCGAACGCTGCCAACTCTGCCTCGCTGAAACTGCTGTAGACTGCCTTCACGACGCTGGAAACATGCATTTATACCAGTCACTTGGGCTTGACATTTGGCAAATCTTACGGACTGACGGATGGAATGACAACAAGAAACGAGGCAAAGCCACGAAGGCCAGGTTTTTTCCAAGCATAGACACTTGGATAACATAATTATACTCACTTTTTGTGGACTAGATGGCTGTGGCCTGCATGTCGCGCCTTGTGGCGAGGCATGGACACTAAAAAAATAGATATAATAGATGGAAAAACTTTAACCAAAAAACTTTAACCGGACACACGGATGTACGGACGTACGGACGGACGGACGGACGGACGTTCTTACAGTACTATACTTATGTGGCTTATCACATGTTAAATATTAGCCACATAAAACGATTTTTAGCCACATAAAAGGATTTTTTAGGTGGCTAATTGTAACCAACCCTATCCTTTACCAAGTCCATAACCCTGTGGGGCTAGCCACATAAGTACCCTAATGTGTGCCCGGACGGACGGACGGACGAACTTACATTTCGGACCTTAGGGGGTACTTGCTATATAAAAGATCAAAGGAAATACCCCGTACGACACAATAGGCTTACGGGGTACGGAATAAGTTCCATTGTCTTCTATTGTCTTAAGCCACGCCCCCTACCCCATAAGTACCCTAATGTGTGCCCGGACGGACGGACGGAGATGGACGGACGGACGCACGGACGGACGTTCTTACATTACTATACTTATGTGGCTTATCACATGTTAAATATTAGCCACATAAAACGATTTTTAGCCACATAAAAGGATTTTTTAGGTGGCTAATTGTAACCAACCCTATCCTTTACCAAGTCCATAACCCTGTGGGGCTAGCCACATAAGTACCCTAATGTGTGCCCGGACGGACGGACGGACGGACGCACGGACGTTCTTACAGTACTATACTTATGTGGCTTATCACATGTTAAATATTAGCCACATAAAACGATTTTTAGCCACATAAAAGGATTTTTTAGGTGGCTAATTGTAACCAACCCTATCCTTTACTAAGTCCATAACCCTGTGGGGCTAGCCACATAAGTACCCTAATGTGTGCCCGGACGGACGGACGCCAAAATGCCGAGAATATCGCGCTTTCCGCAAGCGGGTGCGACAATGATGATAAACACCCATGTGAAGTATCAAGGTAATGGGTGAGGCAGTTGCAGAGAAAAAGTACATGAAAAAACTTTAACAAAAATATTCAAAGTAATTTGACCTTGACATTGGGCACAGGGGCCGCACGGTTGGGGGGTAGAATGAAAATATGGATGATGATAAACACCCATGTGAAGTTTCAAGGTAATGGGTGAAGCAGTTGCAGAGATATAGTATAACAAAAAACTTTTAACCAAAAAACTTTAACCAGACGTACAGTGGAACCCCTCCAAACCGGACCCCCTCTATACTGGAATTCGCGCTATACCGAACATACGACCACTTCCCGAATATTCTGAATTATAAACACATTAGTTTCTACCCCTCTATTCCGGAACCCCTCTACTCCGTAATCCGGACGCCATTTCAAGTCCCAAAACCATATTTCAGCGTTAAAATAACCCCGGAAAACCGGAAACACGGTCACCTGTCAGGATGTCATCCAATAAATACACCGCGCCCAATTTCAATGTTGTTGTTTCAAGCCGGTCTCAAAATCACACCGTGTTTACAATAGACTGGTTGCCGGTAGTATTGTTCAGCTCTGGTTCCCAAAATGGACTCAAACACGAAAACTTAACATTGATTGTGGACGCCGCCCGCCACCCGCCCGCCCAGCTTTCACCAATCCAATAGCCTGGATTTTTTTTCAAAAAACCTGGCTAAAAACTATATACCCTTTGACATACTTTGTATGCCGGGTGTATAATTAAATGGGGCAGTAAGAATATTAGGTCTAAGTCAAAGGGACTTAGCCCCATTCTCCCATTGACCGTTCAACTTATTCCCATTGTTCATTGTGGATGCTTTATTCAAAAGATTCAACAGACACCGGATATGATAGTTGTCGATATGAAGGGGTCAGATGAAGAAGGGGACGAAGTGCAAAATGGTAGTCAGCCCCCTTCTTTCACTAACCCCTTCAATTATCCAAACGTTGTCAGTCATCAGCCAGTATGCATTGCGCCTGTGAGTATCACATGACCAGGGGGGCATTTCACTAAACACTGTACGACTAAAATGTTCGCAAGTGCAAATTTAGGATCGTCTGGAAATTTAAATTGATGGATTTACATTTATTGAGCATAGGCTGCATATGCAGCCTATGCTCAATAAATGTAAATCCAATAATTGTTTACAAGAAAACATTGTTAATGTGAATAATTTTGCACTTATGAACATTTTAGTTGTATAAAGTTTAGTGAAAAGGCCCCAATAGCTGAAGGTATGAGAAGTAAAACGTACTTGGTGGGTAACAGAGAGGCACACCTGCCTGTCAAGTTGAGGAAGTCATCAATAGCGGCCATTTTGTTATTGGCGGCCACGTTGAAGAGAGCACGCAGGTAGTAGTAGGACGAGCGCTGATCATAGTCCCCACAGTCCTACAGAGATACAATTTGTGGCTGTGACAGGAGAAATGGTTCTTTTGTGGACGGTTTAGCTCGCGATAGGAGCACACTCTATCAGTCTATTAACCCTTTCAACCCTACGTAACTGGAGTGAGTGAGTGAGTGAATAGGGTTTAACGTCCGCTTTTCTGACATAGAGGTACAAGCCTCAGGGAGTCTACACGCAGACGGGTCAACGGGGTCGAGTCCCATATCCACCTGTCCAAGGGGGGTAAATCCCAACTTCAGAACTCAATATTTACAATCAAAATATATATTCAGTCCTGAAATTAGAACAACCTGATCTGGTGCCAGGCCCTCGCCACACCAGAATCATTTATCCCATCCCCTAAAAGTAATAGGATTAGCGCTAATCTTACTTTTATATATGGGGCATAGCCCGACTCAACTCTCACATACAAGAAAGCCAAAAATGTACATGAGGGCCAAATCCGGTATAGTGGGTTCCGGAAAGTATGAACCCAATCGTTAAGCCTACGTAACTGGAATGGATTTTGATATGTTCATTTGCAACCAATCCAACCGTCACAAAATGATTTTCAAACTAGTCCCTTTATGAAAAGGAGGTGTTTTCTGTTCTCAAAAATTTTAAAATTACTTTGAAAAAGTGCAGATCCTGATGAGATCTGGCTCATCTGCACTGTTTGCATAAACCGCTATAGTGGGCTTTCAGGTTCAAATGGTTAAGGATGTGTATTATGTCTTACACACATAAGCAGTGCTGTACTGACAGCATGTCATTACACAGTCATGGGTTTAGTACGAAATCCCATATATTACCTGTACAAGTACATGTACATGTTCAAGTACAAGTACATGTACATGTTCAAGTACATGTACATGTACATGTTCAAGTACATGTACAGATGGGGGGGGATCCCAAAGTCAGAACCGAATATTTACAATAAAAAAAACAATATATCCAACCCTAAAATCAGAATAATCTTGATCTGATGCCAGGTCCGCACCACACCAGAATCACTTGGCCCACTCCCAAAAGCAGCAGAATCAGTAATAATCTTACTACTTTTATAATGGGCAATAAATAACCCAATTCAACTCCCAGGTAACAAAAGAGCCAAAGATAAAAACGTACCTGAGGGCCAAACCAGGCAATCTTGATTCCTATAAGGAGGAACCCCACCGTTAATTTATGCCATCGCATTCACCAGACCAACCACCCACATATTACACAGTCAGTGTAAATACTCAGCCTGTAATACTCCAAAGAGGCAGAAGATATACAACAACAACAACTGCAAAAAGTGTAGGTGGTTTAAGTGCTACAGCGGTATATAACGTAAATATTCACAGGCGGTGGATTTCTGCATATCAGACAGGCCATGCGATTTTGTACCTAAGAACATGTGCGATATTTCATGAAATATATAAAACAGAAAATGGGATATTTTCCAAAAATGACTTCAGAAGTTGACATAAATTTCAGAAGACATGTGGAATATCAACTTTTTTACTTAATTTATGAAAAATTAAATAAAATTTTGTAAACGCAGTTGTCGGAAGGTACAAAATGGTTCGTCTCATGTACCGTTACAACTGTAAAAGAGGTTGCTTTATGAAGGGTGAAAAGATATCACAGATTACAGGTGATCAGTATAGATGCTTATTACTAGCTGGCTCAGCTGGAAGTACAGAATTTGCAAATACAATGAAATCTCTCTAAACCTGCCACCCTGGGACCTGAGAGGTCCGGTTTAGAGAGGTTTCACTGTAACGCATACGAATGACTATGTCATTAGACACGTGGGTACATTGGGATCACGAACAGCCATTATCATCGGAGAAAAATGGCAATGAACCCGATCAGAATTGAGCAAAACTAACATTTCTCTGTGTCTGGTTTAGACAGGTTGGACTTGACTGAATTTCCTATTACATGTATTATATTTAATTGATTATAGCCTATGGTGTTATTAGGGTTATTAAATTGAATATAGGGTGGCGACAGGAGGAATAGGGAGCATGGCATTTATGACCAGAATAGCTCCTGATCCAATGGCACACGCATGCATCCTGATATGAGTGTACACTGTTTCAGTGAATAAATCACAAACAGTGCAGACTCTGGTCAGACTGTGTGGAAGAACAGGCATGTCCGGGTGTTCACTGGTCACCACTGCTATACTTGAAAAACTGATTTGGGTTTCCATCCACACAGTCTGATCACACCTACAGTCTTTGTCATTCCATCAATGAAACACCCGTCAAGCTTGTAAGAACCAATAGAGATCATTATCAGGTACAGGGGGCCGTTCACTAAACTTCTTACGACTAAAATGTTCGTAAGTGCATATTTAGGATCGTCTGTAAATTCGAATTGATAGATTTACATTTATTGAGCATAGGCTGCAAATGCAGCCTATGCTCAATAAATGTAAATCCAATAATTGTTTACAAGAAAACATTGTTAATGTGAAATTTACAGACTATCATAATTTTGAACTTGCGAACATTTTAGTCGTACGAAGTTTAGTGAAACGGCCCCCAGGAGAGTGCTATTTGATCAGGAGCTATACTGGTCACAAATCACATAAGCCACATTCTCCAGTAAAAGCCACATATAATTTCTTTGTTTGCTTGTTGGGGGTTTAACGGCCTATCAACAGCTAAGGTCAATTAAGGCCGGGTCAATGGGTTTAGTGCTAAATCCCATATATTACCTGTACAAGTACATGTACATGTTCAAGTACATGTACAAATGGGGGGAAAATCCCAAAATCAGAACTGAATATTTACAATGAAAAGAATATTTATATTCAGCCCTGAAATCGGAATAATCCTGATCTGGCACCCAGTCCTCGCCAAACCAGATTCACTTGACATATAATCTGTATGAATGTGGGAACAGGACTCCAGATAAGTTTGGTATCTAACGAGTATTACACCCACAGATCAAATTCAATGCGTATTTTACTTTTATAAATGATCTTCTTCCTTAGGGCGGCACCCAAATTATTTATTGATGGGTGGTGGGGTCTGCATGAAATTGAAATGTATGGGTGGTTGGGTCCACAGGAAATTCTAATTGATGCATGGTGGGGGCCACTGAATAACAGTAATTATTGAATTATGGGCTCCAGTGAAAACCGGCAATTATTTAATTATGGGATCGAGTGAAACATGGCAATTATTTAATTGTGGGTTCGCAGTGTAAAACTGCAAAACATTAATGATGGTATCGGTAATTACCATACGTCACGTCCCGTGCGTTTTTGTCCACTCGAGCGAAAAAATACGCGCGGGAAATTGTGGGTTCGCAGTGTAAAACTGCAAAAAATTAATGGTGGTATCGGTAATTACCATACGTCTCGTCAGAGACATAGAATACAGAGATTGGCAGGTTCTTATTAATGCTATTTATTGTACTAAATTTCGGGTGAAATTGAGTTTTCCGCCTACATTACATGCACGTATGTACGTAGAACGCAATTCGAACTAGCATGCTTTTATAAATATGTGGGTACGTACATGTAGAATGCAAATCCAACACACATGCTGTCTACACATGCATGGGCAAATCGTATTTCCAAAAGCGGAAGGCGAGATCGAGATCGCAAATACGCGAGATTGTAACATACAAAATATACCGCCGTACCCACCCATCCCCAACTAGCACATTTGCGACATAGCATTTTCGGTATAGCTGCACATCTGATGGTGTTTACAATCATCAGTCGGTACATTTTCATGTGCAAAGTGTGACTGACCTTTAGAACTCGGCGGAAACGAACATACCAAAACCATGCTATGTAGTCGCTCACATCATCGAATTGACGCATTAGCTTGTGCAGTTTCACATTTGTTTGATTTCTTGATAAAAGCAAGATTTGGCAGCACATGAGAATCGTCTCCTAAGTAATACGATTCTCATATTTTGTCAAAATATGTTTTTGTAAAGAAATACCAATATATTCAGGTTTTCTTTTCACATTTGTCCGATGACCCTTCAATAAAACATGTTTTGGCAACACATAAGAATCGTCTCCTTAGACGAGTCAATATTTTGTAATGTAACAAAATTGTTTTCACATTTGTTTGATTTCTTAGACCGTGCAAACAATTGACAAATTCAGAAATCAACAACTTAATTTGTGTTTCTTGAGTCGGGTTTCATATGGTGGCGAGGAAATACGATCGATTACACACCATGAAAATCTTGTTTGAACGTAAATGTCAATTGTCACGTAGGCCATTTCAGTTTACCGCGCGTTACGTCAGCTGTTATTCTAAGTACGTATGGTCGCTCGTTATGGGCATTACTTTCCTTCGTTTATAAGGTGGGTCATTAATTTTTATTGATGGGTGGTGGGGTTGACATATTATTTTTTATGGATGGGTGGTGGGGCTGGCTTTTTTTTTTATTATTATTGACAGGGGCGTGGGTTTTTTTTTTCTTTCTAAATGATGGGTGGTGGGGTTCGGTAATATTTTAAATTGATGGGGGTCTACGAAAATTGTTATTGATGGGTGGTGGGGTTTGAAAAAAAGTGCCGCCCCCCCCCCCCCCTACGATTAATTATAGGATTGCCCTTATTAAATATGGAAATGGATAAAAAAATAAAACAGATTTAAAAATTCACATATTTCAGCTTTTTGCAGCTCAACTAAGTCAATTTTCAACTTTATTAACGTATTTTAACTACTCAATTAGAAAATCAATGCATATTTTCAGATTGCTGTACTCCCACTTTAGATAACAAATGCGTATTCTGCTAAAATAATTGTGTAAAATACGCCAATATGCACCTTATCTGGAGCTCTGTGGGAACGTTGATATCAAACCTTAATGGCCTTTGACAAGGCTTGTATTGCCTGGCCTGCATACTGATCCATCTCGGCAATGTCGGGCAGTCGGAATGGAGTTATCTCCCTTGGCAGCAATATAATGTTCTTGGGCACGATCCTCCTGTAAGAGAGAGAAAGCAGAGCTCCAGATAAGGTGCATATTGGCGTATTTTACACATGCATTTTAGCAGAATATGCATTGATTATCAACAGTGCGAGTACAAAATTTCAAACTGAGTAGTGAAAATACTGTAATAAAGTTGAAAATTTACTAAGTTGAGCTGCAAAAAGCCAACAGTGTTTGCTTTTTGCAGCTCAAATAAATGAATTTTTAAATTTTGTTTATTTTTATAATTTGCTCCCTCTTTAATAAGGTAGAAAATTTGAATTTGCTGAAATCTGGGGGTATAATACTTAGATACAATCTGGCGCCCTGGAGAAAGAATTATCATTATATCTGTAGTACAGCATCACAAGGTATCAAGTGAATGGGTTTAACATCCCAGCAACATCTAAGGTCATATAGATCGGGACCACAGTTAAAAGTCTCATCCGACAGACCAGTGGGATGGAAATACTATGAAAGTATTTTTTGATGCCCTAGGCGAGGTTTGAACTCACAACCTTCAGCTAGGAAGTCAGGTGTTCTAAACCCTAGCCCACAACCCATCCCTACAAGGTATCAAGGGTGTTTTTTACAAGGTATCGATATTGTATGACCCACTACAGTGGAACCTCTCTATACAGGACACAGAGACAGTAAGTTGTGCTTACTTTTGATAGAGTTCATTGCCCTTTACCGCCAATGATAATGTATGTGCATTATCACACACCACACACACGTATCTTGAAGTCATTTGCCTTATTTACAGTGGAACATCTCTAAATCGGACACCCTGGGGAGCTCCCAGGGTGTCCGGTTTTGAGAGGTTCTACTGTAATACAAGAATATGTGAATATAAAACTCACTATTTGGCTGGGTTATCGGGCTATTGGTTTAAACAATATTTATTTATGAATTACAAATAACAATATACATTACAATACAAGAAAGGCGGGATTCGAAAACAAGCCAGATCACTTGACAGCATGAATCTTGCGTACATGGCATGGCATATTATTGTGATACATTATATTACTATTATAAACCAATTTTGTATGCGATTTATGAAAACAAAATATACAAGCATCAGTATTTAACAATATATATGAAGAGAGGGAGAACAAAACTAGAAAATGTGTTCATAGAACATGGATTCCCCACATATCGCTTTGATAATAAATGAGGCCAAATTCCAAGTGAAAATTTATTTTTACCTGAGCGTTAAAGTTTTTGAAACACCAAGTATGTGACCTTGACCCTGGGCTTGGTGAGGGCAGGACGAACGTGGATTCGGCACAGGGCAGTAGAGGACCATTAGAGCAATGCGTATATGAAGTATGAAGCTGATCCGTGAAAGGGAACAGAAATTATAAGATATTTACCCGAGCGTTAAAGTTTTTGAAACACCAAGTATGTGACCTTGACCCTGGGCTTGGCGGGGGCAGGACAAACGTGGATTTGGCACAGGGCGGTAGAGGACCATTAGAGCAATGCGTATATGAAGTATGAAGCCGATCCGTGAAAGAAAACAGAAATTATAAGATATTTACCCGAGCGTTAAAGTTTTTGAAGCACCAAGTATGTGACCTTGACCCTGGGCTTGGCGGGGGCAGAACAAACGTGGATTTGTCACAGGGCGGTAGAGGACCATTACAGCAATGTGTATATGAAATATGAAGCAGATCGGTCGAAGGATGAAGAAATTATTAGACATTTACCCGAGCGTTAAAGTTTTGTTACCGACGGACGGACGGGACGGACGGGACGGACGGACAAGGGTAACACTAAATGCCCCCTCCACTATCATGGTGGGGCATAAAAATGCAGGGCTAGAAGTAAGGTGGTGGGGGGTGGGGTTATAATTATATGAGTAGGGTTTTCCCGTTACACATGCTCGCACTGCCCCGACCGATCCAATGCAACATGCAACACCAAAAATATATTTGATGAAATTCCATCAAATATTGATTTTATTGCGAAAAAACAATTTTCCTACAGGAATTTAACATGGAGCCTAAAATAGATTTTTTTTTTTTTTTTTTTATTTGTGGACTGATTTTCAAAACATAGCTTTTGTTTTGAATTTTACATAATTTCCAAGCTATCTAGCCAGGTTTCGAAGTCAATTTCCAATTTTTTTAATTTTTCGACCATCCTCGTCACCTTCCTCACCCTTTTTGCCCAATGTTAAATTCCCATAGGACAATCATTTTTTCGCGATAAAATTAACATTTGATGGAATTTCATCAAAAGAATTTGGGGAGGGTGACTTTTTTGTTATTGATGAAAAAGGATTTACATTTAAATATTTTTTACATGTAATATGCTTAATAGCCAAAAGTTTGTCGGCAGCAAAACGTTGAACAGACAGTAGGGGGCCATTTCACTAAACTTTGTACGACTAAAATGTTCGTAAGACCAAAATTATGATAGTGTGTAAATTTCACATTAAAAATGTTTTCTTGTAAACAAATAATGGATTTACATTTATTGATCATAGGCTGCATATGCAGCCTATGCTCAACAAATGTAAATCCATCAATTTAAATGCGATTTCACTAAACTTTGTACGACTAAAATGTTCGTAAGACCAAAATTATGATAGTATGTAAATTTCACATTAAAAATGTTTTCTTGTAAACAAATAATGGATTTACATTTATTGAGCATAGGCTGCATATGCAGCCTATGCTCAATAAATGTAAATCCATCAATTTAAATTTCCAGGACCATTTAAAATTTGCACTGACAAACATTTTAGTTGTACAAAGTTTAGTGAAACGGGTTCCTGGTCTGTGTAATTACATTCCAGTTACAGTATATCTCTACCCTAATAGCGTACAGTGCTGCAGAAGCCTTTTAGATCACCGTCCCATTAAAGGGTGGTAGGTCGTGCCATAATGCTGCATGTAAGACAACCTAGCCTAAATACGACATTGACTTTTCAATGCTAATTTTTTTATTCAAATATTAAGAAAATATGGATTTTTGTTAAGAATTGAAAAATACGATCTACAGTCTTTGAACATGTTGGATTATGACATGTGGGTTGAAAGAGTTAACCAATTTTGTGAAACACATGTGTACCTGCTTGCGCTAATGGACGTCGATTTAGAACTACCGCGAGACTTTATCTCCATATCGGACCAGTAGTCCATCTTCTCGGCCATCCGCTCCTCAAGGAATGACTTGAACATGTACGTCCCAATCACCTGTAGCATATTTCATCAACATTGCAAAGTATACTTTTATAGCAAAGTATACTTTGAGGGAGTAATCATTTATTTTTCCTGAAATGCATTATTTCATATTGAACTAACCACTGCATATATTTGATGATTAAAAGTATGCAGAATTATTATACTGAATTTATTACATTATCACAGCCAAAATGGCTGTGATAAAGTAATAAATTCAGTATAATAAAAATTAATAAATTTATCCTAAAATTTAAAATTTCTCCGTCAAAGTATACTTTGCTAGAAAAGCATACTGTGCAATGTTGGTGAAAAAGGCAACTGGGGTACAAGCCAAATATGTGTAGTCAGAATAACCATTTTTCTAGTAACTAACTGTGCATTGGCCGAATACAAGCTGACGGATAACAACATAAACAGGTTATACTTCTGTATTTCATAATATAGGAATGAATGGCCTTTTTGTGGAATTTATCGGGGTATAAACTTGGAAAAGTTGCGGGAATACTGGACGAAGGCCGGAAACTTGGAAAAGTCGCGGGGATACTGGACGAAGGCCGGCAACTTGGAAAAGTCACGGGAATACTGGACGAAGGCCGGAAACTTGGAAAAATCGCGGGAATACTGGACTTTTCCAAGTTTCCTATGCTTTTCCAAGTTTATACCCCGATAAATTCCACAAAAAGGCCATTCATTCCTTACAATTCCAGCATTTGAAATAAATTCATTTTGACAGACATTTATTGACAGACGGCAGCCATTTGTTTACATTGACAGCACTGACAGCGCACCTGTAGAAAGTAGTTTGGCATGGGAGTTTACTGGGATACAAATTTTGAACAGAGACTTGCTACGGGCCAATCATGTGTTAGGAAGTTGTGTAAATATTTTTGTGCTGGAATTATTACATGTATAAACGTTACCTGAATACACAAAATATCATGCTAGTGTCTTTTGATATCATTTTACCAGGTTTGACACAGGTAGGAATTTCATACATACATACATATATACATATTGCTTATTTAACTTTGTCAACTTCTTCGGCCCGTTTCGTAGTGTTTTCCCTTAATTGATATTGCAACGTTGTGCATGATCATATTTTATTCATAAGTAGATGTACATAAATCAAATACAATCGAGATTCGCGGTATTTAGTCAGTACACAGCTGTGTTGACTGAATCAGTGCGAATAAAGTGTCTTGCTCAAGGACACAACGCATGACTCCGGTGAGGCTCGAACCCACGACTGTAAGATCAGAAGTCCGACACCTCAAACCGCTCGACCACGCGCTAGTGAGCAGCGGTATATTTGACATGTTGAATCAGAAATATTCCGGATATATGTGGCTGTGACTGGAGAAATGGGACTCATGTGTTTTGCGACTGGTGTATATCCAGATCAGCTTTTGTATCCACACAGTCTCACAGTCTGATCAGGACGGTCAATTAATGTTTGTACATGCATGAAACACCTTTCTAAACAATCTACAAAATAATTAAAATGCACTCGGTGTTTAAACAATATACATGTTACAAGGTAAAAAAAGTCCCATTCACAACCACTGTACAATTTTGACAGAAGATCGTGTAAATTCGGCCACACAGATACAATGTGTTAGAACGCTTAGAAAACGCAGTTTAATGTGGATTTGTGACTTAAATCTTATGGTAGTTATCAAGAAATTAACATAAATCTCAAAGATTTTGCGTGTAAACTGAACCAATACATTTCACACTAAATTTGCTTCTTAAAATTAATCGCATTCACTTCCAGAATATCACTAAATATTAGCCGCCATCTTTATGAGTTTTAAATCACATAACAGCCAGTGGTGAGGTCCGCCCGAGGGAACTGTTTGAACCCAAGGCAGCAGGCCGCGGGTTCAAACAGTTCCTGAGGGCCACAGCAAACGTTTGCACATGGCTGGACATGATCAAACGTTATTGTTACATTTCCAACAAAAAACTGCTGTAATTTGAGCATTATATTCAATATTTTCAGTACTTTTATAAATCGTCCCATTCAAGTAGATAATTTTCGGTATTCATATTCCGGGGCCACGTCATGAACGTCATGAACAGCCAGTGGTGAGGTCGGCTAATGGAGAATGACGTCCGTCTCCAGTTATCAACCAAACCACTGTGTATCGCGTGATTTAAAAAATTTCCAAGATGGCGGGTAATATTTACGCAATCTTGTGGCGAAATCATACAATGGTGGTGAATGGGACTTGTTTACCTTGTAACATATAAATTGTTTAAATATCGAGTGCAATTTATATCTTTTACTGCACTTGAAGTACCTGTGATTTGATCATGAGCTACACTGGTTAAAAATCGCATAAGCCCCATTTCTTCAGTCACAGCCAACAATGTGATTTTGTACCCAAGAACATGCGTGATATCTCATGAAAAATATTTACAAAATATGCAATATTTTCCGTATATGACATCGAAAGATAACAAAATTTTGTGAACTTTTGACATAATTTTCATGAGATATGGCAATGTTCTTATAGTCTGTTTCGCGAAAGCTGCCCAAATATTGAGGCCATATAAACAATTCAAAAACAATATTTTTTTTGATAGTATTAAATTAAAGGAAAATTTAAGAATTAGCCTTCTTTTTATTTCGTGAAATTTTGTCAAATATTGGTTTTATTGCGAAAAAACAATTTCCCCATGTTAAATCCCCATAGACATCTTCACAGAGTGAAGATGTCTATGGGGATTTAACATGGGGAAATATTTTAGAATTTCAGAAATACTGGACCAATTTGTAAAATTTAACTTTTGTTTTCTTAGATCATTTCCAAGCTATCTAGCTAGGTTTCGGAGTTAATATCCACATTTTTTCATTTTTTTACTCCTCCCACAACTCCTCTACACTCTTTTTCTCCCCATGTTAAATTCCCATAGAGAAATCAATTTTTCGTAATAAAACCAATATTTGACCAAATTTCACGAAATAAAAAAAAGGCTCATTCTTAAATTTTCTTTTAATTTAATATTATCGAAAAAAATATTGTTTTTGAATTGTTTATATGGCCGTAAAATTTGGGCAGCTTTCGTGAAACAGACTATAGGTACAAAGTCACATGGAATGTCTCATATGTGGCTGTGGCGCCAGTAATGGGGCTTATGGCATTTGCGACAGTACAGATCCAGATCCTCCTGTCCATCCACACAGTCTGATCAGGATCTGCACCGGTCTGCACCGATCTGCACCTGTGTTAGAAGATTAGGAGCTAGACTGGCCATAAGCCCCATTTTTTCAGTCACAGCCACATACGAGACACGCCATGGAATTTTGAACATCAATGTAATTTCTTGAAATATGGTTATAAAATTTACAATATTTTCGGTAAATAGCGTCAAAAGTTGACAAATTTTCAAAGTACATGTGGAATAATATTCTGAAAATGTCAACTTTTGACTTTATTTATGAAAAATATTGTAAATTTTGTAATACGTATTTAATGAAATCACATGGCTTGTTTCATATATACGAGCCTGTTACCTGTTCATAGAATGGCCTGTCTTTGTCCGATTGGGCGCCTAGGAAGGAAGCTTTGTTGAACACATTGTGCTGGACACGCATTTCATGCACTACACCCCTATAGACAAAACGTATTTGCTATTACTTACTGGAGGTCACTGATTCACTGAATGGGGTTTTACATCTATTCAACACAAGAACGCTGCAAACAGCATGTATCCCATCGCTCCGGTGGTTAGACCATGCACATAAAATTTTAAGCCAATTCATACAGTAAACAAGTCATAGGAGAATGGAGTATGAAATCAAAGTTATTTTACCTTGACCTTAGGAACGAGGGAGCATGGGTAGGGTGTGGAATGATGAAAATATGAATGATGAAAAACATGCACATGAAGTTTCAAGCCAATAGCTTGTACAGTAAAGAAGTTATAGGAGAATGGAGAAACGCTAATGCATCTACTGAAAGTGAAATTTCACAGTTAATCATGTTGACCTTGACCTTCGGCACAAGGGGAGCATGGGTCGAATGTGGAATGAAAATAAGAATGATGTGAAACATGCACATGAAGTTTGAAGCCAATTGGTCATACACTAAATAAGTTTTAGGAAAATGGAGAAACGTACGCATCTACTGAATGTGAAAATCTACTGAATATGAAATTTCAAAGTTAATTGACCTTGGGAATGAAAATATGAATGATAAGAAACATACACATGAAGATTGCAGCCAATCGGTCATACACTAAAGAAATTACTAGAAAATGTGGCCTGTTGACGCACTTAGGCCCACTATTTGAGAAACTGTTACAAAAAAACTTTCAATAAATAAACAGACAGACAGACGGACATATGATCAATAGCGAGGGTAATTGTATTAATGTGGAAGGATGTATCGTTACTTAGTAATGCATGTGTGCAATATGAAGATATTAGCTGACAGCAAAGAGAAATTATAGTTTATTTACAAAAACTTTCGAAAAGATAAACAGACAGACGGACGGATGTACGATCAGTAGCGAGGGTAATTGTATTATTGTGGAAGGATGTATCATTACTAAGTAATGCATGTGTGCAATATGAAAATATTAGCTGAAGGCAAACAGAAATTATAGGTGATTTGAGAAACTCTTATAAAATAAATAAACAGACGGACAGACAGACGGACGGACGGACGGATGGACAGACAGACAGGGCGAAACCTATAGGGCACTGCTGATTCTTGGCGGGACCCTAATAATAAGAGAATGGAGAAATATGCACGCATCCACTGAATGTGAAAATCTACTGAACATGAAATTTCAAAGGTATTTGACGTCGACCTTGGGCTCGGGGGAGTATGGTAACAAACAGGTATATGAAGTTTGAAGCCAATCTGTCATATGCTAAAGAAGCTCTAGCAGAATGGAAAATGTGAAGGACAGACAGACGGATGACTATTGCATTCCTATTGTCCAATTTTCGGTACACGATGAGATGACAAGAGTGTGGAAGGTCTCAATATATGCCCGTCGAAACAAGGCCAATCAACAAGGGAGATAACTCACTGAAAACCACTAGCGTTCTTCATCTTGACGTGATAAACGTGTATACCGAATTTGGTTATGATTCGGTTCTTGTGTGGACAAGGGTACAGAGTGTGAAAATTAAAAATGGCCGCCAAGAGAAGATAAGTCATAATTTTTTTTTTTAATATAATCAATCTGGTTCTTCGTCTTGCTGTGATAAAGAAAGTGAAAGGGTTTAATGTCCCACCAACGAGACCACAGTTTAAGTCTCATCCGACAGACCAGTAGGATGGAAATACGATGAAAGTATTTTTTTATGCCCTAGGCAAGGTTTGAACCCACAACCTCCGGATTGGAACTCAGGTATTCTAACCCCTGGGCCACAATACATCCCTCTTGCCGCGGTAAACATGTATACTGAGTTTGGTTACAATCCGTCAAGTAGACCTGAGTTTAATATTGCCATTAAAAACAAGAGCTGTAGGAGAACAGCATAGCTCGACTACGAGGGTTGTCGATCTACACATAGCTTGACAAACAAGGTGGCCGCGGCCTGCATAAAAACCTTAACCAAGGTTGACTAAAAACTTAACCAAGGGAAATTAAGTAAGTAATTCAAGGTTAAATGTAGGTCAATGTCAGATATAGGTCAGGGGTTATTGATGTACATCACTAGGAGATGAAGTTTTGCAAGTATGGTTGCTGTAGCCCCAGGAGTATTCCATATGCAAGCTTGACTAAAAACCTTAACCAAGGGGAAATAACTAAGTAATCCAAGGGTAAAAGTAGGTCACGGTCAAATATAGGTAAGGGATTATTGATGTACATCACTAGGAGATGAAGTTGTCCAAGTATGGTTGCTGTAGGCCCAGGAGTATTCCATATACAAGCTTGACTATAAACCTTAACCAAGTTTGAGTACAAACCTTAACCAAGGGGAAATAACTAAGTAATTCAAGGTTAAATGTAGGTGAAGGTAAAATATAGGTCAGGGGTTATTGATGTACATCCCTATGAGAAAAGGTTGTCCAAGTATGGGGTCTATATGCACAATAGTATTCCATGTAGAAGCTTGACTAAAACCTTAACCAAGGGGAATTAAGTAAGTAATTCAAGAGGAAATGTTGAAAATCGACACAAGTTGAAAATCCCCACTTTTCACTAAGTCAAGGGCCATAACTCTGTGAATACAGATGAATCTGCATCTAAAACCCCAGGTGCGCAACTTCACACGATGACCAGTATTCCTGCAAAGTTTCACGACTCTAACTGAAATACATTTGGAGATACGCGCGACACAAGTTAAAAATCCCCACTATTCACTAAGTCAAGGGCCATAACTCCGTAAATGCAGGATGAATCCACATCTAAAACCCCAGATGCGCAACTTCACACAATGACCAGTATTCCTGTAAAGTTTTGCAACTCTAACTGAAATCCTTTTGGAGATACACGCGACACAAGTTGAAAATCCCCACTTTTCACTAAGTCAAGGGCCATAACTCCGTGAATACTGGATGAATCCGCATCTAAAAAACCCAGGTGCGCAACTTCACATGATGACCAGTATTCCTGTAAAGTTTCATGACTAATTGAAATAGATTTGGAGATACGAGCGACACAAGTTGAAAATGCCAACTTTTCACTAAGTCAAGGGCCATAACTCCGTGAATACTGGATGAATCCACATGTAAAACCCCAGGTGCGCAACTTCACACGATGGCCAGTACTCCTGTAAAGTTTCACGACTCTAACTGAAATACATTTGGAGATACGCGTGACACAAGTTGAAAATCCCCAATTTGCGCTAAGTCAAGGGCCGTAACTCCGTAAATACAGGATGAATCCACATATAAAACACCAGGTGCGCAACTTCACATGATGACCAGTATTCCTGTAAAGTTTTGCGACTATAACTGAAATAATTTTGGAGATACGCGCGACACAAGTTGAAAATCGCCACTTTTCACTAAGTCAAGAGCCATAACTCTGTGAATACTGGACGAATCTGCATCTAAAACCCCAGGTGTGCAACTTCACACGATGACCAGTATTCTTGTAAAGTTTCACGACTCTAACTGAAATACATTTGCAGATACGCGCGACACAAATGGAAAATCCTCAATTTTCGCTAAGTCAAGGGCCAAGACTCTGTTAATACAGGATGAATCCGCATCTAAAACACCAGGTGCGCAACTTCACACTATGACAAGTATTCCTGTAAAGTTTCACGACTGTAACTCAAAAAAGTTTGGAGATATGCACGACACAAATTTTGTGACGGACAGACAGACGGACACAGATGGACGGACACACTGCATGGTAGTTGTGTGACAATGCTGCTTGTGTGGCAACAAATTTTACTTCTGTGTCAATTCAAAAAGTGTACGCATGGCACCATACATCCAAGCGTCTCATATCCTCGGAGCTACAGATTCGTAAACCAGACAATGTTGAAGATTTGCGGTATCGTCCAAACTCCATCATGTCCATGGACCCTAATAGCATCCAAATGACCGAGAGTGTCCAACTTACTTCTGCTGCGATTTTTGGGACACTTCTGCTGCGATTTTTGGGACACATTGAAACAGTCACACAGGCTACTTTTTAGACGATTTAGACACATTTTCTTGTGTGACAGTCACACAAGATCAATTTGCAGCACAAGCAACTTTTTTCTCAAAAATTGCGGCACAAGCATACCCAAGTCAACTCGGACGGACGGACGGACGGACGGACTTACATTTCGGACCTTAGGGGGTACTTGCTATATAAAAGATCAAAGGAAATACCCTGTAAGACACAATAGGCTTACGGGGTACGGAATAAGTTCCATTGTCTTCTATTGTCTTAGGCCACGCCCCCTACCCCATAAGTACCCTAATGTGTGCTCGGACGGACGGACGGACAACCAAGCCAAAACCAATATGTCTCCCCATTCATGTGGGAGACATAATTATTGACTAGTGAGCAATAGAATATCAGATTATATGGCTTACTAGTCAATAATTGTTTTATTATATGATAATAGTCCGTATATAGCACTTATGACCTTATGCTACTAGACAAAAATTGAAAAAGAATTGTAAAAAAAAAATGGAAACAAAATTTAAAATAAAAAGTTTAAATATCAACAAAAATAATGCTCGCTACTGGAGCCCAGAATTTTGTTTAATAGTCCTATATTTATATACATATCATATCTGCACAGGTCCACATATTGCCACAATATTGTCAACAGTTTACGGAAAAGTAATTTACCTGTATAAATTACCTGTAATAATTTACCTGGACAGTTAGTGGTCAGTCTGGACATTTGCACATGCACAAGTGTTCAACTGGAGAAGGCTATTCTCTCTACAGGTAAGGTGTACAGAGCACACGAGAAAACGGGTCTTCATGCATTAATGTTCAGTTTGTAGCATAGAAAGAAATAGAGTTTGACCTTGACCCTGGAGCTCGGATTTTTTTTTTTAATAGTCCTATATTCATCTACATATCATAGTAAAGGTATATATAAAGTTTGATGACTGTAGCTGATAAGGTGTTGAAGTAATGACCGTAACATGAAAACTTAACATTGAATGATGACGATGCCGCCGACGCAGACTCCGGAAAAGCAAAACCTATGTTTCGCTTTCCGCTTCGCGGGCGAGGCAAAAAAAATGGAAAAAAAAAAAAAAAAAAAAAGTAAAAAAAAAAAGTTTAAAAATTAAAAAAAAAAAAAAACAAAAAATGCTCACTACTGGAGCCGAGAATTGTTTTTTAATAGTCCTATATTTATGTACATATCATATCTGTACAGTTCCACATATTGCCACAATATTGTCAACACAGTTTATGGAAATGTAAATTTACCTGTATAAATTACCTGTAGTAAGGTAGTGGTCAGTTAGTGGTCATGTCTGGACATTTGCACATGCTAGCACATGCACAGGTGAATGGTTATCCGAGTCACTATTGTTGAACCGGAGACGGCTATTGTTCTCTCTACAGGTAAGGTGTACAGAGCACACGAGAAAACGGGTCTTCATGCATTAATGTTCAGTTTGTAGCATCGAAAGAAATAGAGTTTGACCTTGACCCTGGAGCCCGGAATTTTTTTTTAATAGTCCTATATTCATCTACATATCATAGTAAAGGTATGTATAAAGTTTGATGACTGTAGCTGATAAGGTGTTGAAGTAATGACCGTAACACGAAAACTTAACATTGAATGATGACACAGACGCCGCCGCCGACGCCGCCGACGCTGCCGACGCCGCCGATGCCGCCAACTCCAGAAAAGCAAAACCTATGTCTCGCTTTCCACTTTGCGGGCGAGACAAAAACCTTAACCCAGGGGAATTAACTAAGTAATTCAAGAGGAAATGTAGGTCAAGGTCAAATATAGATCAGTGGTTATTGATGTACATCCCTATGAGAAAAGGTTGTCCAAGTATGGTGTCTGTATGCATAATAGTATTCCATGTACAAGCTTGACTAAAAACCTAAACCAAGGTTGACTAAAAAGCTTAACCAAGGGGAATTACTAAGTAATTCAAGGTTAAATGTAGGTCAAGGTCAAATATAGGTCAGGGGTTGTTTATGTACATCACTAGGAGATGAAGTTGTCCAAGTATGGTTGGTGTAGGGCCAGGAGTATTCCATATACAAGCTTGACTAAAAACCTTAACCAAGGGGAATTAACTAAGTAATTCAAGAGGAAATGTAGGTCAAGGTCAAATATATATAAGGGGTTATTGATGTACATCCCTATGAGAAAAGGTTTTCCAAGTATGGTGTCTGTATGCACAATAGTATTGTATGTACAAACTTGACTAAACACCTTAACCAAGGTTGACTAAAAACCTTAACCAAGGGAATTAACTAAGTAATTCAAGGTTAAATGTAGGTCAATGTCAACTAGATTTGTCAGTAAGCGGGGGCTGAGTGTCAGAGAAGGGGCGGGTAAAATATGAAAGATTTCCACAAAGGGAAAGAAGTTAAAGGAAATTTACAATTGTTAAGTTTTCGTTTTTTTTCTAAATTTCTAAGTCTGTAACCTTGACCCCTGGCATAAATGGGGGTCATAGGTTTGTTGCAGAATGATGTATGAGTGTCAGAGAAGGGGCGGGTAAAATATGAAAGATTTCCACAAAGGGAAAGAGAAGTTAAAAGGAAATTTACAATTGTTAAGTTTTGTGACGGACGGAAACACGGAAACACAGACGGACGGACTGACGGACAAGCTGACTCCAGTATACCCCCCACAACTTCGTTGCGGGGGGTTTGGGGGGGGGGGGGGTGGGAGGGGGGGGGTATGGGTATAAATATAGGTCATGGGTTGTTGAAGTACATCAATAGGAGATGAAGTTGTTCAAGTTTGGTTGGTGTAGGGCCAGGAGTATTCCATCTACAAGCTTGACTAAAAACCTTAACCAAGGGGAATTAACTAAGTAATTCAAGAGGAAATGTAGGTCAAGGTCAAATATAGATCAGGGGTTATTGTTGATGTACATCCCTATTAGCGGAATCAATAGGTCGTGATTTTAAGCCGAATTGTGCATTTTGTGATACAAGCATGAAATTTGGTACAGTCGTAGATCAAACCATACATAGTAAAAGATTTTAGCTATAGGGACATTTCAGATTTGTCACGTGACTGAAATGGCGGCCATTTTTAAAGATGGCTGCCGATAATATTACATGCCTGTAAGTGCATGGAATTAATTTGCCTGAATAATAATAATATTAAGTATTTTTTTATCTCACAATATTTAACATGTTATATAATTTTATAACTGTACTATCAATACGAAATACATACATATAAAATAAAGGTTAACATTATAAAATGGCCGCCAAAATAGCTCTCTAAATCATAGATTTTAGTAGGTTTTCAAATATTTGATGCACGTGACACGAGCTATAAAAATATAAGTGTTTCTTTTCTCTCACAACATTTAACATGTTTCATAATTTAATAATTATACTATCAATACGAGTTACATGTTTTAACAAGAGCTGTAGGAGAACAGCATAGCTCGACTACGAGGGTTGTCGATGTACACATAGCTTGACAAAGAAGGTGGCTGCGGCCTGCATAAAAACCTTAACCAAGGTTGACTAAAAACATTAACCAAGGGATTATTGATGTACTCACTAGGAGATAAAGTTTTCCAAGTATGGTTGCTGTAGGCCCAGGAGTATTCCATATACAAGCTTGACTAAAAACCGTAACCAAGGGGAGATAACTAAGTAATCCAAGGATAAAAGTAGGTCAAGGTCAAATATAGGTCAGGGATTATTGATGTACAATCATTAGGATATGAAGTTGTCCAAGTATGGTTGATGTAGGCCCAGAAGTATTCCATATACAAGCTTGACTATAAACATTAACCAAGTAATTGAAGGTTAAATGTAGGTGAAGGTAAAATAAAGGTCAGGGGTTATTGATGTACATCCCTATGAGAAAAAGTTATCCAAGTATGGTGTCTGTATGCACAATAGTATTCCATCTACAAGCTTGACTAAAAACCTTAACCAAAGTTGAGTAACTAGATGGCCGCGGACTGCATGTCGCGCCTTGTGGCGAGGCATGGACACTAAACAAGAGGGCCATGATGGCCCTAATTCGCTCACCTGACTCCATGAACACCAGAGGAGAATGTGACATTGAGTTCATGTGTTTTAAAAAAATTGTGCTATTTTTAGATGGCAGTCATCTTGGATTAAGCGATGACTCATTTTACAAAATCTGAAAATGCTTCACCCAGCATCGGCGATGTGGTTCCTGAGAAAAAGACGTTAAAAATCTTGAATAAATGGACCTTTTGGTGGCCATCATGGATGACATAATCATCCGATTCCGACAAATATTGCACCAGAGTGATCGCCTCATTGATACCTTCAATTTGATATATGACATGACCATATTCAGTGAAAAATAAAATTTGACCCCAATTTGACCCCACGGGCCATGCCCATTTTTGACCCCGGGGTCACCATTTTAACAACTTTCAAAGAGCAATGTACATCGATCATTCCTACCAAGTTTCGTCGAAATCCGGCTAGCGGTTCATGAGAAGAAGATTTTTTTAAGAATTTATGCTATTTTTAGACGGCGGCCATCTTGGATTAGCGATGACCTCCATTTTAACAAATCTGAAAAGGCTTCACCCATGGACCATAACTTTTAAGTTTGGCTACCATGGGCCAAGCAGTTCATGTGAAGAAGAATTTTGAAATCTCTAATAAAAGAACGACCTTTTGACATTTCTGCGGCCATCTTCGATGAAATAACAATCCGATTTGGACAACAAATGTACCAGAGTGATCGCCTCATTGATACCTTCGATTTGATATATAACATGACCATATTCGGTCAAAAGTAAAATTTGACCCCACGGGCCACGCCCATTTTTGACCCCGGGGTCACCATTTTAACAACTTTGAAAGAGCATTGTACATCGATCATCTCCTACCAAGTTTCGTCGAAATCCGGCTAGCGGTTCATGAGAAGAAGATTTTTTAAGAATTTATGCTATTTTTAGGCGGCGGCCATCTTGGATTAGCGATGACCTCCATTTTAACAAATCTGAAAAGGCTTCACACTTGGACCATAACTTTTAAGTTTGGCTACCATGGGCCAAGCGGTTCATGTGAAGAAGAATTTTGAAATCTCTAATAAAAGAACAACCTTTTGACCTTTCGGCGGCCATCTTGGATGACATAAAAATCCGATTTCGACAGAAAATGCACCAGAGTGATCGCCTCATTGATACCTTCAATTTGATATATGACATGACCATATTCGGTCAAAAATAAAATTTGACCCCAATTTGACCCCATGGGCCACGCCCATTTTTGACCCCGGGGTCACCATTTTAACAACTTTGAAAGAGCAATGTACATCGATCATTCCTACCAAGTTTCGTCGAAATCTGGCAAGCGGTTCATGAGAAGATTTTTTAAGAATTTATGCTATTTTTTAGACGGCGGCCATCTTGGATTAGCGATGACCTCCATTTTAACAAATCTGAAAAGGCTTCACCCATGGACCATAACTTTTAAGTTTGGCTACCACGGGCCAAGCGGTTCATGTGAAGAAGAATTTTGAAATCTCTAATAAAAGAACGACCTTTTGACCTTTCGGCGGCCATCTTGGATGATATAACAATCCGATTTCGACAGAAAATGCACCAGAGTGATCGCCTCATTGATACCTTCAATTTGATATATGAAATGACCATATTCAGTTAAAAATAAAATTTTACCCCAATTTGACCCCATGGGCCATGCCCATTTTTAACCCCAGGGTCACCATTTTAACAACTTTGAAAGAGCAATGTACATCGATCATTCCTACCAAGTTTTGTCGAAATCCATTTGGCGGTTCTTGAGAAGAAGATTTTTTAAGAATTTGTGCTATTTTTAGACTGCGGCCATCTTGGATTACGTAATGACGTCATTTTAACAATTTTGTAATCCCCCTACCTAAGGACCATGCCCATGAAGTTTGGTGACCATAGGCCCAATGGTTACCGAGGAGAAGACGTTTGAAAATGTTCACGGACGACGATGACGACGACGACGGACGACGACGGACACATTGCGGTAACAATAGCTCACATGAGCTTCGTATAACAAAAAACATTAACCAAAAAACTTAAGCAAAAACTTTAACCGGACACACGTACGTACGTACGACAAAGTGCCGACTATATCGCGCTTTCCGCAAGCGGGCGCGAAAAAAACTTTAACCAAAAACTTCAAAGTAATTTGACCTTGACATTGGGCACAGGGGCCGCACGGGAGGGGAGTAGAATGAAAATACAGATGATGATAAACACCCATGTGAAGTTTCAATGTAATGGGCAAAGCAGTTGCAGAGATATAGTATAACGAAAAAATTTAACCAAAAAACTTAACCAAAAACTTTAACCAAAAAACTTAACCAAAAAACTTAACCAAAAACTTTTAACCAAAAAACTTAACCAAAAAAACTTCAAAGTAATTTGACCTTGACATTGGGCACAGGGGCCGCACGGGAGGGGGGTAGAATGAAAATATAGATGATGATAAACACCCATGTCAAGTTTTCAAGGTAATGGGCAAAGCAGTTGCAGAAATATAGTATAACGAAAAACTTTAACCAAAAAACTTAATCAAAAACTTTAACCAAAAAACTTAACCAAAAACTTTTAACCAAAAGACTTAACCAAAAACTTCAAAGTAATTTGACCTTGACATTGGGCACAGGGGCCGCCGGAGGGGCCGAGGGGGGTAGAATGAAAATATAGATGATGATAAACACCCATGTGAAGTTTTCAAGGTAATGGGCAAAGCAGTTGCAGAGATATAGTTACATGTTTAAACTAGATGGCCGCGGCCTGCATGTCGCGCCTTGTGGCGAGGCATGGACAATAAAAAAAAAGATATAGTATAACGAAAAAACTTAACCAAAAAACTTAACCAAAAACTTTAACCAAAAAACTTAACCAAAAAACTTAACCAAAAACTTTAACCAAAATACTTAACCAAAAACTTCAAAGTAATTTGACCTTGACATTGGTTGGGTTTGGGCATAGGGGCCGCAACAGGAGGGGGGTTAGAAAAGAAAATATAGATGGATGATTAAACACCCATGTTGAAGTTTCAATGGTAATGGGCAAAGCCAGTTGCACAGAGATTATAGTAAAAAACTTAAACCAAAAAACTTAACCAAAAAACTTAATCAAAAACTTTAACCAAAAAACTTAACCAAAAACTTCAAAGTAATTTGACCTTGACATTGGTTGGGCATAGGGGCCGCACAGGAGGGGGGTAGAAAGAAAATATAGATGATGATAAACACCCATGTGAAGTTTCAAGGTAATGGGCAAAGCAGTTGCAGAGATATAGTATAACGAAAAACTTTAACCCAAAAACTTAACCAAAAACTTTAACCAAAAAACTTAACCAAAAACTTTAACCAAAGAACTTAACCAAAGAACTTAACCAAAAACTTTAACCAAAAAACTTAACCAAAAACTTCAAAGTAATTTGACCTTGACATTGGACACAGGGGCCGCACGGGAGGGGGGTAGAATGAAAATATAGATGATGATAAACACCCATGTGAAGTTTCAAGGTAATGGGCAAAGCAGTTGCAGAGATATAGTATGACGAAAAACTTCAACCAAAAAACTTAACCAAAAAACTTAACCAAAAACTTTAACCAAACAAGAATTCCGCGGAATCAAATGTCTCGCCTTGTCCCGCCGCCTTGACCTCGAGCCTGGGCCAGAAAGCAATTTTCACTGGCCCGAACATATTATACAATTATTGACTAGTGAGCCATAGAATATCAGATTACATTCTATGGCTCACTAGTCAATAATTGTTTTGGTATATGATAATAGTTGTTATATAGCACTTACGACATTATGCTACTAGACAACAAGAAACGAGGCAAAGCAGAGATATAGTACACAAAAAAAATTTAACAAAATAATTCAAAGTAATTTGACCTTGACATTGGGCACAGGGGCCGCACGGTTGGGGGTAGAATGAAAATATGGATGATGATAAACACCCATGTGAAGTTTCAAGGTAATGGGCAAAGCAGTTGCAGAGACATAGTATAACAAAAAACTTTTAACCAAAAAACTTTAACCAGACGTATGTTAAAAAGTTAACGTTGAAAATGGCTAAGTCAATTACGTAGAAATAATAGGTGAAGGAAAAATAATGGTCACATGTTAGATAGTTGTATGTGGTAGGCACCCCTTGGTTATGAAGCTGTGAAAGTTTGGTGGTCCTAGGTGGTACAGTACCAAAGAAATGGACTTAAACACGAAAACTTAACATTGTAAACGCGAAAACTTAACATTGAAAATGGCTAAGTCGACTGTGCGGAAAAAATGGGTCAAGTTCAAAAAAAGGTAACATGTTGGATAGTGATATGTGGTGGGCACCCCTTGATTATGAAGCTGTGAAAGTTTGGTGGTCCTAGGTGGTACAGTAACAAAGAAATGGACTGAAACACGAAAACTTAACATTGATTGTGGACCCGCCCGCCGCCATCCGCCCGCCCGCCCGGCTTTCGCCAATCCAATAGCCTGGATTTTTTTTAAAAAAACCTGGCTAAAAATGCCACTTTTTGTAGACTAGATGTCCATGGCCTGCATGTTGCGCCTTGGGGCGAGGCATGGACACTAAAAAAAGACATATAGTAGATGGAAAAACTTTAACCGGACACACGGACGGACGGACGGACGGACGTATGCCAAAATGCCGACTATATCGCGCTTTCCTCAAGCGGGCGCGACAATGATGATAAACACCCATGTGAAGTATCAAGGTAATGGGTGAAGCAGTTGCAGAGATATAGTACACAAAACAAGAGTGCCGCAAGTCACAAAATACGCCCGTCGAATATGGGCCAGACAGCGAAGATGCAGAAATGTGAAACTGTCACCAAGGCAAGAAACATTAATGAGAATTTGAAAGTCTATAGCATTATTTCTTCATCTCGTTGTGCTAAACATGTATACTAATTTAGGCAGAGATAGAAAAGTAGAGTGTAAAGTAGAAATGATAGGGAATTGGATACAATAATGTAGAAAAAATGGCTAAGTTAAAAAGGTGATATTTTTGTTAAAAAATATTTTTTCGGCATAAAAACACCAAGGTGCACATCTTCAATATGTGTAGAAGACGTGTGTATAGTTTCAGAACGATCGACTGAACGGTTTCGGAGGAGTTGTGTACACAAACTCTGTACCGTATATAGAATTGCATAGAAAAATGTAGAAAAAATGGCTAAGTTAAAAAGGCGATATTTTTGTTAAAAAATATTTTTTCGGCATAAAAAAAACACCAAGGTGCACATCTTCAATATGTGTAGAAGACGTGTGTATAGTTTCAGAACGATCGACTGAACGGTTTCGGAGGAGTTGTGTACACAAACTCTGTACCGTATATAGAATTGCATAGAAAAATGTAGAAAAAATGGCTAAGTTAAAAAGGGCGATATTTTTGTTAAAAATTATTTTTTCGGCATAAAAGCACCAAGGTGCACATCTTCAATATGTGTAGAAGATGTGTGTATAGTTTCAGATCGATCGACTGAACGGTTTCGGAGGAGTTGTGTACACAAACTATGCGCTTTTTCTTCAGCCCCCGCCCGCCCGCGCCCGTGCGCCCGCCCGCCCGCCCGCCGTGCGGTAAAACATAATACGTACCGTTTTTTAAAAACGGTCGTATAAAAATCAAAGTAATTTAACCTTGACATTGGGCACAGGGGCCGCACGGTTGGGGTGTAGAATGAAAATATGGATGATGATAAACACCCATGTAAAGTTTCAAGGTAATGGGCGAAGCAGTTGCAGAGATATAGTATAACGAAAAACTTTAACCAAAAAACTTTAACCAGACGTACGATAAAAAGTTAACGTTGAAAATGGCTAAGTCAATTAGGTAGAAATAATCGGTGAAGGTAAAAAAAAATGGTCACATGTTGGATAGTTGTATGTGGTGGGCACCCCTTGGTTATGAAGCTGTGAAAGTTTGGTGATCCTAGGTGGTACAGTACCAAAGAAATGGACTTAAACACGAAAACTTAACATTGTAAACGGGAAAAGTTAACATTGACTGCGCGGAAAAAATGGGTCAAGTTCAAAAAGGTAACATGTTGGATAGTGATATGTGGTGGGCACACCTTGGTTATGAAGCTGTCAAAGTTTTTTGGTCCTATGTGTTACAGTAACAAAGAAATGGACTGAAACACGAAAACGTAACATTGATTGTGGACGCCACCCGCCCGCCTGGCTTTCGTCAATCCAATATCGTGGATTGTTTTCCCAAAAAAACCTGGCTAACAATTGAAACAAGAGGCCCAAATGGGCCTGTATCGCTCACCTAAAAGCCTCCATAGTGGTCATCTTGATTTCACAAAGACTCTTCACTAACAACTTCAAATGTTCCACAGAATTTGTTGGTACCTTCTGATCTAACATATATTGCGAATGTGCATGTGATTTACTGCTATACCTTCGATTTGATATATAAAATGACCATATTCGGTCAAAAATAAAATTTGACCCCTATTTGACCCCTCGGGCCACGCCAATTTTTGACCCAGGGGCCACCATATGAACAAATCTGAAAACAGCGGTAAACTATCAATATTCTTACCAAGTTTCGTCGATATCGGCCTGGAGGTTTGTGAGAAGAAGATTTTTTGACAATTTGACCTACTTCTCAACGGCGGCCATCTTGGATTTGGTGATGACCTCCATTTTAACAAAAATGAACAGGCTTCACCCACAGACCATTACAGTTAAGTTTGGCCAATATCGGCCAAGCAGTTCACAAGAAAAAGACGTTTGAAAATCTTTAGTAAAAGAATGACCTTTTGAATTATCAGTGGCCATCTTGGATGACGTAATCATCTGATTTAGACAAAAAATTCTCCAGAGTGATCGTCTCGTCAATACCTTCGATTTGATATATTATATGACTATATTCGGTTAAAAATAAAATTTACCCCTATTTGACCCCTCGGGCGACGCCCATTTTTGACCCAGGGGCCACCATATGAACAAATCTGAAACAGCGCTAACTATCGATCATTCTTACCCAGTATCGTCGAAATCGGCCTGGCGGTTCGTGAGAAGAAGATTTTTTAAGAATTTGACCTACTTCTCAACGGCGGCCATCTTGGATTTGGTGATGACCTCCATTTTAACAAAAATGAACAGGCTTCAACCACAAACCATTACAGTTAAGTTTGGCCAATATCGGCCAAGCAGTTTACAAGAAAAAGACGTTTGAAATCTTTAGTAAAAGAATGACCATTTGAACTATCGGTGGCCATCTTGGATGACGTAATCATATTATTTAGACAAAAAATGTTCCAGAGTGATTGTCTCGTCAATACCTTCGATTTGATATATTACATGACTATATTCGGTTAAAAATAAAATTTGACCCCTATTTGACCCCACGGGCGACGCCCATTTTTGACCCACGGGCCACCATATGAACAAATCTGAAACAGTGCTAACTATCGATCATTCATACCAAGTATCGTCGAAATAATTTCGGCCCAGTGGCGGTTCGTGAAAAGAAGATTTTTTAAGAATTTGACCTACTTTTCCATGGCGGCCATCTTGGATTGTCGATGACTTCCATTTTAACAAATCTGAAATGGCATCACCCATACATCATCCCTGTGAAGTTTAACCAATATCGGCTCAGCAGTTCGGGAGAAGAAGATGATTGAAAATGTTCACGGACGGACGGACGACGGACGCCGGACGCCGGACGACGGACGACGGACACTTTGCCATAACAATAGCTCACATGAGCTTTGCTCAGGTGAGCTAAAAAAGTTTAAAAAGAAAAAGTTTAAAAATTAACAAAAAAATAATGCTCGCTACTGGAGCCCAGAATTTTTATAATAGTCCTATATTTATCTACATATCATATCTGCACAGGTCCACATATTGCCACAATATTGTCAACACAGTTTACGGAAATGTAATACCCAGGTATAATAATTTACCTGTATAAATTACCTGTAATAATTTAGCTGGACATTTAGTGGTCAAGCTGGAAATTTGCACATGCTTGCACATGCAGAAGTGTTCAACTGGAGAAGGCTATTGTTCTCTCTACAGGTAAGGTGTACAGAGCGCACGAGAAAACGGGTCTTCATGCATTAATGTTCAGTTTGTAGCATAGAAAGAAATAGAGTTTGACCGTGACCCTGGAGCCCGGTGTACAGAGCGCACGAGAAAACGGGTCTTCATGCATTAATGTTCAGTTTGTAGCATAGAAAGAAATAGAGTTTGACCGTGACCCTGGAGCCCGGAATTTTTTTCAATAGTCCTATATTCATGTACATATCATAGTAAAGGTATGTATAAAGTTTGATGACTGTAGCTGATAAGGTGTTGAAGTAATGACCATAACACGAAAACTTAACATTGAATGATGACGACGACGACGACGCCGACAACGCCGACTCTGGAAAAGCAAAACCTATGTCTCGCTTTCCGCTTCGCGGGCGAGACAAAAACTTAACCAAAAAACTTAACCAAAAACTTTAACCAAAGAACTTAACCAAAAACTTTAACCAAAGAACTTAACCATGTTAACCAAACAACTTAACCAAAAACTTTAACCGGACACATGTATGTACGTACGTACGTACGCCAAAGTGCCGACTATATCGCGTTTTCCGCAAGCGGGCGCGACAAAAACTTAACCAAAAACTTTAACCAAAAAACTTAACCAAAAACTTCAAAGTAATTTGACCTTGACATTGGGCACAGGGGCCGCACGGGAGGGGGGTAGAAAGAAAAATGAAAATAGATGATGCACAAACACCCATGTGAAGTTTCAAGGTAATGGGCAAAGCAGTTGCAGAGATATAGTATAACGAAAAACTTTAACCAAAAAACTTAACCAAAAAACTTTAACGAAAGAACTCAACCAAAAACTTTAACCAAAAAACTTAACCAAACAACTTAACCAAAAACTTTAACCGGACACACGTACGTACGTACGTACGTACGTACGTACGTACTACGTACGTACGTACGTACGTACGTACGTACGCCAAAGTGCCGACTATATCGCGCTTTCCGCAAGCGGACACGACAAAAATGGCTTCCATTTTAAAATGGCCGCCAAAATAGCTCCAACAATCATATATTTTAGAAGGTTTTCAAATAGTTTATGCACGTGACATGGAACTATCGTCTCCTAATAGTTATATTATTAGTGGATGGGATTTGGAATGATACATCATAATTCAGTACTACTGTGAATCGTTTAAATACCGTTGTAATGAAGAAAACATAATATTACCTTACCGACTGAAAGCCCATATTACAATGTAGCTTATAGCCGGAATTTGATTTTGTCTATTCTGGTGGAAACTAGCAATATTCTGGACATTGTGTATACTTCCAAAGGCATGGTTTGCCGTGTATCACATATTACCAAAGATACTGACTCATTAGTAGCCGACAGCATAATTATGGTCCGCTATGGAAATATTTGTTAGTCCGCAACTGTCCAGTACCCTATGTAGTATAACAATATAAATGTAATTAACAATGAAAACACATTGTTCCATAGCTGCATTATTTTTGTCTTAAACATTCCCATTCACACTCTTCCGATTGAAGCGATACATGCGTGTACGCCAAAACGATAAAATATTTAAATGTAATGACACGTTCTTCCCACCATACAGACATATCTTTCTTGCACGTGTCTGGCTAAAAAAAATGTGAACACGCACTTTCACGTCTCTTTCATGTGTCGAATATACAGGCGTCTAGAAATGGGTCATTTGCATATCAAGAGGTACTTATAATAGATATATAACTTAATTGGACATTACCGACGCCGGAATGTGGCTGATGATGATAACAGAACTAATACACTATACTATTTTGTTGCAATAGGTCATTATATTATTGTTTTGTGAATGATAGTGGTATTCTAATATAAATTTTATACGAATGATAAACAAGCACTACAATTAGCTTTATACATTCCGTCTTCAGGTGATATTCTCGTCGTGCGCTGATAAAAATGGACAAACTTCATAAAATGTTGGACCCTCGTCAATCAGGGTCACTAACTACACACTTATCTACTGATCGGGAAAAATGTGCTCTGTGTTAGGAGGATACTTCTGAAATATTACACCGTCCAGTGGACTCTAAATGTGCAACACATGGAGTAGGTTACACCTCGAGTCGATAGCTGACAATATTGCCGGTTTTATTAATATTGAATGTTTGCCGAAAACGGTTAATGTATCATATTTGAGAGACGATGACAGTACTGAAATAATATTCAATCGTAAGAAAGCTAAATTCCATAACTCATGTATACTGAGTATAAACAAAACACAACTCTATAGGGCGAAAACAAAGGAAATCAACGGTTAAGGACAATGCACACCTGCCAAGCAAGTACACAATCAAATACCGTTGACCAAGTGCTGGCTGAAGATGTAACATGCTTCTTCTGTAAATTCATTGTGGCATGTATTAACAAAGGAAATTAGTGAACATGTAAAAACAAGTGTGCTGTCGAACTGCAAGAGAGTCGTTCGGGACGTGAACTCACTGACAAAACTTGTAGAGGAGATGGGGAATCCTTTCACTGATAGTAGCAAATACCTACTGGAACTAGCCGCCAGTGATATTATGGATTCATGAGTAATATCTTCTGTGCGATATATTGAGAATCTTGGCCCGCAGCAATGTGTGGCATATGTACAAGATCGCCGTATAAGCCAAGCAACCTCTATTGTCGACACTATCAAGAGAAACAATCTTGCCCTCTTCAGTTGATCGCCAGTCCATGAGAAATCAAAGTCTCTGAAGAATAACTGTCTCTCTGCTCTAGACTTTATAAAATGTCTCGGACGAAAGGTGGAAATCTTGACAAGTTGTTTGCACGTGAAAACCATGCATATCCTCCATCCTTGTCACACATGGGCAGCATAAAAACTGGCACTAAATCTGACCTCGTAGGCTGTTTGGAAGATATGCTCCCTGTGCTAGAGAATGATCCAATTTCCACGATCGATGCTGTCAAACATTGACGGTACTGCCATAGTCAACTTTCTTCGACCTCTCACTATCATGACAGTTAATGACTATGCAACCGATGTGTTTCTACCATCCGTTTCTACATCAGTTCACAATTGCAGCATGCAAGTCGGTTGGATGTGGTTTGGACCTGTCACCAGGTTAGGTTATTCCGTTCTGATTTTGGGATTTTTCACCCAATTCCACAGGTTGAATACTGGATCGAACCCGTTGGCGCGGCCTTAAATGACATTAGCTGTTGATAGGCACCAACAAACAAACAAACGAACAAGAGAGGCAGACGTGTACGTAGACGTGTAGCACCATCAATTACAGTTTCTGAAAACTGGCAAGAGTTTCTTCGGATTGATGAAACAAGATGGAACTATTTGCCTATCTGACAACACTTCTAGCAACGCTTGCAACTGACAAACAAGTCATCATCACATACCATACTGCGCATACAGGCATGAGAGGTGTCGGCTCTTGTACCCTGTACCCATGAGGAAGTTGTTACCCATATATTGAGTTATGTGGCAGATGCCGCGAAAGAAGGATATATCGATACATACTGTTGACACGGATATTCTCCTTTTGCCTATTTCATCAGCACAGCATCTTAATATTGAGTACTTGGTTGCATTTGGAACAGGGAAAATTCGGCTCTTGTCCGCACATGGTATGGTACGGGAATTGGGCCCAGATATGTTTGTTGCTTTACCAATGTCACTCATTTTATACGGGACACTTGGAAGGCATAATTTATGGTGAAGTAACACCATTTTGTTTTACATCCACACCAGAGTCCATAGAAGATTGGATTCAACCACTGAAACGTTTTGTAGTTTTGTTGTATGACCGGAAAAGCGGTCGTTATATTGTTGATCAGGCACGAAATCAACCTTTTACTGAAAAGAGTAGGGCACTTGATAATATCACACCTACAAAGACAGCGCTTATATAGCACACTAGAAGGGCAGTATATCATGCGAGTCACAGCTGGGGTCAAATGATGATTCCAGCCACGGTGCTTCAATCATCAAGCGATTGGGGTTGGAAAAAGGCAACGATAATGAGTGGGAATTATTCTGGACTTCTCAGCCGGCAGCTATAAAAGCTTGCCGATATCTCTTAAGGTGCCGCTGTAAAAAGGGATGCAGGGGACAGTGAAAATGTCATAAGGCAGCACTTCCATGTACTGCTCTGTGCCAGTGTGGTGGTGAATGCACACACTGATAAATACACGCAACATACGTCATTTTCAGTTTACATATTGTATAGCTGAGATACAGTGTCTTTAACAGTAATTTCAAATGTGCACATACATACATAACAAGTACATGCCAGAGTTTATTAATTACAATTCATGTACCAGGTACAACTCATCATTTTATAGTACATCTGAAACTGATGGCATATTTTGTTGATTGCGTGGATCAAATAATAGCATGTATGTATATCATATATATGTAGACCTGTACGGGATGTTTCATATCAGTCATCAGTATTAAACATCATTAAGAGCTTGCAAACATGCCCATCAGTTTAACCTTGTGAAAACACAGAACAATATGACGAATATAAAATCACATACAAATTATGGTGGGTGAAGAAATCTTACAGATTACCTTACTACGATAGTAAAGACATGAATCACTACAATGTTTTGTTTGTATCCATCCTTCCAAATACCATCTACACTTAATGTGGTATACCGTAGGCTTTGCATCACTATCAAATAGATCACAGTAAATTAAACTTTGAAAATATTAAAAAAATACACCATTGTAGCGGCCATTTTTAAAATGGCCACCATTTTCAGATATTTAAATGATATTTATGGGAATGATATTCAAATCTATGATACTACATACGTCGTGAGATAAAAAAAGAATGATATTGTTTCTATTTCAGTGACATTATACCAGTTACCCATATCCACATAATATTGGTGGCGGCCATTTTAGACTAGAAATGTGGCCTGTCGGCACACGAATGCCCCCGCTGGCAGCCAAAGAAAACAAGGCATATTTGAATGTGGATCTGTCGTAGGGTGGCAGAGGACCATTGGAGCAATGCGTGTGTGAAATGTGAAGCAGATCCGAGCAAGGAAACAGAAATTATAAGCCATTTACCCGAGCGTTAAGGTTTCAAACGCACCAAGTCTGTAACCTTGACCCTGGGCTTGGCGGGGGCGAGACAATGTGGATTTGTCACAGGGTGGCAGAGGACCATTGGAGCAATGCGTGTGTGAAATGTGAAGCAGATCCGAGCAAGGAAACAGAAATTATAAGGCATTTACCCAACGTTAAGGTTTCGAACGCACCAAGTCTGTGACCTTGACCCTGGGCTTAGTGGAGGCGGCACGAATGTGGATTTGTCACAGGGTGACAGAGGACCATTGGAGCAATGCGTGTGTGAAATGTGAAGCAGATCCGAGCAAGGAAACAGAAATTATAAGGCATTTACCCAACGTTAAGGTTTCGAACGCACCAAGTCTGTGACCTTGACCCTGGGCTTAGCGGGGGCGGCACGAATGCGGATTTGTCACAGGGTGGCATAGGACCATTGGAGCAATGCGTGTGTGAAATGTAAAGCAGATCCGAGCAAGGAAACAGAAATTATAAGGCATTTACCCAGCGTTCAGGTTTCGAACGCACCAAGTCTGTGACCTTGACCCTGGACTTAGCGGGGGCGGGACGAATGTGGATTTGTCACAGGGCGGTAGAGGACCATTGGAGCAATGTGTGTGTGAAATGTCAAGCAGATCCGAGCAAGGAAACAGAAATTATAAGCCATTTACCCGAGCGTTAAGGTTTCGTACGTACGTACGGACGTACGTACGTTACGTAAGTACGGACGCCGGTAACACTATATGCCCCCCTCACCATTCAGTGGCGGGGGCATAAAAATGGCGGCCATTTTTGTCACGTGAAAAATCTGAGATGTCCCTATAGCTAAAAATAATTAAAATAATGTTTCCTAACAGTGCACCAAATTTCATGCTTGTATCACAAAATGCACAATTCTCTGACATATCGATTCCGCTATATGAGAAAAGGTTGTCCAAGTATGGTGTCTGTATGCACAATAGTATTCCATGTACAAGCTTGACTAAAATAATTAACCAAGGTTGACTAAAAACCTTAACCAAGGGGAATTAACTAAGTAATTCAAGGTTAAATGTAGGTCAAGGTCAAATATAGGTCAGGGGTTGTTGAAGTACATCAATAGAAGATGAAGTTGTGCAAGTATGGTTGGTGTAGGGCCAGGAGTATTCCATATACAAGCTTGACTAAAAACCTTAACCAAGGCATGACGGTGACGCCGACACCGACACGCCAATGCCGACGCCGGGGTGACTACATAAGCTCTATCTATTCTTCGAATAGTCGAGCTAATGACCACCAAGCGGAGATAAATCATCGGAAATGTTTGAAAAACAATAGGCTTCTTCGTCTTGCAGTGATAAACATGTATACTGTAAACATATATATTTGGTTATGATCCGTCAAGTGGAACTCTAGTTATTGCGTGGACAAGCTGTGCATGCCCGCCCGCCGATACATGGTGAATACATAACACAACCCATACCTACATGTAGGGAGCATTACATGTACATCACAGATTTTACAATATGCTTTCAAGTCATTGGCAGACATTATAGAAATATCAAGCGCACAGTAACAGAACCAGAAATAGGTGAATTTAACAATGGGGTGAATTTTATTAACATGGAAAAGCAGACGCTTTATGCTAAGTGAGTTTCAAAAGCTACAGTTGTAACTGCAAACATTGGCACTAATAACTAATAATTCCAGCACAAATATATTTACACAATTCCCTAACATTTGATTGGCCCGTAGCAAGTCTCTGTCCAAAATTTATATCCCAGTAAACGCCCACGCCGAACTACTTTCCGTAACCGTGAGGCGCAGTTAAAATAATTCTTAAGAAAACGGAAAATAAACACATTTTCTTGATGAATTTATTTTAAAAGCTGGAATTATAAGGAATGAATGGCCTTTTTGTGGAATTTATCGGGGATATAAACTTGGAAAAGTCGCGGGAATACTGGACGAGGCCTTCCGGCCTTCGTCCAGTATTCCCGCGACTTTTCCAAGTTAATACCCCGATAAATTCCACAAAAAGGCCATTCATTCCTATAATAAAATAATTACATAATACAATACCAGTTCAGGTCTCTTATTCCCCTGGTCTTGTACTTAATTTTTATCACAAAGAAATCATGTTTTTTCTTGATTTTCTTTTAAATATTACATCTATTACATTTCTGGATAGAATATGTAAACAAAAGTATCATCCTAGCTTATCGATAACACAGTCACTAGCTTGGGATATGTAAGTAAAGTACCTGAACAGATTAACCATAAGGCCGAGACAGGCGTGCGATATAGCAGCATTCTGTTGGTTGGTAACATCAATCCTGTGCTGCCGCAACTCCTCCAGGTTATACCAGAACGGCCTGCAATGGCAGCTACAGCATTATAATTCCATTGGCCCGTAGCAAGTCTCTGTTCAAAATTTATATACCAGTAAACTCCCACGCCAAACTACTTTCAGTGACATTCTTAAGAAAACGGAAAATAAACACATTTTCTTGATGAATTTATTTCAAATGATGGAATTATAAGGAATGAATGGCATTTTTGTTGAATTTATCGGGGATATAAACTTGGAAAAGTCGCGGGAATACTGGATGAGGCCTTCCGCAAAAATGCAATTCATTCCTATAAACACTGTCACAGAGCTCCAGATGAGGTGTGTATTGTCGCATTTTACAGACTTATTTTAGCAGAATATGCATCGATTATCAAAATTGGGAGTACAAAATACGCACAGCAATGTGAAAATATGCATTGCTTTTCAAATTGAGTAGTGAAAATATTGTAATAAAGTTGAACATTTACTTAGTAGAGCTGCAAAAAGCAAACACTGTTTGCTTTTTGCAGCTCAACTATGTAAATTTTCAACTGTATTACAGTATAAATAATAGCCCGTGAGCCAATAACCGAAACCCTCCCCCCCCTGTGGGATTTTTGCAGACATATATTTCCTGAAACTACATTCAATTATGAGTGTTAATCCGTTGTCTGCGCTCTGTAACCCGATGGATGAACATATGGCGCCATTTTCAAGTATGTCACCCTCGGTATTTTTAGTATCTTGAAAAATCACATTTTTTAATAAAAATTGCCTAACTTATATCCTTTTGTTCGAATAAGATGGTATTTTCGTGCGTTTTCCGAGATTTTGAACACCATGGAATAGAATAATATACAATTGAAATAAATTTGACAATCTAGAAGTCATATTTTGGAGGTTTTATTACCCCACCCACCCAATTTAAATGGTAAAATATACATGTTAATAACTTTATGAAAAGTTGGCGTTTTTTCATTTTATCAATGTCAATGTAGTCTAGTAGGGCCAATTGAACATATCCAATGTATATACGTCGACTATTTAGTGTCTACCACAAAATATACAAAGTGAAAAATAACATATTTTCGACCATTCCCCACCCACTCATTTTACAATGGCAATTTAACAGGTATGTAATATTATGCAATTTAACAACATTATAACTGCTTACTATGGATTGAAAACAACTCAAATATGTAACTAAATATACTATGAGTCCGTGTTTTCGTCCGTCTGTACGGACATTTCTCAAATAAAAATTGAGGGTACCGATTTTTGAAATATATCCGAATATTCAAACATTTTGGGGCACTAGATCATTATCGGCAACAGTAGTTGATCTACAACATTAATAATCTCGTTATAGTGGCGAGACAATCCTCACAGCACCAGCAAGATGAAACACAATAGGCAAAAACTGAATCCACATATAATACAATTGAAGAGGCAACATACATCATGGTTTTACAGTATTCAACTTGCAATACAAAATATTCTACATGTTGTTCAAGTCAAAACATCGCACCTGTGGCAAGGCAATCCTCACAGCATCAGGCAAGATGAAACACAATAGACAAAAACGTAATCCACATATAATACAATTCAAGAGGAAACACATGTCATGGTTTACAGTAATCAACTTGCAATACAAACTATTCTACATGTTGTTCAAGTCAAAACATCGCACCTGTGGCGAGGCAATCCTCACAGCATCAGGCAAGATGAAACACAATAGGCAAACACTTAATCCACATATAATACAATTCAAGAGGCAACACATGTCATGGTTTAAAGTATTCAACTTGCAATACAAAATATTCTACATGTTGTTAAAGTCAAAACATCGCACCTGTGGCGAGCAATCCTCACAGCATCAGGCAAGATGAAACACAATTGGCAAAAACGTAATCCACTTATAATACAATTCAAGAGGAAACACATGTCATGGTTTACAGTAATCAACTTGCAATACAGATATTATACATGTTGTTCAAGTCAAAACATCGCACCTGTGGCGAGGCAATCCTCACAGCATCAGGAAGATGAAACACAATAGGCAAAAACGTAATCCACATATAATACAATTCAAGAGGAAACACATGTCATGGTTTACAGTAATCAACTTGCAATACAAGATATTATACATGTTGTTCAAGTCAAAACATCGCACCTGTGGCGAGGCAATCCTCACAGCATCAGGCAAGATGAAACACAATAGGCAAAAACTTAATCCACATATAATACAATTCAAGAGGCAACATACATCATAGTTTACAGTATTCAATTTGCAATACAAAATATTCTACATATGTTAAAGTCACATTCAATATGTTAAATTCACACATGTGGCGAGGTAATCCTCACAGCATCAGGCAAGATGAAACACAATAGGCAACAGCTTGATCCACATATAATACAATTCAAGAGGCAACATATATCATGGTTTACAGCATTCAACTTGCAAAAAAATGTATACATGTTGTTAATGTCAAAACATCGCACATATGGCGAGGCAATCATCACAGCATCAGGCCAAGATGAAACACAATGTACAAACGTTCCAGCCACATATAATACAATTCAAGAGGCAAAATACATCATGGTTTACAATATTCAAATTGCGATCGTCACAACATCAGGCAAGTTATGTGAAGTTCTAATTGTGAGAGTAGGATAAGATAAATCCAGACTAGTCATACGCGTCATCAGTGTCAAACATGCCATCAAGTAGGCTCTCTGCTTCAGGATCTTCTGTTTCATCAGTGTATCAGGTACGTCATCCCGTTCCTCTATTAACAGATCAACCATTTCACTTGACAGGTGATCTCCTTCTGTCCACTTGCATTCTAACAAGCCATTGTTAACTTCCCATCCATGTTCATCTGGTGGCGGTATGTCTGCATCACGCCGGTCAGCATTGTTCCAAATGAGCGTTTGATAGTTGGCTCTTGCTACGTCGAAAGAAGATCGCCAGACCTGGGGCTACACTTTTGTAGAAATAGCTCCATTCGTAGCTTGTTGATATCTGTAATGTCTGATTTGTTGTACAGCAAGCATACAAAGTGTTCAAGCGTTTGAAATAGCTTTTCATCAACTGACTGAGACATTTCCCAACTTCTGGAAGGCTTCAATAAACTCTGGATGCCGCTGGAGTGTTTTCAAAGGAGTAACTTTACCACGTCGAACGAAAGCACTTGTGCTATCACAGCCTGTAAAAGCATGGAGTGCAGGCAATGCCCAAACACAGTTCAGTTCCTATGTCTCCAATGACACCATGTATGTCAACCAGCCGCCTCTTGATCCCAACTCCGGTATCTAACAGCAGTTGTTGTTTCAGCTTCTGTCCGAATTTCAACATCAAAACAAACACATCCGTGTCTGGGGATCTCACAATAATGGTGCTGTTCTCTGGTGTATGCAGTGCATGGTACGCATAATGCAGGATTAGCCGTGTATCCGCCTCCTCTTGCGATGAGTGCAACTCCTCTATCTCAACAGTTTGTGTAGTCTTACCATCAGTGCTAGTTAGCTGCATACATTGCTCCCCGCTTACAAACTGAATAGTCTTGCCGATCAGCTTTGGAGCATACTTATCTTGCATCCATTCAGACATGAGAAGTCTAATTAGTTGTGTTTTGTTTGAATTGTTTGACAAGAACAGTTTCCAATCTCGTGGAACTTTTGTGAGAGGTCCTTTTATAATGTAAGTCTTTGATATTCCCCTGCGTATTCGCTCAGATGCTTTTATTGACAAGTCTTGGTATGTATCTGTCAAAAAATCTACACGCTCAACTTTCGGGAGCTGATGATATATGTTATCTGCAAGATCTGCGAATGTGTTTGGCAAAGCGGTCTGCATGTGTAACAGTGCATTGCCGTCAATAATATAGCTCACTTGACCCGTCGGAGGTACATCAACACTATGTGATTGTCCTTCAAGCTGGTGCATGAGTTTAGCTTTATCAGTTTTTGCTGGCGAGCCATCCGCAGTGGCGAGCGACCATGGCACAGGTCCCAATGGGTAGCTAAACACCTTTTCCATGTCAATGTTGTGTTTGAGAGCAAGTGAAATTAGCTGCCCAAATATATTTCGTTCAGCTACTAACTCCTTTGTCTTTCTCTGCGTACCAGTGAGCTTCACAGCTTTAGCGAGTGATGCAAATGTTTTCAGGCGCAACTGTTTTATTGGTGCATGAAAGCTGACTGACTTTTCAACAAACCGCTCCTGGACAAACCGCGCAAACCTTTGTTTTCCTGTCATTTCTGCAGACAGTAGATCGTCAAAGACATCTTTAGGAGCTGGCGCCCCTGAAGATATGCAATAGAGCGATTCATCCGATACTTCAAACGGATCTATAAAATTTCCTATTGCATTGATAATTTTCTTGACGTCTGTTTCACTTCTGGATATTTCCGAAGTTCGTGTGTCCTTGTGTGAAGACTGTTCATGCGCGTTCATATCAGCCAGTTCAAGCGTAGCATCCATGTAGCTAGCTCGGAAGTGTCTCGTCATACACCATCTGTAGTATGCTGCATAATTGCGGCTGAAACCGATGATACCTCCATGTGACTTAACATGGCGATTGATGGTTTGCTCTATTGTGATATCCACGCCATTTCTGGATGACGGAACACTGGATCGGTTCACGCTGAATCCATTGTTCCTCAACAGATCTTCCATCCCAGTATATAACTGCTCTAAGTTTAACAAACTCAGCAGATATACTGTAGTATACCGTGCCTAGTTGGGATGGTCAAAGCTGAAGAACAATGGACACATCTTCTGAAGACATGCTATGTGAAGGTCTAAGTTGTTTTCTTTGGTGGCTCGGAGAAACTGCAACACCGTATGCACCGAATCCATGTATCCCAGCCAATACTGTGCCGTTTTCCCAAGTTTCCCTTCACTAACCCTGTCTCGAAACTCCGAGTATGATGACAATGCTTTCATGCATTTGTCATTTGTCATGAACTCCAATAATCTCCAAAAATACCCGAAAGGGCCATTATATAATACCTGTTTGGCGGCCATTTTGAAAATAATTACCGTTGATAGCACACCAGAAATAATGAAAATCGATGTGAAAAAGGATCTGCCATGTGAATATGTTGCTACTGACATGATTAAATTGTAGGTAGCTCATCGTGTGGTGAAACAAAATGTTGCAAGCATAAACAATTAAGTATTTTGGTGGCCATTTTGATAATTGTGGCTATTTGAGGATGGTATCCAATATAAAACTTATTGTAAGTAATTTTATACTCAATTGGTGAAAAAAATGATATCGCTTAACTTGGAAGAACTTGATTTAAATGACACATATCGGCCTGTTCTAAAACCACCCAGTTTTGTATGGCGGCCATTTTGGAAAATGGCCGCCATTTGTTCATCCATCGGCTTTGTAGGCGCAGACAATCAGGTTTGATAGACAATAGGTTACTGAATCCGAAAATCATACTGACCAAAAATCCCACAGGGGGGGGGAGGGGGGGTTATTGGTGGCTCAAGGTCTATAAGTGAATAAGTAATAATACACTCAAATATTTAAAGCCCCAATACGGCTCAAGTTGCCGAATTTGGCCTCCTATTGGGTTTTCCCACACATAAATCCAACAGGTTTCTATTTACACACACTTTGAAACTGTTTGCATTCATTTTGGTACAAAAATGAGTTTGTAGTCGATGAAAATATCATTATTTGTTGATAAACAAACAGCAGGTGCGTGTTCAAAGTCCGATCGATTTTCCGATAGAAGCTCGGGTCAACTGCCCAACTCCCTGATTCGCGGCCGATGAATTCCGATAGCCGGAGTTTATCGACTCGCTTACGAGCCGAAGCCGTTGGGTTACGGGAATTAATTTGTCAATATTGATATTTTGCACCGAGTGGTACACAAAACAAGTTTTTGTTGTCTTCACATTGCGATTAAGATGTAAATCTCAAGACTTGAGATGTATCTATTAGGCAGTATATGTTAGTTTTGTGTACTAAATCAGTTGCCAAACATGTTTTTGTGTTTGAAAAAATCGGAAAATTGTAATACTGAGCCGTTCAGGGCCTTTAAATTTGTTTCGATCATTTGTTTCCTATTTAATAATGAAGAAAATCAATAATCCATTTGTAAAGATAAAATAAGCATTTAATTTGAAATCAGCGGGTACAAACCTCTTTAGACACACAGCTTATCTGGAGCTCTGTGTCACTTCCAAATCACTGGCAGAGAATTGAGCTTGCAATTTGTGAGACTAGTTCATTTACTATGTGAGGAATATTGTTTATAAAAATCTGAAAAATGTTGACAAATACTGTAGATCTTGATGAGACGGCTCGTAACCGGCTCGTTACGAGCCGGCTCATCTGGATCTACAGTGTTTGCAAATGTTAGCTTTACATTCTGTAGGGCTGAATTGGGTAATGGGCTAGATATGTGGTGAAATCATAAAATTGAAGGGGTGAGTAGAACAAGGGGACTAATTCCTTCCTTGAGGGTTAGCACACTTCTCCCACTCATTCATTGAACTTACATCCGAAACCAACAACATACATGTATACTACTGTAACCACGATTGAACAATGCAATTCAAGCAAGTCACATTGACAATATTTACAATATTTTCTGTAAATGGCATCGAAATGTGTACAGGACGGAGCAAAGAATTTGTTTACCTTATTCTTTTTTCACTTATTGATCTTTTTATGTATATTTAATGTATTTATAGACCTCGGTCCATTACTTCAAAATGTGATTTCACCTCTGTATTTCATTGAATTCAATATGCAGCTTGAAGGATGAAAACTTGTTGGCAAAGATGGATGCTGCTTCCTGAGGCAGACTGGGGATATATTTGGTGTTGGCGTCCTCATCCGACTCGGGGTCGCAGGTAAAGGTCACCGTTCCTTCATCAAGGTCAATCAGAACCAGACCATCAACCTTCAAGAGCACCACATATGAAAGAACTGACTGTACTAAACATGATATAGGATATTTTCCGCATTTCCAAATAGTGGAAAAAACAGACAGCAAGCGACAAATGTATTACATAGAAGATCGGTTTTATCCAATTGGAACAGTTCGAACATGCTAAATCCTGAAAATGACTAAACAAACATGTGTTTGCACCCAGTGTGCTTCCCATGTTGAAACATTAATAGTATTTTTCTGCAATTATCAGGAACCTCAAATCCTGATTTCAGGATATATCCTGAAAATGATGATTTATAGGATAAATATTAACCCTTAGACTGCTACTCACAACACTTGTTGTCTGCTGTTGCTTTTATATCTTACCTTATTTCTCAATAAAACATGGTTTGACAGCACTTCAGAATCATTTCCAATGGAATGTTGTAAATTATTCTAAAGTGCTGTCAAAGCATGTTTTTGATGATAAAAATGTTAAATAGAAAATAAACAGCAGACGACAAGCAAATTAAGATAGCGGTCTAAGTGTTAAATGAGTTTAAATTCCAATGGGAATGAGTCTATGTCAAGTCTCCAAAAAAAAAGTTTATAATAAATTTGATATTAAAGCAAGACTGTCAAGACCATGTATTAAATCAAGTAAAGTCAGATAGACGATCCAAAATGTCTAACATCAGTATCACAGAATGGTGCTATCGGCCTGGCATTGTAACAGATCTGGATCACTTCGGGCTTCTGTTGCGAGTGACAGTCGAACATGAACCGTATACAGTGTACTAGACCTGGATGACCTTCTGCTTATGTCGCGAGTGAGTCGAACATGAACCGTATACAATGTAAAAGACCTGGATGACCTCGTGCTTATGTCACGAACGACAGTCGAACATGAACCATATACAGTGTAACAGACATAAATGACCTCATGCTTATGTCGCGAGTGACAGACAAACATGAACCGCATAAAGAGTAACAGACCTGGATGACTTTGTGTTTATGTCGCGAGTGACAGTCGAACATGAACCATATACAGTGTAACAGACATGAATGACATCATGCTTATGTCGCGAGTGACAGTCAAACATGAACCGTATAAAGAGTAACAGACCTGGATGACTTTGTATTTATGTCGCGAGTGACAGTCGAACATGAACCATATACAGTGTAACAGACCTGGATGACCACATGCTTCTGTCGCGAGTGACAGTCAATAATGAACCGTATACAATGTAACGGACCGGCATGACCTTGTGTTTATGTCGCGGGTGACAGTCGAACATGAACTGTATACAGTGTAACAGATTTGGATGACTTCGAGTTTATGTCGCGAGTGACAGTCAAACATGAACCATAAACAGTGAAACAGATTTGGATGACTTCGTGTTTATGTCGCGAGTGACAGTCGAACATGAACCGTATACAGTGTAACACACCTAGATGACTTTGTGTTTATGTCACGAGTGACAGTCGAACATGAACCGTATACAGTGTAACAGGCCTGGATGACTTCGTGTTTATGCCGCAAGTGACAGTCAAACATTGAACAATATACAGTGTAAGAGATTTGGATGACTTTGTGTTTATGTCGCAAGTGACAGCCGAACATGAACCGCATACAGTGTAACAGATATGGATGACTTTGTGTTTATGTCGCGAGTGACAGCCGAACCTGAACCGTATACAGTGTAACAGACCTGGACGACTTTGTGTTTATGTCGCGAGTGACAGCAGAACATGAACCGTATACAGTGTAACAGACCTGGATGACTTCGTGTTTATGCCGCGAGTGACAGTCAAACATTGAACAATATACAGTGTAAGAGATCTGGATAACTTTGTGTTTATGTCGCGAGTGACAGTCAAACATGAACCATAAACAGTGTAACAGATTTGGATGACTTTGTGTTTATGTCGCAAGTGACAGCCGAACATGAACCGCATACAGTGTAACAGACCTGGATGACTTTGTGTTTATGTCGCGAGTGACAGTCGAACCTGAACCGTATACAGTGTAACAGACCTGGATGACTTTGTGTTTATGTCGCGAGTGACAGCAGAACATGAACCGTATACAGTGTAACAGACCTGGATGACTTCGTGTTTATGCCGCGAGTGACAGTCAAACATTGAATAATATACAGTGTAAGAGATCTGGATAACTTTGTGTTTATGTCGCGAGTGACAGTCAAACATGAACCATAAACAGTGTAACAGATTTGGATGACTTTGTGTTTATGTCGCAAGTGACAGCCGAACATGAACCGCATACAGTGTAACAGACCTGGATGACTTTGTGTTTATGTCGCGAGTGACAGTCGAACCTGAACCGTATACAGTGTAACAGACCTGGATGACTTTGTGTTTATGTCGCGAGTGACAGTCCAACATGAACATACAGTGTAACAGACCTGGATGACCGCATGCTTATGTCGCGAGTGAGTCGAACATGAACCGTATACAGTTTTAAAGACCTGGATGACCTCATGCTTATGTAGTGAGGGACAGTCGAACATGAACCGTATACAGTGTACTAGACCTGGATGACCTTCTGCTTATGTCGCGAGTGAGTCGAACATGAACCGTATACAATGTAAAAGACCTGGATGACCTCATGCTTATGTGGCGAGTGACAGCCGAACATGAACCATATAAAAAGTAACAGACCTGGATGACTTTGTGTTTATGTCGCGAGTGACAGTCGAACATGAAACATATACAGTGTAACAGACCTGGATGACTTCGTGCTTATGTCATGGGTGACAGCTGAACATGAACCATATATAGTGTAACAGACATAAATGACCTCATATTTATGTCGCGAGTGACAGCCGAACATGAACCGTATAAAGAGTAACAGACCTGGATGACTTCGTGTTTATATCACGAGTGACAGCCAAACATGAACCGTATACAGTGTAACAGACCTGGATGACTTCGTGTTTATATCACGAGTGACAGCCAAACATGAACCGTATACAGTGTAACAGACCTGGATGACTTTGTGTTTATGTCGTGAGTGGCATCCGAACATAAACCTCACAGAGTAACAGACAGACCTGCATGACTTCATATTTATGTGGTGAGTGACAGCAGAACATAAACCACACAGAGCAACAGACCTGGATGACTTCGTGTTTATGCCGCGAGTGACAGCCAAACATGAAGACCCCGGGCGCCTGTAGATAACCCAGTAGGTGGGAGGGCAGCACCGTCACGTACGTGAACCTCCACTTGAACGGTAAGATGAAACTGAGAACACTCTGCAAGAAAAATAGCTTTAGTTGGTGAAGAGCATTATGCTACCAGTTTTGCTAAACTTGTAGACAGGTATTATACTTGAATGAGAATGTGTAAAACATGAAGTAAATGTGGGTGTTACTGGAGAAACAGTCACAGCCACAGTTCCGTCACAATCCCACGTACCTCCATAACGATAGTGAGCAGTGAGATATTGGAGGAGAGGAAGACAATGCGTTCCTCGATCATCACACAGACAAGCAGCTTGAGGAGCTGTTCCACGGGGAGACAGAGAAAGACGAGATGTAGCGGCATGTCGATCACGAGCCGGTCGGGGTGGTCCGGGGGCATCAACGTAACCAGCATCTGGTACAGATTGAGCTCCTGGAACAGTGAAAAGTGAATGTAAAAAGTGAATGAGTTTAATATCCCAGCTAAGGTCATATAGAGACGGGACCACAATTTAAAGTCTCATCTGACAGACCAGTTGGATGGAAATACTATGAATGTATTTTGATGCCTAAGGCGAGGTTTGAACCCACAACCTCCGGAATAAAGTCAGGTGTCCTAACCCCAAGGCCACATCCCATCCCAGAAGGTTGACAAAGAGTACTGTAATAACCCTAAATATTTGGACACCATTTGGAAACCCATATAGAATGGTTTCCCAAAACAAATTGTATCCAAATATATTGTTATTGCGATAAACCAGTAGAACCCTACTAACCCTAAACATTGGGACACCCTTTGTTATGGTAAACCAGATATTTATATGTGTTTCCTGGAATGAAAATGGCCGATTATTTAAGGTTAATACGGTAGGTATAGATGAGTTATATATACAGGGTACTGAACATGGGAAATAACAAGCAACTGGCCTTAGACCTACTTTAAGGGCTTCATTGGCAATTAAATTGGCGGTGTTTTTCTCTTTGATGTCACGTTGCTTAGTTTAAACTAAGTAACTCGACATGAAACAGACAAACTCAGCAAATTTATAAATCACAAGTAACTTCCTTCAGAACTAGGTACTTCACCATAGGGGCACCATTGGCATTAGATTTGGTGGACGTTGTCTGTTTGGTGTCACTTTGTTAAGTTCAAACTTACCAACGTGATGGATGTCAAACTCCGCCAATTGTAACGACGATGATGCCCAGAAATAGTTTCTAAGAGAAGTTACTCATGCTTGTCCAAGGTCGATAACCTATCTACCCAAGACTGGGGGCCTTTTCACTAAACTTTGTACGACTTAAACGTTAATAAGTGCAAAATTATGATAATCTGTAAATTTCACATTAACAATGTTTTCTCGTAAACAGTTATTGGATTTAAATTTATTGACCATAGCCTATGTTCAATAAATGTAAATCCATCAATTGAAATTTCCAGACGATCCTAAATTTGCATTTACAAACATTTTAGTCGTACAAAGTTTAATGAAACGACCCCCTGGTCTATAGAGCATACGGTATGTGACCAGCCATGAACAATGGGGGTTGATTGAGCATGTACATGTACATTGTAATCATGCTCAAAATCATGTAGTTTTATTGGTTGAGACTCAGCCAATTAACCTGCATGCTTTTGAGTATGACTGTCACGAACATGCTCAGAATGTTGCAGAAGCATCGGCTCTGTAGCCGATTTCACCAAAATTGCTAAGCATACTTATCTATCTTTAGAAGCATACTTTGAGGGAGTAAATAATGATTTTTCCTGAAATGCATTATTTCATATAGAACTAATGACTACATATATTTGATGATTAAAAGTATGCAGGATTATTATACTGAATTTATTACATTATCACAGCCACAATGGCTGTGATAATGTAATAAATTCAGTATGATAAAAAATAATAAATTTATCCTGAAATTAAAAATTTCTCCCTCAAAGTCTACTTTATAGCAAGATAAGTATACTTTGTAATTTTGGTAAAAGTTGCTACTGATCAACTAGCACAGGCATGTAGAATGATGTGGATCCAAAGATTTTGTTAAAGGCATTGGAAATGTTTTAACAACTTTATACATTTTATTCCATTTAGAGAACATGTTTGGATATTCTATACCAATTTTTCTTCTTTTGAAGTTGTACATGAAATAATAGGGCCATACTTGAATCATGCGACAGCCACTGGAAACAAACCACTGTATGGCAGACAGGCCTCGACAAAGTCCTTCATTTTTTACTAGTCCAGATTTCAACTCGTACATTAATATATGTTTTAACCCTTTGAACCCGAAATCCCGCTATAGTGGTTTATGCAAAAAGTGCAGATCCAGATGAGCCGGCTCGTAATGAGCCGTTTCATCAGGATCTGCACTTTTTGAAAGTAATTTTAATATTTTTGAGAACAAAAAATATCCCCTTTTCATAAATGGACTAGTCTGAAAACCATTTTGTGATGGTTGGGTTGGTTGCAAAATGAACATATCAAAATCCATTCCAGTTACTTAGGGGTGAAAGGGTTAATGTTAACGCAGTGTCACCACTTCATCCAGAATGAAAATTCACTCGTCAATAGGAGCGGATGAGTGGATTTGTCGAGGCCTGGCACACTGTAGACTGCAATTGCATCACAGGAGCATAGGAATGTGTGGAGACATGTTATCTGATTTAGCGGTTACCACGGATATATTGCCGGCAGGTGGTACGGGTGTGTATGTGAGGATGCGAGCATATTCCTTCAAGAAAAACATCATCTCCTCAGGGTCCCTCTCTATTCTGCTCACCATACTGAAACAGACAACCCTTAGTGACAGTACTAAAAGTACAGGCGCGGATACAGGGGGGGGGGTCCAGGGGGTCCGGACCCCCGCCCCTGCTCCCGGCAAAAAAAAAAAAAGATGAAAATCTACAATACTTTGGTGGCCTACCAGGTGTCAGGAAATCGCATCTGCGGCGATCTGGCATCTAAAAATTTCCTCAAACCCCCCTACTTTACGATTTCGCGCTCGTGGAGGTTGTAATTACAGACCCCCACCCCCCCTGCAATTATTTCTGTATCCGCGCCTGAAGTAGCAATTACTGTATTACTGCTGTTTAAATTTGTTTAATTTTGTTCATCATTTGGTTCCTATTTTAGAAGGAAGCTAAATAATAATACATTTGTAAAAGTAAAATATGCATTGAATTTGAAATATCGGAGTATAATACTCTTTAAATACAAAACTTATCTGGAGCTCTGCATAAATAATTTCATACCTGGACAAGCACTCCTTCATTTTTGTGAAGTAGGGGAACTTGGACAAGGTGACACAGCAGTGAGGAATAAAGCAGAGGTGCTTCCCCTCATCCATGTCTCCCTCAAACATGCTCGCCAGGTTCATGTAGATATGGCCCTGGTCGTCCTGTAATACACACAGGGCCAACTATACAGGTGATTACGGGTGTCTCACCCACAAGATCACGGTGTCTCACCCACAAGATCATGGTGTCTCACCCACAAGATCACGGCACCTGAATGACACTGGGTGGATAGCCATCAATGTGAAGAATGCATAGACAATGTTTTGCAATGATTTTACAACTGATAGGAGATATTCAATAGTTGTTGACACAAAGGTCAAGTTCACCAAGGTGAAGCTGAAGGTTAATTTCACCCAAATGACACTGGGTGTATACTGCAGGGCTTCTAAAATTTTCAGTTTTCCGGTTCTGGACCGATTTTTGAACTCTCAGACAAAAATTGCTAGTCGGCTGCTATTTCGCTATAAACCTTGTAAATTTACCGGTTTTGACCACCAAGTAATTTATGACACATATCTGCGGGCCATATCCGTGTTAAACCAGTGTGCAGCTCGCTGTGTATTCAGTTTCTCCAAGTATCGATTTTTCTTAACACACGCGTGGGACATGTGTATAGCAGATTACTGTCTGTTTCACGTTAACCTGCCCAACTTTTACACCTATTTAAACACCCTAAAACTCTTATTTTTTGGCATAAAATCATTTTTCAGCAAAATTTAGCAATGAGCTATCTTTTTATTTTTTGAATTTCGGTCCTATAATGAAGTAATAGCCATAAATCTAGAATTGAATGCAGGGTTGCAATGTTAAAATGTCACGTGCGGTCAGATTTTCAACATTTTTCTAGCATAGAACAGCTTGCTGGATTTCATTGTTAAAAAAAAAAGACACTAACCTTGTATTTATGAGAGCAAATCTTGCCAGGTTGAAAAATAAAGGAATCGGTGTTGATACAAGAATTCCAGAAAAAAATGCCGAGAATTTGGTCAAAATACAACATGATGTCATCATCATCTGCTACAGCTTTCGTATCTATTGACAATGCCAAACTGAGGATGGCACGCTGTTCCTACCATGCAAAATTAATTGCAAATATCCTCACACATTGACACCGGTGTAAATCTACATTCTCTAATGGTATGACTTGGGAACACCATATATACGTCATTTCCAGCGGAAGTATACAGTCACTTCCTGTGAGCCAATTTCTTTGCCAGACGAATTTCCGGCGGACAACTTGGTTTACTAAATGCTGATTGGTTGGTGAAGGTCACGAGTTTAATCGAATCAAGTTTGTTAGCATTCACAATTTACAATACATTAGGACGTATTAGCAATAGTATCAGATCGACTTGGAACCTTATGGATGAATGATATTCGCTAAATATATGAAGATTAAATGATTAATTGATATATTTTAATGCAAATTGTTTAAGTTATATGCCAGAAAATGATGTTAATAAACAAATTTATTAAGAATTTGTGTTCAGTTCGCAATAATAGTTGTTGTTGTTGTTTACCGGAAGTGATTATTGCAATAGTACTTTCTTGTTTTATTGTCAACAACTAAAATTCGGTGAAATAAAATTTATAAGGCAAAAGCCCATCCATAATTGTTTATTCGAAATAACTTTGTTATTAGACGGATTTTCTTGAAATAAAAAGTAGGCTCATTTCTAAAAAATATTTTTACATTGTTTTATATAAAAAAATAAGCAGCTTGGAGTGTTTTTATCGCAATAAATCTTGGGCAGCACTTCGTGGAACAGACAATAGTGACTTAAATAGACTGGCTTCAGCGTAAAGATACGAGAGTTCCTAGACTCGCCATTTCTGATGATGTTAAAATAAAATACAGAAACCATGCACTGTGTTTATCTGTGTTTGTAATATTTAACACCAAGTTAAACTGACACGGACTATCGGCCCGGGCTATTCCATATTAAGTTAGGAACTGTTACATTACGCTGTATTAGGGGTCATTTTTGTGTATATAAAATGTACCGTACATGTACGTAGGAATGCGCAGATCCTGATGAGCCGGCTCACATGATCTACAATTCGCAAACATTTTGATAAACGACAAGGTACGTCTGTCGTGTTAAAAGCACACTCATTAGGGATCAGGAATTAGGGATCAATTGAAGTGCTAAATCACACCGCCGATGTACTTTGAACTCGATCTGAGGGTTAAAGAAACACCGAATGTTAATTCAATTGTACAGGCCGATAATTAATTTTGAAGTCGGTGTGAACAGTGATAATAGCATAATTAGCAATGAATTACGAGTGGGTATATAACGCATTTTTTGTCTATATTGTCCGTTAGGCCCGTAGCCAGGATAAGGCAGACGAGGCAGCCGCCTCGTCTGAGAGTTTGCCGATTTTTTTTTTCTTTTTTTTTTTTATATTTAATGCCGTATCCGGTGATCTAAGTGCCGGGAAATCACGTCTATGACGATCTGGATATAAAAAAATTCTTCAAACCCCCCGCGTTAGCGGTGCGCGTCGCGCTCGCTTGTTCACAATATTTTTTTCGCCTCATCTCATTTTTAGGTCTGGCTACGGCCCTGTCCGTCATTCGATTATTATTGAAATGACACAACAAACTATTTTGTCGTTATTCACAAAGACAACTTACCGACTTGGCAACCCAGCAGAGAGGAATAAATATAAAACGAAACAAGACACAGACTGGTAAAATTTTAATTTATTTTAGTCTACCGAAAATTTACCTGCAATCAATCGGCATCACGATTCGTCTGTGTCGTTTCGCATTTTTTCCGTCTTTGCGCTATTTAGGCACACAACGTGACCCGGTGCATACACAATTTTGTCCACTTATGTTGTTTCTAAACACGATTTATTTATCCCAATACAACATTTATCCCATTATTTCTAGTACTTTGTTTGAACTTCGAAATTTCAGTTAAAGTTTTAATAAGTGGGGGGGGGGGGGGTCTGCTCTGACAATGGCCGACAGTGTTACGTCTGGACTCTGGACCGATTGGCATTCTGAAATTTTAGACGCCCTGGTGTATAGTCATCAATGTGAGCAAGGTATTGATGAAGATTGGTAATTATCTGCCTCCTTTGTAAGTGCAAATTAAAGATCGTCTGGATATTTCAATTATTGGATTTACATTTATTGAGCATAGGCTGCATAGCAGCCTATATTCAATAAATGTAAATCCATCAATTGAAATATCCAGACGATCTTAAATTTGCACTTACAAACATTTTAGTTGTACAAAGTTTAGTGAAACGGGCCCCAGGATCAGGAGCTATTCAACATTTTGAATGTATATGTCATTTCAATGACTGTCTAAATGAATATTGACTATAATAAATAAAGCTCTTATTAAACTAAGAAATACTCTAATATTTTGTGGAATAACAGTTTCACATAGATAACCTCAAAATTTGTGATATTTTACAGGATTTAAGAAAAGGCATGCAGAGTATTACCCGCAAAATTAGTTTTCGCCTTATCTGTTTTAAGCTAGAGTGTTATTAAACATCTGATTGAATAACAGTGCAACCGCTCTATAAAAGCCACCCATCGGCAGACACAAAACTGGCAGTTCTAGAAAGGTGACTGTTGTAAGGGAGGGGGATGGGGGTGGGAGGGGGTTGTGGGGGGATAACCGTTCATGTAGGTATGACTGTATATCAATACAATATGCAGCAAGACACAGCCTCTGAATCTTTACAGAAAGTCTTACCTTTTCCACGACAAAGCTACGGTAGAATGTGAGGCACAAGGCAAAGGATTTGTTTCCAGACACATCGGTGAGCACCAGGTAATGTGTTTGATTCTCCGGTTTCTTCCGGAATACTCTCGTGCCATCTGTGATTAAACAAGGAGCACAGACTAACAAAACCAGCATAGTCGAAGATCACACTGCACATCAAGAAAAACAATAGTTCATGATGAATAGGATTAGAATTTACAATTGATACAAATGTCCAGTAGCCTATTTCACCAACATTGCAAAGTATTCTTTTCTAGCAAAGTATTAGTGAAGTTAGCTTTGTCGACAACATAGGTTCCCGTTCGATTGGCGTGCTGAAAGCGATTTTATTGTTTCATTTGCTTGCTTAGGGTGTCAGAAACGAAAAAAAAATTGGTGGCAATTTTACTTTTGACTTTTGGGTGTTTTACGGCCCATCGAAATACCCCACCCACTTATTTACTATTGTGGAAATATATTTTCCTCAAATTATGGTACAAATGCATATGTGGTGTCTATTTATATGTTTTCATGGTCAAAGAACACGAATAAAATAAATTCAAATTGATTGGTCCAATGCCTTGCTCATGAATATGCAAATTAGGCATAAACATCAATAAAAAACAGTGTTTTCCTCGATGTATTTACATGTATATCTAATTGAATAATTCATGAAATAATGGTTGGCTATATATGAGGATAACCGATGATCTACGCGGTTTAATCTTCAATGGTACTTCCACGGCATCCGGCATGCAATACTACAGCTCTTATTACGTAATTCCATACCAATTTGAAATCTACTAAATTCCATACCAATTTGAAATCTGCTGTGTATTGGATATTGGATGCTGACGTGTATTACCGGAAACTTAACAACGCTGAGCTTTTTGCACCACGAAAAAGATACTTCTTCTTGTACATGATCACGTCATCAAAATCCACGTGTGGTGTAAATGGTAGCGTTGTTAATTTGTTTTTGACCAATGAATAACTGATGTTGTCAAGGACGTGAGCAATTTCAGCGGTTGCATCGCAGTTCGCTTGAGCTGTTCAATACAACAGTACCACATTAGTTTGTCGGTATTTGTCGTACAGTGTTTATATCAAACACACAGGGCAATCAATCGGTAGGCACCGTATATAGCATAATAATCAAAATGTCTTCACACATCTGTATAGTTTGTGATGGTGGCAAATTGGAAGGTCATACTTTTATCCACAATCCTTCAGAGGAATCAATTCTTAAATTGAAAACCTTTGCTAGGAAGCGTGCAAACTATGGCGAAGTAAAATATGCACCACTCGCTCAGCAGATGGATGACATGTCCTCAAGCGAACTAGAGTCTGTATCATATCATAATGAATGCTACAAAACTGTGGTGCACAAGGGGATGCTAGGCAGGGCCGAGAAGCGATTTCTGCAAACGGCATCGTGTAGTGACAACGTAACTCCTGCAAAGGTAGACGGCCGTCATCACAAACGCCTGCGCGCGACACAATTGGTCGCACTCGCAGATCAGGGCGTGGTGAACCAAAACGGAAAATTTGCGTCTTTCAATGTGACCATCCTGAAGATATAGAAGATCTTCATATTACGGAAACTGATGCAATGGGCGGACGCTTGATATATATCAGGGACAATACTAATAGTGATAAAGTCCGTGCGTGCCTGTCACTACTACATAAAGCAAGTGACGCAAGCGCACTTGAAATATGGTACCACAGAAAATGTCTACGCATGCATGAGCGTGAATGTGAAAGAAATACACAAACCACACCTGATGAAACATTGAGCAAACGAATGTCTGATATTGAAATTATCAACACGGTTAAATCTTCTCTATCGGTTGGTGAATCCATGACTATGAGAGATGTTAATAAACAGTATCTGTGCATACTGGCAGAAAATGGCACCATTACTGACGCACATGACTACAAGAAGCATTTGAAGCAGTTAATATTAGATAATATATCTGATATCGAGTTTGTCCGACCATACAAACAAAACGAAAGTGAACACTTGATAACTACAAAAACACTGGGTGTGGCAGTAGACAGTGCGGTCACAAAGCCCGATGCTCTTGATATCGTAGTAGATGCTGCCGCTATCATGCGTAAAGAGTTAGTAGATCCACACCGTACTTGGACATTCAATGGTAGCATGGACTATCTGAATCCACCAATAACTGCGTTTTTCCTCAAGCAGTTGTTGTTCGGTACTAAGTCAAGGGCAGTATCTACTAAACGAGATGATGACGTGAGAAATACTATAAGTGTCGTATCGCAAGTACTTGCGCAAAATGTTAAAAGTGACAGACAGATTATGTATGCCCCCAAGACTGATGCCGGCTTTAGCACTCACACACAGACACCATTGTCAATAGGATTGGGTCTCTCCATTCACAACAAGATTCGTAGTAAGGTACTTGTTAACTGTTTGTCAAAGCTAAACCTTGGACCACTTATGAGGGTGTGATCAATCTCGAGAAACGGATTGAATGCGGTGTGGTAGAGAGGATGCGTGCATCTGGTGGATATTGTATACCACAGTGTATTAGAAAGGGCACATCTGTATTCTTGCCATAGACAATATAGACTTTCTCGAAGATACATGTTATGGACAGAATACTCTACGGAACGGTTGTAGTCAGTAGAACCAAGAAGACAATGGTGAAGGTGAACGAGTCAACGCTCCACTTACAATTCCTGATAAGATAACACCGGTGCAACTTCAAGTACAATATAAAATGCTGACCCCACTGTGTTGTGGAGAAACCCATTCAGTTTATGAATTATGAATTCAACTCAGAATCAGACATGTTGAAGAAATATGAAGTGAAAGATAGATCATGGGCATTGGCCAATCACCTTGGCAATGCTATTCCTGCTACGAATGTCAGGACAGTAGACGAAAGTGATACAAATACTCAGAACACATGTGCCGATTCCTCAATTGCAAGTAATGTCGTTGCCACAGAGGCTGAAGTGGATGCTCATATGGATGCACGCCAATCGAGGATCCGTCAAACAGTAGAAACATAACAGAGTTTGACAGTATTCTGCAAACAACCAGGGATTCGCGATCGGAGAATGAGAAAACAAAATCCTCCCCTAAATCAAGTGTAATGCCGACATGGCAGCCACAAAATTCGCTCCTTTTACCGACTGGTAATGTAGCTAAGACACATAGTGAGGTTGTAACTCCCCTCTTTAGGCAAGCACCTACTGACTACGCTACCCTGTACACAGCGCTATCATTAACGCAGAATATATCGGCAGTAGTAATGGGGCCAGAAAGGAAAACCGTGATCACGCTAGACCTCGCTCTCTATGAAAGAGCAATCAAAATACAGTCATCAACGGGAAACAGCCACTGGGTACTTAGAGCAGGAGAACTTCACATTTGCTTTGCTGCACTCCATGCCTTAGGCAAATACATTGAAGGCAGCGGTCTTGACACTGTCGCCGTCGAGACAGGGATATATTCTCCTGTCACAACTGCGTCAGATCTTTGCTGGAAAGGCGTTCAAACGGGGTATCGAATACCATATAATGAATGCTCTGGCATGTTACTACCTGAAGTATGAGCAAATGATTGACATTGTACATCCAGAAAACACTTGTTGAGAAGTGTAGCCATCTGAGGAGATGTCTCCACGCACGTGATGAAGATAGTGGCGACGTCTTTGAAGACGTATGTGCTCACTACTCTCGTGAGATTGACAATCAAATGACAGAACAACAAACCGGAGATCTCGGAAAGTTCCTCACAAATTACCTACATCAGGTTGAATGTCTTCTTCACCTGATCCGAGCATGTAGGCAAGGGGACTGGGAGGAATATCTGGCAGCACTAGATGAGCAGATAAAATACTTTTTCGCCCATGATTTATACAATTACTCGCGACTGATGCCAATTCACCTTGCTCAGATGAACGACCTGAAAACGACAAATCCTGAAACATGGACAGCCCTTTAAAGATGGTGACTTCTGTGTGAATAAGGACATGGTATACCATTCAACCAACCTATTCGTAGACCAAACCCTCGAGCAGTGTATTAAAGAGCTGAAAGTTGCAGGTGGGATCACCGGAATAACTCAAAATGAGTCTGCACTGAACCGCTTCCTGTTTACAGCTCCAGAAATGACGCGAATCGTTAACGAGTTTCAGTCCCGATACGCAGCTGGTGCCCGAGCGCAAAGGACAGAACATTATCAACTATCAGGTTCAATAGGGTTGCGGTCTGCCACAAATGCTGTGAAGATCAAGGATTGTCTAGAAAGACACTGCGATGGAAATCCTTTCATGACAGAAATACCACTGGTGAACATAGTATCTATGATGACGGTGCCCGACAATGCAACAGTAGACATTGTAGAGAGAGACGAAAAAGGGACTACACGATACAAGACTTTGTGGAAAACAGATTGAAAAGTGCATCATCACTCTCTGTTTGGGACCGAATCACAAAGATGAAACTGAAAACATTCAGTACATGCTTGAAGAAAACCAATGTCGCTGGTAACAACAAGGTAGTTAAGCTTCGCGAAGACAGACAACTACTGGCTCGTTTCCTTGTTGTACAACAGTCGCGTCCAGACCTAGTGGACAAACTGGGTGACACGATAGGCAACTATGAGCTGGCTGTAACACCACGTTCATTGTTTGCAACAGATGGAACGTTACTATTACCAACTGACAAGAGTGCGTTCATGAAAGAAATCGAAAGCTACAAAACTCCACTTGTATCCGCCAGTCAGACAGTTTCAGAAGCAAATGTCGATGTATGTCAGACCATGCATCGCGTTACAGACGATACACGATTTCCAGAAGAACTATCAAGTTCTGCGGTGAACGTGAATGAACGCGGATCGTCGCAAATTGAGAGTGACGTGGATGAACACGAAGTGTATACAGATACACCATCTGAATGTGAATATGAAACAATACGAGAGAAAGTAATTATAATTGATGCACAAGCCGTAGTTCAGGGGATTAAAAAGTCACCAGGGATGGAGAAGATATCAGACTTTGGTGATGCATTTGTTACAAGAATAGCCAGGATGACAAACGGTTACTCAGAGGGAAGAGTAATTTTTGATAGGTACACAACTGCGTCATTAAAGGAAAAGACAAGAGTGAAGAGAGCGGGCAACACTGAACCAGTAAAGTTTCTAATACACGATTCCCAGAACATTAGGAATGTGTCTATAAAATTCTTTTCTTTTTTCGCACAGTGAAAACCGAAGGCTCAGCTAACGGAATACCTGGGAAAGCGTCTACTGGAATACTTTGCCCAAAAAACAATTGGATTGGTTGTCGTGTATGGGACATCAGTTCACACAAACAAACAAACCAAATCTTGTTCATCCTAATATGATGACACATGGTCACGAAGAAGCAGATACTCAAATTCCGCTTCATGTCATTGATGTGACAGAACAAAGTCAGTCAGTTCGAGATGTGTATGTATGGTCTCCTGACACAGATGTTTTCCTGCTGCTAATGGATGTTGCGGCAACTGAAAACATTCCAGGCCATTTGAAGTTACTAACCGGCAGAGGGAAATACTTCAGAGTCATTGATGTGAAAGAGAGATGTGTTGCCCTTGGACCAGAAAAAACAAAGGGTCTCGTTGGACTGCACAATTTCACAGGTGCAGACTGGGGAGGAAAGTTCTTCAATGTCTCCAAAAAGTCGTGGATTACTAGGTACCTGTCTCTAGCCAGTGACAGCGATATTGTTCGATCTCTTCAGCAGCTTGGAACTGCTGATAGCCCTTCAGAAAATGACATTGCCAACCTGGATCAGTTTGTTTGTGAGGCTTATTCTCCGAAAAGCTCATGTAAAACTGTACGAGATCTTCGTTGGGAGTTATTCCGTACGAAAAACCTTGAAAGTGAGAAACTCCACCGACGCTCGGTACCCTCAAGCCACATATACAGAGAGCTAACTTCATCTCAGCTAGAGATAAATCGTATAGAGAACCTATGCCACAACTTCCTCCATTGGAAGAGAATGGATGGGAATCAGGCATTGATGGAAAATTGTCGGCTGTGAAATGTCTTAACGCCCCAGCTCCTCTGGCAGTATTGGAGCTGGTAAAGTGTGGATGCAAAGGATCTTGTCATGGGAAAAGAAACTGTTCGTCCGCCAGAAGAATATGGTCCCATGCACACCATTGTGCAAGTGTAGTGACTGTTCCAATATAGAGCCATATAAGATAGATGACAATGAGGACTATGAACATACAGAGGAGCCATATAAGTTAGTTGATCATGAGGACATATGAATATATAGAGGAGCCATATAAGGTAGTTGACCATGAGGACATGCGAATATATAGATGCGCCATATAAGGTAGTTGATCATAAGGACCTTTGAATATATTCAGGAGCCATATAAAGTAGTTGACAATGAGGACCTATGAATATATAGAGGAGCCATATAAGGTAGTTGATCATGAGGACATATGAATATATAGAGGAGCCATATAAGGTAGTTGACCATGATGACATCATTGACATGCGAATATATAGATGCGCCATATAAGGTAGTTGACCATAAGGACCTTTGACTATATTAAGGAGCCATATAAAGTAGTTGACAATGAGGACCTATGAACATATAGATGAGCCATATAAGGTAGTTGACCATGAGGACCTATACATATATACATGTAGATGAGCCAAATAAGGTAGTTGATCATGAGGACATGTGAATATATAGAGGAGCCATATAAGGTAGTTGACCATAAATGAGGACATGTGTATATATAGAGAAGGCTGAAACATTTTTACTCGAGAACATACCCTATGAAAACTGATAAGCGCGATGTATTCTCAATACAATACAAACACAAAGAATTCAAGAGGAATACCGTATGATTTTTGCATAATGGCGACACATAATTTGCATAATATTTAATGTTAATTAGCTGTCCATATTCATTTAATATGCATTGCGATTTCAAGGCAATATCAGAGCCGGTCTTTAGAATAAATATAGTAATACAATAATTCATTAGTGAATTATTATAAATAAATTAATAAATCCAGGAAAACACTGTTTTTTATTGATTTTTATGCCTAATTTGCATATTAATGAGCAACGCATTGGACGAATCATTTTGAATTTATTTTATTCGTGTTCTTTGACCATGAAAACATATAAATAGACACCACATATGCATTTGTACCATAATTTGAGGAAAATATATTTCCACAATAGTAAATAAGTGGGTGGGGTATTTCGATGGGCCGTAAAACACCCAAATCTAAAAAGTAAAATTGCCACCAATTTTTTTTTCGTTTCTGACACCCTAAGCAAGCAAATGAAACAATAAAATCGCTTTCAGCACGCCAATCGAACGGGAATACATAACTCACCTCACTATATACTTTGAGGGAGAAATTTAAAATTTTAGGATAAATTTATTAATTTTTATTATACTGAATTTATTACATTATCACAGCCATTTTGGCCATTTTGGCTGTGATAATGTAATAAATTCAGTATAATAATTCTACATTACATTTGTTAGTGCTATATGAAATAATGCATTTCAGGAAAAATTAGGGGATAACCATGCTTTGTTTTTCGATTTGGAGAGGTATGTGGGAGGTTTTATGGTCTGTTTTATGTTTTATGGTCTGTGAATCAGTTTTACGGCGACGCGTTAGCCCCCCGCTTTATTCAACGTCGTAGCATATCACGAACAGTGATATTTTTCATTACGTCAGCAGGTTGTTGTCGTCATCGATAACCGCCTCACACCAAATAAATGTACCGGTAGCTCCGCCGAAGAATATTCCCATTTCAAATAGAGATTAACGGGACCTTTTCTAAGACATCTATACATTTATTCAACTGTAATGTTTATTTTAACAATTGTATTGTTTTTATATGTGTCGTTGAAACAGTTATTTGCTTTTAATATTTTTGAGAACAAAAAATATCCATTTAAAGAAATGCCAACATTTCTGCATTGGGTTCGTTTGATTTTTACAAAGGAAATGTCAACAACTTGTTGTGTCAACAGGCCTAGGATTTCCCTGGATTTACGCCTAATTCAGGTGATTACCCATCTGCAATACAGTTTATTATGTATAGTCATGTATGTGCACATTGGAATTTGTAAAGTTATAGGCTGGTACTGACATATTGAGTTTGGATTTGAGCACTTTATTAAATTCTTCTGTATTTTGGGCGGGTGGGGTAATATTTTTAGGAATTTGTTGAAGGGCCACCACACTGGTCACGTTTGTCGGTCGTTGTTAGATTTTCTTTTCCGCTTTGGGTTGTACAGGTCAATATGGCAGATGGATAACCGAAAATGTACCGAAATTAATTTGGAAATAATTGCAAGCCTCGCCGCTGGCCATTGTTTACAAAAGCGCGTAGGGTTACATAAATCTGTCAAGTTGTAAAACACAGACTGGTAAAACGGAGATTTTATATGCTGTGATTTTTCATATTTTATAGGCTCTGATTTCAATTGACCAATCAGATGCGTGCTTTCTATTTTCGGTGCATTAGAATAAATGATTACTTCCTCAAAGTATACTTTGCTAGAAAAGTATACTTTGCAATGTTGATGAAATCGGCACCTGATGTACCAGTATCATAAAAAGAGAAACAGTGGTTTTGGTGGCCATCTTTGAAGCCGTCTTGAGTTACCTAATACCGGTAGTTTTTTATTATCGGGCTCAACAAGTTATAAATATGGAGAATGTAAACAAAAAGTTTTGACGTTCACACTAAAATAAGTTGAAACATACACAAATTGAATACCAGGATTACAGTATTACCATTCAGTATGTGAGGCTACTCAATATCGTAATAATCCTAAGTATTCGGACACAATTTGTTTTAGGATCCCTATTTTCCAAAACAAATTGTACCCAAATACGTTGTTACTGTGATCAGAGCTCCAGATAAGGTATTGGCGTATTGCACACACTTATTTTAGCAGAATACGCATTGATTATCAAAAGAGGGAGTACAAAATACTGACAGCAATATGAAAATACGCATTCATTTTCAAATTGAGTAGTGAAAATTTATTTTTTTATCATTTGTTCCCTATTTAATACGGACGAAAATCAATAATACATTTGTAAAAGTAAAATATGCATTGAATTTGAAATCTGGGGGTTTAATTCTCTTTAGATACAAAACTTACTTGGAGCTTTTACTTATACCATACTATACCATAGCCATACTAACCCTTAATATTGTGATACTCTTCATTGTGGGTAACCATATATGTATGTGTGTTTCCCCAGAGTCAATTGTGTCCAAATATTTAGGGCTATCAGGGCTCCAGATAAGCTGCGTATTTGCTTAAATACCAAATTAAAATTGCCAAAAACCTAATTGAAATCAGAAGTAGCGAGTATCAAAAAGCAATAAAAAAATTCTGTGGTACCTTTATCATGCTGTAGAAAACAATAAACAGACCACAAATATAGCATATTTTTCTTATTTTCCATGAAAACACATCTTGGTATTTCATTAGAATTGTCTCCAAGGAGACAATTCTAATGACATACCAAGACATGTTTACATTTCGAAGCAAACCATTCAATTATTGCTGTCTGTTGATGTGTAAACAGTAGTGTGATTTTATTTTACCCAATTAAAATTTTGAAGTACCCAATTGCTTCAGAAATGATGGAGTGACAATACTCAATTACTAATTCCTTATCTGGATCCCTGGTTATTATGGTAACTTTGAAAAGGCTGACTTTTAAAGGCTTATACACTGATCAATTCTCAAATAAATATTGTTTTGTCCGACATTAAAATGTTCAATACAGTAACTATACATCAAACCCACCTGGAAAACAGAATGCAGGGATTGAGCGGCGTGTTTCATCGCTGATGGACAATTCTGACCCAGCATTGGCCGTCTGTCGTCGAACAGCCTCCTGACGAATAAACACCTTCGGATTCAACGAAACGCTTCGCAAAGTTTTCTTCGCATTAAACGGTGGGATGAAGGCTCTAGCGTTCATGCCTTGGGCACTGAACATTCTGTCACGTGGAATAGGAATGTCTGCACTACACACTTCGACGGAGTCATTGTTAATGACTGGTGGATAGTTCTGGTCGCGGTGTAAGAATGGGAAGAAATGGATCATTTCTGTGGCAGAAATCGTGGCTAACACTTGAGGATCGTAGCCTATATCGTACATACAGGAAAGCAGGTCCTTATCAGGCTGGAAAAAATAGACTGAATTAGCACTTTCAATACCACAGACCCAGAGCTCCAGATAAGCTTTGTGTCTAAAGAGTATTGTACCCCCTGATTTCAAATTAAATGTGTATTTCATTTTTACAAATGATTATTGAGTGTCTTCATTATTGAATAGGGAACAAATGATCAAAACATAAAACACATTCAACAATTCACTTATTTGAATGTATTATAACATAATTCCAGCACAAAAATATTTACACAATTCCCTAACATTTGATTGGGCCATAGCAAGTCTCTGTCCAAAATTTATATCCCAGTAAACTCCCACGGCAAACTACTTTCCGTAACCGTGAGGCGCAGCTGAAATCATTCTTAAGAAAACGGAAAATAAACACATTGACATGATGAATTAATTTCAAATGCTGGAATTATAAGGAATGAATGGCCTTTTTGTGGAATTTATCGGGGTATAAACTTGGAAAAGTCGCGGGAATACTGGACGAGGCCTTCCGGCCTTCGTCCAGTATTCCCGCGACTTTTCCAAGTTTATACCCCGATAAATTCCACAAAAAGGCCATTCATTCCTATAATATTCACTTATTCATACTAGCTGTAATACAGTTGGAAAAGTGTTTGCTTTTTGCAGCTCGACTAAGTAAATTTTCAACTTTATTACAGTATTTCCACTACTCAATTTAAAAATCAGTGCGTATTTTCACATTGCTGTGAGTATTTTGTACTCCCACTGTTGATAATTGATGCGTATTCAGCTAAAACTAGATTGGTCAGTAAGCGAGGCTTACGGAATACCCCCCGCGTGGGCCCAGGTACCCCTAAATATGTAAAATTTTCCAAGTGTGTGGGCTTGTGACCTTGACTCTGAGATTAGCGGGGGCGGCACGAACGTGAATTTGTCACAAGGTGGTAGAGATCCATTGGAGCAATGCGAGTGTGAAATGTGAAGCAGATCCAAGCAATGAATTAGAAGTTATAACCGATTTCTCTGATGTTAACTTTTGTAAAGAGACTAAGTATGTGACCTTGACCTTGAGAGCAGCAGGGATATGTCACAGCATGATAGTAGAGCCTTAGAGGAATTCATGTATGAAATATTTAGAATTTGCAATGAAGGAAATAGAAGTTATAACATATATTTCTCTGATGCTAAGTTTTGTAAAGAGACCATGTATTTGACCTTGACCTTGACCTTGGGATCAGCGGGGGTTGGACGGTCATGGATTTGGCACAGCATGGTAGTAGAGCCTTACAGGAATGCATTTGTGAAATATTAAGCATTTAGATGAAGGAAATAGAAGTTACTAAGTATTTGACCTTGAACTTGGGATCAGTGGTGGTTGGACGGTCGTGGATTTGGCACAGCATGGTAGTAGAGCCTTACAGGAATGCACAAGTGAAATATTAAGCATTTTAGATGGAAATAGAAGTTATAACATCTTTCTCTGATGTTAAGTTTTGCAAAGAGACTAAGTATTTGACCTTGACCTTGGGATCAGCGGGGGTTGGACGGTCGGCGATTTGGCACAGCATGGTAGTAGAGCCTTACAGGAATGCATGCGTGAAATATTAAACATTTTAGATGAAGGAACTAGAAGTTATAACAATATTTCTCTGATGTTAAGTTTTGTAAAGAGACTAAGTATTTGACCTTGACCTTGGGATCAGCGGGGGTTGGTCGGTCGTGGATTTGGCACAGCATGGTAGTAGAGCCTTACAGGAATGCATGTGTGAAATATTAAGCATTTTAGATGAAGGAAATAGAAATAGAACAATATTTCTCTGATGTTAAGTTTAGTGACGCACGGACGCACGGACGCACGGACAACCTGACTCCAGTATAACCCCCCACAACTCTTTGCGGGGGGTATAATAATACGCACCTTATCTGGAGCTCTGTACAGATCACTATATTAATGTTTGCAAATAGTGATATTCAGATGTGCCGACTCGTAACAAGCCTAATATTTACTTATTTCTCAAAATAATACACCTTTCTGATGAATGGAATAGTCTAAAAATAACATGGGAGTGACCATTCCAGTTATTTAGGAATGAAATTGTTAATTGATAATAAGTACTTCTATTTCAGTCTTATTCAATGAAGTGTTATCAGCAGTGTAGAAAAGGGGTAGCAGGACATTTGCGACAATGTTTGATCCTCATTTTATCAGGTAACAAGCTTTGCCTTGGCCGAATACGTACTGAATGATAACATATTGCTGTATCAGGCATTGACCTGATACGAATATCAATGTTACAAAACTAACGTTTCATTGGTCAAATGGCGTCACATGACGTCACCGAATGACTTCAGTGGAATAACTTTACAATGAAAACCATGTTATAATTGCTCATTCTGTAGTCTAAACATTACCTGACAAATAGAATACCAAGTTAGTATCATTCGATATCAAGTTTATCAGGCTCGGCTCGGTAACGGTAGGAATTCCTCAGTGAGCCTCGGAATTCCTACACATTTCCTAGCCTTGCCTGATAAACTTGATATCAAAAGACACTAACCTGGTATTCTCTATATATAAATTTGCAGAGTTCTGCCTAGGTGTCAAGGGGACCACTTCAAGGTGTGGTCCATTCTCCATTATAAGAGAATGGGAATTTTTAATTTTTGTTAAAGGTACATGCCCACTCAGTAGGGCACAAAATGTTCTTTATAGGAATTAAATAAGTGTATAATTGTGTCACTATTCCACCAGTTCTAACAATTACTAGTGCCCGACATACAGATATAATCATTTAGTAATATTTATTTTACTGATAATGACGCACAGTGGTATCAGGTTATGCAAATGAAGCATAATATTTTTTAATTATTTATATTAATTAATTAAATGCGTCACCTGAAAAAATAATATTTTCGACAGATTATAAAGTAAGATCATTGCATATCAAAAAATAAATACGGAGAATAAATAGTAATGTCCGTTAAACATGTTAAAGGTACATGCCCACTCAGTAAGTACAAACTGTTCTTTATAGGAATTAAATAAGTGTATTATTGTGTCACTATTCCACCAGTTCTAAACATTACAAGTGCCCGCAAAAGAGATACATGTATAATCATTTAGTAATATTTATTTTACTGATAGTGACGCACGGTGGTATCAGGCTATTTTCATATGCAAATGAGGCATGATATTTTTTACTTATTTATACTAATGAAATGCGTCACTTGAAAAAATAATCTTTTTGACAGTTTATAAAGTACAGTCGAACCTCCCCGTTCGGCCACCTCTCTACAACAACACCCTCTCTATGACAGCCGCTATATTATATCCCAAAATGGATGATTTCCTCTGTATCTAACCTGAGCTGAGCACGAAAATTGTCGTCTGATTTTGCTTTCTTTCTCATTAAAAACATGTTTTGACAGCATTTTAGAATCCAATGGAAATGATTCTATGATTATACAAGAAACGAGGCAAAGCCACGAAGGCCAGGTTTGTTCCAAGCATAGACACTTGGATAACATAATTATACCCACTTTTTGTAGACTAGATGGCCGTGGCCTGCATGTCGCGCCTTGGGGCAAGGCATGGACACTAACAAAATAGATATAGTAGTTGGAAAACTTTAACCAAAAAACTTTAACCAGACACTTGGACTTACGGACGGACGTATGCCAAAATGCCGACGATATCGCGCTGACAATGATGATAAACACCCATGTGAAGTATCAAGGTAATAGGTGAAGCAGTTGCAGAGATATAGTACACGAAAAAATTTTAACAAAAAAAATCAAAGTAATTTTACCTTGACATTGGGCATAGGGGCCGCACGGTTGTGGGGTAGAATGAAAATATGGATGATGATAAACACCCATGTGAAGTTTCAAGGTAATGGGCGAAGCAGTTGCAGAGATATAGTATAACAAAAAACTTTTAACCAAAAAACTTTAACCAGACGTACATTAAAAAGTTAACGTTGAAAATGGCTAAGTCAATTACGTAGAAATAATAGGTGAAGGTAAAAAAAATGGTCACATGTTGGATAGTTGTATGTGGTAGGCACCCCTTGGTTATGAAGTTGTGAAAGTTTGGTGGTCCTAGGTGGTACAGTACCAAAGAAATGGACTTAAACACGAAAACTTAACATTGTAAAAGCGAAAACTTAACATTGAAAATGGCTAAGTCGACTGCGCGGAAAAAATGGGTTAAGTTCAAAAAAAGGTAACATGTTGGATAGTGATATGTGGTGGGCACCCCTTGATTATGAAGCTGTGAAAGTTTGGTGGTCCTAGGTGGTACAGTAACAAAGAAATGGACTCAAACTTAACATTGATTGTGGACGCCGCCCGCGCCCGCCCGCCCGCCCGCCCGCCCGCCCCCCGCCCGCCCGCAATCCAATAGCCTGGATTTTTTTTAAAAATACCTGGCTAAAAATGTTGGCAAAGCACGTTTTAAAATCAGAATTATCGAAGAAAATAAATAAACAGCGGACGACAAAATTTAATTCAGCATTAACCTCCCTACAACAACCAGTTTTGCGTCTTCCCATGGGTGGCTGTTGTAGAGAGGTTGCACTGTATGATCATTGCACATCAAACAAGAGTTGTCTGAACACAACGAAGCTCGCCTGTTGGCAGCCTTCACTCAAACTAGGCACAGTTGGATAAAAAAACATGAATATTATATAACTTCACCTTGGGTTAAGGGGCGTGCGGTGGACCTTGACATTGGGGTCAGTGGTGCAAGGTGGGTCGTGGGTTTGCTATAGCATAATATAGCATATTAAGATGAATGAATGTATGAAATATCAATGCGCTCCCTGAAAACAGAAGAAAAACAAAATTTAACCCAACTTTAAGTTTATGAACGCACTAAGTTGGTGATTTTCTACAGCATGATAGCTATTCACATGAGGAATGCATGTATGAATGTGCTAAATTTGTATCCTTCACCTTGGGGAAAGAGGTGGGGCGGGGGTGGGTCATTGATTTGCTGTAGCACAATAGAGGATCATCACATGAATGCATGTATGAAATATCAAAGTGTTCCCTGTAAAGAAACAGAAGTTACACAACATTTACCTCAACGTTAAGTTTATGAACATGCTAAGTTTGTGACCTTGACCTAGGGGTAAGGGTTGGATTGTGGGTTGTAGATTTTCTACAGCATGATAGAGGGTCATCTGAGGAATGCATGTATGAAATATCAAGGTGTTCCATGAAAGGAAACAGATGTTAAAAGATATTTACCCCAACGTTAAGTTTATGAATGTGCTAAGTTTGTGACCTTGACACTGGGGTAAGGGGTGGGCGGTGGATCATGGATTTGCTATAGTACGATAGAGTATCATCAGATGAATGCATGTATGAAATATCAAGGCGTTCCATGAAAGGAAACAGATGTTATTTAAGACATTTACCCCAACGTTAAGTTTATGAATGTGCTAAGTTTGTGATCTTGACCTTGGAGAAAGGTGTGGGGGTGGGTCATGGATTTGCTATAGCACGATAGAGTATCATCAGATGAATGCATGTATGAAATATCAAGGTGTTCCCTGTAAAGAAACAGAAGTTATAAAAAGACATTTACTCCAACGTTAAGTTTATGATGTTGATCTTGGGGAAAGGGTTTTGTTCTGGGGGGAGGGGGGGGGGGGGGGGGGGTCATGGATTTGCTGTAGCGCAATAGAGGATCATCAGATGAATGCATGTATGAAATATCAAAGCATTCCCTGTAAAGAAACAGAAGTTACACAACATTTACCCCAACGTTAAGTTTATGAACATGCTAAGTTTGTGACCTTGACCTTTAGGTAAGGGTTGGGTGGTGGGTTGTGGATTTGCTACAGCATGATAGGGGGTTATCTGAGGAATGCATGTATGAAATATTAAGGCGTTTCATGAAAGGAAACAGATGTTATAAGACATTTACCCCAAAGTTAAGTTTATGAATGTGCTAACTTTGTGACCTTGACCCTCGGGTAAGGGGTGGGTGGTGGGTCATAGATTTGCTATAGCATGATAGAGTATCATCAGATGAATGCATGTATGAAATATCAAGGCGTTCCATGAAAGGAAACAGATGTTATAAGACATTTACCCCAACATTAAGTTTATGAATGTGCTATGTTTGTGACCTTGACCTTGGGGAAAGGGATGGGGGTGGGTCATGGATTTGCTATAGCATGATAGAGTATCATCAGATGAATGCATGTATGAAATATCAAGGCGTTCCCTGTAAAGAAACAGAAGTTATAAAAAGACATTTACTCCAACGTTAATTTTATGATGTTGATCTTGGGGGAAAGGGGTGGGGGGGGGGGGGTTGGGGGGGGGTCCATGGATTTGCTGTAGCACAATAGAGGATCATCAGATGAATGCATGTATGAAATATCAAAGTGTTCCCTGTAAAGAAACAGAAGCTACACAACATTTATCCCAACGTTAAGTTTATGAACATGCTAAGTTTGTGACCTTGACCTTGGGGTAAGGGTTGGGTGGTGGGTTGTGGATTTTGCTACAGCATGATAGAGGGTCATCTGAGGAATGCATGTATGAAATATCAAGGAGTTCCATGAAAGGAGACAGATGTTATAAGACATTTACCCCAAAGTTAAGTTTATGGATGTGCTAAGTTTGTGACCTTGGGGTAAGGGGTGGGCGGTGGTTCATGGATTTGCAATAGCACGATAGGGTATCATCAGATGAATGCATGTATGAAATATCAAGGCGTTTCAAGAAAGGAAACAGATGTTATAAGACATTTACCCCAACGTTAAGTTTATGAATGTGCTAAGCTTGTGACCTTGACCTTGAAGGGATGGGTCATGGATTTGCTATAGCACAATAGAGTATCATCAGATGAATGCATGTATGAAATATCAAGGCGTTCCATGAAAGGAAACAGATGTTATACAAGACATTTACCCCAACGTTAAGTTTATGAATGTGCTAAGTTTGTGACCTTGACCTTGGGGTAAGGGATGGGCGGTGGGTCATGGATTTGCTATAGCACGATAGAGTATCATCAGATGAATGCATGTATGAAATATCAAGGTGTTCCCTGTAAAGAAACAGAAGTTATAAAAAGACATTTACTCCAACGTTAAGTTTATGATGTTGATCTTGGGAAAAGGGGTGTGGGGGGGGGGGGTGGTCATGGATCTGCTGTAGCACAATAGAGGATCATCAGATGAATGCATGTATGAAATATCAAAGTGTTCCCTGTAAAGAAACAGAAGTTACACAACATTTACCCCAACGTTAAGTTTATGAACATGCTAAGTTTGTGACCTTGACCTTGGGGTAAGGGGTGGGTTGTGGATTTGCTACAGCATGATAGAGGGTCATCAGATAAATGCATGTATGAAATATCAAGGCGTTCCATGAAAGGAAACAGATGTTATACAAGACATTTACCCCAACGTTAAGTTTATGAATGTGCTAAGTTTGTGATATTGACCTTGGGGTAAGGGATGGGCGGTGGGTCATGGATTTGCTATAGCACGATAGAGTATCATCAGATGAATCCATGTATGAAATATGAAGGAGTTCCCTGTAAATAAACAGAAGTTACACAACATTTACCCCAACCTTAAGTTCATGAACATGCTAAGTTTGTGACCTTGACCTTGGGGTAAGGGTTGGGTGGTGGATCGTGGATTTGCTACAGCATGATAGAGGGTCATCAGATGAATGCATGTATGAAATATGAAGACATTCCCTGTAAATAAACAGAAGTTACACAACATTTACCCCAACGTTAAGTTTATGTACATGCTAAGTTTGTGACCTTGACCCTGGGGTAAGGGTTGGGTGGTGGGTCATGGATTTGCTACCGCATGATAGAGGGTCATCTGAGGAATGCATGTATGAAATATCAAGGCGTTCCATGAAAGGAAACAGATGTTATAAGAAAATTACCCCAACGTTAAGTTTATGAATGTGCTAAGGTTGTGACCTTGGGGTCGTGGGTCATGCATTTGCTACAGCATGATAGAGGGTCATCTGAGAAATGCATGTATGAAATAACTAGAAAATGTGTTCATGTAACACGGATGCCCCACATATCACTTTGATAATAAATAAGGCCAAATTCCAAGTCAAAATTTGTTTTTACCTGAGCGTTAAAGTTTTTGAAGCACCAGGTATGTGACCTTGACCCTGGGCTTGGCGGGGGCAGGACGAACGTGGATTTGGCACAGGACAGTAGAGGACCATTAGAGCAATGCGTATATGAAGTATGAAGCTGATCCGTGAAAGGAAAGGGGCAGGACGAACGTGTATTTGGCACAGGGCGGTGGAGCAATGCGTATATGACATATGAAGCAGATCGGTCGAAGGATGAAGAAATTATGACACAATTACCCGAGCATTAAAGTTTTGTGACGGACGGACGGACGGACAAGGGTAACACTAAATGCCCCCTCCACTATCTTGGTGGGGCATAACAAGGTGTTCCTTGAAAGGAAACAGAAGTTATAAGACATTTACCCCAATGTTAAGTTTGTGAATGTGCTAAGTTTGTGACCTTGACCCTGGGGTAAGAGTTGGGTGGTGGGTCATGGATTTGCTACAGCATGATAGAGGGTCAACTGAGGAATACATGTATGAAATAACAAGGTGTTCCATGAAAGGAAACAGAAGTTATAAGACATTTACCCCAACGTTAAGTTTGTGGACGAAGCCAACGCCGACGATGTCGGGGTTATGCCATAAGCTCTTCTGCACTTCGTGCAGGCGAGCTAAAAATAAATACAGAGAATAAATAGTAATGTCCATTAGCATGTTAAGGAAACATGGTTATCGCCCCTGATATCAGTGTGAAAATTTTTGTTTGATATAAAATGTATAATAATGCCAATCAATACATGGGGTAATGGTGAATGAATGTTTATTTTGTCAGAAAATGTCATACGTACTATATTATAACCTACTGCGTGGGCATGTACCTTTAACATTTTAAGGAAACACGAAAATTTACTTATGATAGGAAATGTATAATAATGCCAAGTGCTCAATATGTAGGGTAATGGTGAATGAATGCTTATTTTGCCAGAAAATGTCTCAGATGATGTCTCTGATATAAAGAACATGTTGTGCCTACTGAGTGGGTATGCACCTTTAAGATAAGAAATTAGTAATTGAGTACTGTCACTCCATTATTTCTTAAGCAATTGGTTTTTCAACATTTTAATAGGGTAAAATAAATCACACTACTGTTTACACATCAACAGACAGCTTGCTTCGAAATGAAAATATGTCTTGGCATTTCATTAGAATTGTGTCCTTGGAGCATGGTAGAAAATAAGAAAAATATGCTACAGACAGCAATTGTTGAACAGTTTGCATCGAAATGAAAATATGTCTTGGCATTTCATTAGAATTGTGTCCTTGGAGACAATTCTAATGAAATACCAAGATGTGTTTTCATGGAAAAAAAATAAAAATATGCAGATCACATATGCGGCTGTGATTGGAGCGATGTGGTTGATAGTACTTGCAACTACTGTCTATTCCACATTTTCCTGCCGACAAACTTTTGGCATTCCTACCAAATTTCATTGAAATCCAGCTAGCGGTTCATAAGAAGATTTTTGAAAGAATTTATGCTATTTTTAGAAGGCGGCCATCTTGGATTAGCCATGACCTCCATTTTAACAAATCTGAAAAGGCTTCACCCATGGACCATAACTTTTAAGTTTGGCTACCATGGGCTAAGCGATTCATGTGAAGAAGAATTTTGAAATCTTTAATAAAAGAACGACCTTTTGGCGGCCATCTTGGATGACATAACAATCCGATTTCGACAATAAATGCACCAGAGTGATCGCCTCGTTGATACCTTCAATTTAATATATGACCGGACCATATTCGGTCAAAAATAAAAAATTGACCCATTTTTTACCCCGGGGGTCACCATTTTAATAACTTTGAAAGAGCATGTACATCAATCATTCCTACCAAGTTTCGTCGAAATCCGGCTAGCGGTTCTTGAGACAAAGATTTTTAAAGAATTTGTGCTATTTTTAGACAGCGGCCATCTTGGATTAGCGATGACCTCCATTTTAACAAATCTGAAAAGGCTTCGCCCATGGACCATAACTGCCAAGCAGTTCATGTGAAGAAGAATTTTGAAATCAAAAATAAAATTTGACCCCAATTCGACCCCACGGGCCACGCCCATTTTTGACCCCGGGGTCACCATTTCAACAACTTTGAAAGAGCATTGTATATCGATCATTCCTACCAAGTTTTGTCGAAATCCGGTTGGCGGTTCTTGAGAAGAAGATTTTTTAGACGGCGGCAATCTTGGATTACGTAATGACGTTATTTTAACAATTTTGTAATCCCCCTACCTAAGGACCATGACCATAAACTTTGGTGACTATAGGCCCAATGTTTACCGAGGAGAAGACGTTTGAAAATGTTCACGGACGGACGACGGATGGACGGACACATTGCGGTAACAATAGCTCACATGAGCTTCGCTATAGCTCACATGAGTTCGCTCAGGTGAGCTAAAAATGTAAAAAAATATATATTTTTAGCCCCCATGTTAAATTCCCATAGAAAAATAATTTTTTCGCAATAAAATCAATATTTGACGGAATTTCATCAAATAAATTTGTTTGGGGAGGGTGACTTTATTATTGATGAAAAAGTGCTTACATTCAAATATTTTTTGGATTTAATGTGTTTAATGTCCAACAGTTTGTCAGCAGCAAAACGTGGAACAGACAGTAGTGTAGTCCCAGGTCAGTCTGCACATCTATGCAGTCTGATCAGGGACTGCACTACTTGCAAAATTCAGTAAATAAAAATAACATCATGCTTATAGCAAACAGTATACGTCCCAATCAAGTTGTAGCCATTTGTTTCAGATGAAAAGCTAGACTGATCGGAAATGCCATACGCCCCATTTCTCCAACAACAGCCACAAATAATATGTAGTATTTTTCGCACAAGAAACTGTGTACCTTTTGCGCCGGCAAGAGGCCAGTGTTATCGTCCATTCCCACCAACAGCATGGTGTCCACCAGCGTGTTAGGGATAACCTGGGGAGGTGAACTCATCCTGCAGATAGACACTGTACATAGATGGGTATAATAGCAACACCGCACATTGCAAAGTTTACTTATATAGCAAAGTATACTTTGAGGGAGAAATTTCCAATTTAAAAATAAATTTATTAATTTTTATTATACTGAATTTATTACATTATCACAGCCATTTTGGCTGTGATAATATAATAAATTCTTCAGTATAATAATTCTGCATACTTTTAATCATCAAATATATGCAGTCGTTAGTTTTATATGAAATAATGCATTTCGGGAAAAATAAATGATTACTCCCACAAAGTATACTTTGCTCGATAAGTATACTTTGCAATGTTGGTGAAATAGGTCATCCCACTGGAAACAAGAAATACATGGAGTCTATAACAACATAATTGAGATACGCCATGTAATTTTGTACCTTCGGACATCTGCGTAATTTCATGAAATACGTTTACAAAATTTACAATACTTTCCGTAAACTTTCACAGTACATGTATATGCGGAATTATATTCAACTTTATTTATGAAAAATACTGTAAATTTTTTAAACGTATTCCACACAGATGTCCGAAGTACAAAATCACATGGCGTGTCTCATTTGTGACTGTGTTTCACTTACTGAATGGGGAACAGTACCGATTATGGGGAGATAGCGTGGATTCAACAATAAATCACAATATAAACACGTCCAGCACAGACAGGATCCAAATCTGGTGCTGTACCATACTCAAATGGTCACAGGTGTGAATCCAATGTGAAGGCAGAGATCCAGATAAGGTGCGCATCGACGTATTTTACGCACTTATTTTAGCAGATTATCAAACGTGGGAGTACAAAATACTTACAGCACTGTGAAATACGCATTTTCTAATTTAGTAGTGAACATACTGTATTAAAGTTGAAAATCTACTTAGTTGAGCTGCAAAAAGCAAACAGTACTTTTTTGTAGCTCAAATAAGTGCATTTTAAATTAGTTTTATTTTTTATCATTTGCTCCCTATTTAATACGGAAGAAATTTAATAGTACATTTGTAAAAGTAAAACACGCACTGAATTTGAAATCTGGGGGTATAATACTCATTAGAGACAAAACTTATCTGGTGCTCTGTGAAGGAATGCTTAACCCTTTCAACACTATAGATCTCTATCCTAATTTCTGCAAACGGTGTAGATGAGCTGACTCGTAGCGATATAAATCAACATGCACAAGCTAGAATTTAGTGTGTATGGAAATAACTGGCATTTGTTTGTGATATTTCAGATTAATAAGCCAGATTGTGAAGCACTTCTAGCACATACCAACTAATATTTACTGTCATATACCTGTCATGTAGTGAGTGGTGACAACTAAAACGTAACAACATATAGTACAATCATGAATAGTGTTGGATAATTCTGACCACTTAAGGTTTTCCAGACAAAAGTTCATGCCATTGTCATGCGCATATTCAGTTTGCCGCACATTCATGACAGTTCCAAGCATCATGTGCAGGTAAAATGTAAAAAAGTTCTGACATCAGTAAATGATAAATTGTGTGATGTATGACATCACTCCTGTGTGTTTGCAGCATCAAATTCACTCATACAATTTCTATGCATCTATTATGGTACTAAGTATTAGTGTAAACAAAACTGGCAAATAGAATGCTGGATTAAAGTAATGAAATTGGTATTAAACCTGAAGTGATACTATCAAGTGACATCACAATATGTGAGTTAGTTATAAACTATTAATGTAGAAAACATCAGTAGCCTATTTCACCAGCATTGCAAAGTATACTTATCTAGCAAAGTATACATTGAGGGAGAAATTTTGTCAAACTACTGGAATGTGATGAAATGTAAACATAGGACTATGGCTTTACTATCGATAGCAAAGTAAATAATAAATGATAAAAGTCAGATAATTAAAAATAGAAGCTAAATATGATATTGAGACATGGCATGTTACTCTAGATAAAATGGTGACATAGCATAGTATTTAACTTACATATGCTCTGCAAAAACTGAAATGACTCTGATATTAAATATCTACAGTACAAGGTACGACACTCGCCATTGTTTCAACCAACGGAAGTGGTACTAGTGTACCTTGGGCCCAGCTTTATAATTCAGTAATTGTAGTGTGCACGAATGCCGGGGCCAGCAGGGTCCCTGCCCTGCTGGTCCCGAACTTCGTATAATCAGGGCTCCAGATAAGGAATTAGTAATTGAGTATTTTCACTACATCATTTCTGAAGCAATTGGGTATTTTAAAATTTGAATTGGGTAAAATAAAATCACACTACTGTTTACACATCAACAGACAGCAATTATTGAATAGTTTGCTTCGAAATGAAAAAAAGTCTTTGCATTTCATTAGAATTGTCTCCTTGGAGACAATTCTAATGAAATACCAAGATACCAAGATAAGAAAAATATGCTATATTTGTGGTCTGTTTATAGTTTTTTGCAGCGTGATAAAGGTACCACAAAATTGTTAATGCTTTTTGATACTCGCTACTTCTGATTTCAATTGGGTTTTTGGCAATTTTAATTGGGCTTTGGGTATTTAAGCAAATACGCAGCTTATCTGGAGCCCTGGAACTCAATTATTGCGCGGGCCCAATGTAAATAATCCACTTCCGTTGGATGAAAAGTCTGGTTGGGTACGACCACCAATTCATCGCTTTATCACCCAGGTTCTTTAATCGAAACCGAAGTTATCCGAAAGTTTTTTCATTTCCAGTCGTTCTAAATCGACTTCGTTATACACAAACATGATACAACAGGTGCAACAATAACACGTAAATCAAGCCGAAATCATGCGTAGTTTGAGGCTGCAACAGCCACAACATGCAGGAAAGAGACTTCTGCTTCTCACAGTTCAGAGATATGAAAAATAATAACAAACAAGAGGGCCATGATGGCCCTAATTCGCTCACCTGACTCCATGAACACCAGGGGAGAATGTGACATTGAGTTCATGTGTTTTAAAGCAATCGCCTGATCGATACCTTTAATTTGATATATGACATGACCATATTCGGTCAAAAATAAAATTAGACCCCACGGGCCGCGCCCATTTTTGACCCCGGGGTCACCATTTTCACAACTTTAAAAGAGCATTGTATATCGATCATTACTACAAAGTTTCGTCGAAATCGGGCCAGTGGTTCATGAGAAAAAGATTTTTTAAGAATTTGTGCTATTTTTAGACGGCGGCCATCTTGGATTAGCGATGACCTCCATTATAACAATTCTGAAAAGGCTTCACCCATGGACCATAACTGTGAAGTTTGGCTACCACGGGCAAAGCGGTTCATGTGAAGTAGAAGTTTTAAATCTCTAATAAAAGAACGACCTTTTGACCTTTCGGCGGCTATCTTGGATGACATAACCATCATATTTCGACAAAAAATTCACCAGAGTGATCGCCTCATTGATACCTTCGATTTGATATATAACATGACCATATTCGGTCACAAATAAAATTTGACCCCAATTTGACCCCACGGGCCATGCCCATTTTTGGCCCCGGGGTCACCATTTTAACAACTTTGAAAGAGCATTGTACATTGATCATTCCTACCAAGTTTCGTCGAAATCCGGCTGGCGGTTCATGAGAAGAAGATTTTTTAAGAATTTATGCTAATTTTAGACGGCGGCCATCTTGGATTAGCGATGACCTCCATTTTAATAAATCTGAAAAGGCTTCACCCATGGACCATAACTTTTAAGTTTGGCTACCATGGGCCAAGCGGTTCATGTGAAGAAGAATTTTGAAATCTCTAATAAAAGAACAACCTTTTGACCTTTCGGCGGCCATCTTGGATGACATAACCATCAGATTTCGACAAAAAATGCACCAGAGTGATCGCCTCTTTGATACCTTCAATTCGATATATGACTTGACCATATTCGGCCAAAAATAAAATTTGACCCCAATTTGACCCCACGGGCCACGCCCATTTTTGACCCCGGGGTCACCATTTTAACAACTTTGAAAGAGCATTGTACATTGATCATTCCTACCAAGTTTCGTCGAAATCCGGCTAGCGGTTCATGAGAAGAAGATTTTTGAAGAATTTATGCTATTTTTAGACGGCGGCCATCTTGGATTAGCGATGACCTCCATTTTAATAAATCTGAAAAGGCTTCACCCATGGACCATCACTTTTAAGTTTGGCTACCATGGGCCAAGCGATTCATGTGAAGAAGAATTTTGAAATCTCTAATAAAAGAACGACCTTTTGGCGGCCATCTTGGATGACATAACCATCAGATTTCGATAAAAAATGCACCAGAGTGATCGCCTCTTTGATACCTTCAATTTGATATATGACATGACCATATTCGGTCAAAAATAAAATTTGACCCCAATTTGACCCCACGGGCCACGCCCAGTTTTGACCCCAGGGTCACCATTTTAACAACTTTGAAAGAGCATTGTACATCGATCATTCCTACCAAGTTTTGTCGAAATCCGGTTGGCGGTTCTTGAGAAGAAGATTTTTGAAGAATTTGTGCTATTTTTAGACGGCGGCCATCTTGGATTATGCAATGACGTCATTTTAACAATTTTGTAATCCCCCTACCTAAGGACCATGATCATGAAGTTTGGTGACTATAGGCCCAATGGTTACTGAGGAGAAGACGTTTGAAAATATTCACGGACGACGACGACGGACACATTGCGGTAACAATAGCTCACATGAGCTTCGCTCAGGTGAGCTAAAAAAATGTCCTAGCAACTAGTCTAATGTTAACTCAATTCCAGTCGAAAAATCCACCCACCACAACGGCACACGCCCACCCCAGACCTATCTGTTAGCAAATCCAAAAGTAACAATCCAGTGATTAAGAATGAACACAATAGAAATATAAGTTAATTTTCAATAGTAATAATGGCCGCCGCCGGTAAGCGCGAGATAATTGCCGGTAGATAAAAACACACGACCCATTTTGTCCGGTGCCTCGATCAAGAAAACCTTTGACAGAATCAGGAAAATGAGGAATTATAAGTGTTAAATTGGTATTTTTTTACACGACATAATATCTTACTTTTCGTACATTGATTATGCAATGCTTTGCAAATATGTGTTAAGCATACTCGTGTTGACAATTTCGAGATGAATTATTTTTTTGACCCGCCATAATTATTTACATGCGTGTGTAGCTACACTCAAACGGATGCCGCCGGATGTCATTAATAATGCGGCAGGTACTCTAAAATCAACGAAGCCACGCATATTTTATGCTGATTGGTTGAATCCACTGTTTTTATCTACTTACTTTTTTCAAATAAACAGAAAATTATTGGACATGATGTCAAAAATAAATATCTTGGTCCGATATGTGGCAGCTATGTGACTGGAGAAATGGGGCTTGCGTGATTTGTGACCAGTGTAGGTTTTGATCAAATAGCACACTCGTGTAGTCTGAAAACGGTATAGACTGTTTGTTAGTGTGTTTCAGTGATGGAATGGCAGATCCTGATCGGACTGTGCGGTCTGATCTATATCTACACTGGTTCTCATCTGGATCTACACTGGTCACAAAAGCCCTATAAGCCACGTGCTGTGTTTGGCGTATAACAGACCTTCTCAGTAGCAGTGCCCGGGGGCTATTAATCGCTTTGATAAGTACGGCGGATGTTGACACCAGCTTAAATCAATTGCCCGGGGTGATGTTCCGTCACTGGCCTTCCAGTGCACACCACCCCCGTGGTAATTAGAGCGACTACTTTCCCCGCGGCTGGCCCCTCATAATGACCCAAAAGAATTATCTTACGGTATTTTAACCAGCATATAGCAGAGGCGGATTCAGGGGGAGGGGGGGGGGGCCTTCAGAAATCCCATTTTTTTTTAAAGAAATATTGAGCAAGTACGTGCTATGAAAAAAATGCAGTAGAATGCAGGAAATGGCTTCCTGAATTAAATTTTTTTCAGGGGGGGGGGGGGGGCATGCCCCCGGACCCCCCTGGCTCCGCTCAGTCGACGAACGAGCATACTGCTAGACACCAGCGGGTAACAGAATAGACACTTATCGTAGCTATTTATCTGCACATCTGATCGCCTGTGAGAATTACCTGAAATGAAAGTAGGCCAGTTTTTTGCAAATGGGGCACTTGGTCATAGGAACGTTTACATTTGAATCGTCTAATGTCAACAGTAGGATATCAAGCAGCGATGTTTAAGAATGGTTTATTGGTGTATGAAAGTGATATACGAACCAATTAAACGATTGTTTTACTCAGAATACTTAACTTTCAACCGGAACAGGTAATAAAACACAACCACCCACAATTGTTGTTGTTGTTGGTGTTTGTTGTATGTTGGATTTCAGCCGCCGACTTTTCGGCTCAATCTCGATACCGCTATACTAGTAATGTGGCACACTTCAGTTGACATCTACATGGTTCAATAATAACAAATTAATTAATGCTATTTTCACAGAGACAGTCAATAGTGTAATGTTCACCAGAAATTACTGCGCTGATACCTGGAACATTGGTGGTTTCTGACCCGAGGGGCTTACGGGTACTGACGAATGCAGCCTACGGAAACGGCCGAGGACTATTGTACGACCGGTGAACACACAGAAAAGGACTGATGACACTTCGGATTCTGACAGTGACGAGAAAAGAATGAACTCGAATAAAGTGCAAGAAAACTAGATATTGAGGTGTAATCCGGTATTTTAAGGGATTGTTTTAATAATGTCAGACCTCCAAGAGGCTTGATATTACAATGGCGACGAGGATGAGATAATAGTTTTCACGGCGTGGGAGAACTTGCAAAACAATTTTGTAATTTGCTTATCTGGAGTTGAGACCCTGACCAGATCAGCCGGCGTGGGAAATTGTCCGTTTCCACATTGTAATCCATGTTTATCTCTCCAAGAGAGAAAGCACAGCGTTGTATTCAGATATAGTCCCCCATATTTGCTTGCATTGGATTGTAGTTTCAATAAATTGTGATTTAGTTCGTGTTTTCTTTTGTTTTTTATTTCTTTCGTGATACAAGCGACTCAATTTTCGCGGGAAAACAAATAAACAGAACATTCGGGTTTCCATCTAGTTTTACAAGGTTATTATAATATAATCATCAATTGGAATTAATATTTAATTTCCCAAAAGTAATTTGTTTTGTAAAATAAAAAAGAAAATCATTGTTTTAAAGACGGTTCAAATGAAAGGAGCTAGGGGATCCATTCTGAAAATTTGCTGCAATTTTCCATGGTTGATTCCAAGAATTAAATACAATAGGCCATACTAAGTAGTAGTTGTTGTGCAAGTGGCAAATTTGACTGGTAATTTTTTGTTAAATTCATAATGTCCCTTTTTGTACAAAATGGCCACAACACCGTACATTTGACACCCAAACAACATCAGCACAAACTCTACAACCAAGTTATAAAGATGGTCAGGTAGTGGATATGACTGAGGAATTGTCATTGAAGAGGCGGTTTAGAGAATGGGAGGAGGGTGAGTGTGCATATCATATATGGGAAGTTACGACAATGTTAAGGCGGAAGTCGAGCAAACACTGCAAATTGTCTCGCACTTATTAAGAACTGCTCCTATGTACAAGGGTGGTCTCCCAGATGCTGAGTATGGAGGTGTCGGACCCAAAGTTAAACTAGAGGGTGATACTCAGGAGAGACAAACCAGGGAGACACAAATGCAACAAGTGGGTGCATAACGTGCTGTTGACCAACAATGGGGCACATAATCAACGTGTGGAATCGGACAGTGAGCCAGAGTCGAAGCACCCAAGGTTAAAGGGTGATATTTTCAGAACCAAGTTATGGCGTGATAGGGTGGCTGGAGATGTACGGAAAGAAAGGACAGTGACGAGAAATGTGAGTGGTCGTCATTCTCGTACCAAGTACGACAATGCTGAAGGTCGTGTGAGAAATAAGCTTACATCTAGGTCGACAGAGTATGATATCGAACGGGAGAGGTCAAGGTTATTTGGGTCACCTAGGGACGAAAGGTACTCGCATACTAAGTATGGGAGTGAGGTGATGCATCGCCATAGACCTGCAAGGTCTGGGTATCGCACCCCTGAAAGTATAAGTTGGTCAAGGTCACCAAGGTCATGTGGGATAAGAAAGGACAAACACACCTACAATAGACATTACAGGCGGACTAGACACAGACATAGATCACATTCATATGTGGCATCTAGCCAAAGTAGGTCAAGGTCACCTAGAACGACTTCGCAGTACCATTCGAGTACCAAGTACTTGAATATGAGACCCAAGGTCAGTCGTCAAAGACGAAAAAGGTCAAAGTCAGTGTCGCGCCAAAGTAGGTCAAGGTCACCTAGAACGACATCGCAGTACCATTCGAGTACCAAGTACTTGAATACGAGACATAAGGTCAGTCGTCACAGGAGAAACAAGTCACGGTCAGTGTCGAGCCAAAGTAGGGAAAGGTCACCTAGAACAACATCGCAGTACAACTCGAGTACCAAGTACTCCAGTTACTGGAGTCAGTCAAGGTCGCGCACCAGTAACTTTGTAGACGTAATCAAAGGTTTACCTAAGGGTCTACAATATGACGGTACATGTAATTGGCTGACATTTAAACACCGCTTTCTCCAATATGCAAACGAATGTCAGTGGACACAAGATGTTCGTGTTCATAGTTTGCGCTGGTGTTTGTGTGGGAAAGCCGCTGACTTTCAGGCCATGATTGCGACAACTGACATGACCTTTGATCAGTTATTGAACAAATTAGAAAGTCAATTTGGTCGAGTGTTGATCGAGACTGTTCAAGTGAAGTTTCAGACGGCAAAGCAGATTCCAGGAGAGGAACTCAGTGACTGGGCAGACAGGATACTGTTGTTGGCAGTTCGGGCATTCCAAGATTTGCGCGAGCATTATTGTAATCAGCAGGCAGTAAATAGACTTTGTCAAGGTTTATTATACAAAGATGCAGGCCAGCATGTATACATCGGTATACCGGCAAACATGCAACAAGCCATCAATGATGTACTCTGGTACGAGCATGTTCACTGTGCGATGTATGGTAAATCTAACAGGAGAGAGCCCAAGCGACCGCACGATCTCGACAATGACGGACGCCAGATTTACCAGGTGAAAGCTCCGCAGCAGAGGGAGATGGTGCCCACTCCAGCCAGACCAGAACCAGCAACTTCAGAAGGCCGCATCACATCAATGGAAGATGCGTTTGTGAAACTGCAGAAATGTTTGGAACATTTGATTTTGCTGGCCACCAAAAGGGGATTCCATCAGAGGTGCTCCATATGCAGGAAACCAACTCATACATACACGGATTGTCCATTGAAAAACAAATGTTTTGCTTGCTTGGAGGAAGGCCACTTTAAAAGGAATTGTCCAAAGAGCAATGGTAAGAAAATAGGCCATTCTCCGGATGGAAAGTCAAAATCTGATGGAAAAGCTGCGTGTGCCAAATGGTTAGTTGATCTAACGATGGATACGTCTAGACCAAGTCTGATACCGAGTTTGGGTACCAAGTACTCGGACTCGTATGTGTGAAATAAGTGCGGAAAGGTGGCACTGGCCCCCAGCGGAGATGCGGAGATGAATGAAAGCATTGCTGCCACACTGAGTAGTTGTGGGGCCACTTTGTATCCATCTAAGATGGGTGTGCGGTAACAGACGATGAGTCAATCGCCTAGTGGAAGTAGGACACCTGAAATTGCAACTATTGCAACAACTGTGTATCAACTTAACAGTAGTTGTTGTACTCGAGCCGAGAATAACTGTGGAAACTGCACTGAGGAAATGGATGTCGGTCAGATTTTCTCGAAGTTTGACGAGTCACGAAGTGACTTTGGATCTCAGGTTGGAGATGGTGATAGGAACAGGGTTCCGATTGAAGTGGAAATCCAAGATTCCACAAGGAAGGAAATATTGTTTCCAGGAGCATGCAAGGTAGGTATGTATCCAAATGCAAGCAGGGAGAATGTGCGTAGCGAACACATTTGTCCCGGTTTTGCCAAGGATGAACATGTGAGTCATGAACATGTGTTCCAAGGTAGAGACAAGGATCACGTGCGTAGCGAACACGTGTTTCCGGTTGCTTGCGGGTTGCAGCATACAATAGCATGCAAGGAGGAGCAAACATTTTCCAGGGTGTCATCAGAGGGGCAAACTTACCGTGTTTGCGCACCTGGTAGCGAGCGTGGAATGGATTTCGCATAAGATGCAGAGACGGATGAGGGCAAAGACGTCGGTGTGGTCAGCGAGAGTCCCAGTGCTGAACCCGGCGAGACAGGGAAGGCGGCCAAGCCACCAGAGGTACGGGCAAAGTTGGAACTGGACGAGCCTGGTGTCGATGTGATCTGGCCGTGGGATCCAGGAGGGTGTAATGACCTTGGCGTGAGAGTTGTGTGTTGACTTGGTCACCCAAGGTGACGGTTTTACGTTTTAGACTAGCGTGTCCCCAAGGTACGACAGTCGTTGTGCCAGAGACACCGTCTAGTTGTGGATTCTCTATAGAAGAGCTTAGAGAAGCTCAGTGAAAGGACAAGGATCTAGAGTTGATCCTGGAATGGCTGAAAACGTCTGCTCAACCTGAGAAAGCCATTTTAATGATAGCGAGCCCTGCGACCAAGTATTGGTTGAATAGGAGCAGTTTGTACTCTTGAGTGTGTATCATACCGAACCAGAGATGGAAGTGACGAGAACGACTTGGTAGTGCCAGAGGGTCTAAGACCGATGACATTATAGTGGAATCATGACATTCCATCATCCGGCCATCAGGATTTGGTAAGAATTAGGGCAAGCATGAAAGAAAAGTTATTTTGGGATGTAATGGCAATAGGTCACGGCAGGCTCAAAGCCTATAGAGACAGTGCGCCAATGGAGCGAGTGCAGACTGATTTCATGAGTCCCTTGCCTACTACTCCTCGGGGACATGAACACATCCTGATGATGGTAGAGCGATTCACCAAGTGGGTTGAATGTGTTCCGCTACTGTCACATTCCGCTGTAGTAACCGCCAATTCAGTTTTCTCGTGGTTCGGATATCCGATTCAGCTATTCAGCCAGAGACATATCCCACTCCGGATATGGTAAGGGAGATGGTTGAAAAGGTGATAGTGGTGGCTATTGGCTTGCATCCCAAGGGTGCAAGCAGAGCATCAAGAGCAGACAACCGGGCAAAATGCGACATTTGGTGGAAATGCCCGATGTTTGGTGAGAGTGGGTTGGACGTAGTCCCCTATCACGTCCAAATAGACATGCTTAAGGAAGACGGCCAAGCGGAGCGGGTTATGGCAATGCCTTGATCAGAGGCACCACATTTCAGGAGGTGCTGAGGTTGACTACGGAGAATTACCAATAACTCTACAAGGCCCGGTTGTAATAGAGTACAATAATATGTGGAGTGTTTTGCGCATAAACGGAGAGACCAAGTCTCTAAGTGTGGAGTTTCGTGGTGGTCGGACTGTGTTAGAGACCGAGTCTCTAGGTTAAGACGTTTTAAATGGATTTTACTATAGTCAGAATAGTAAATACAGAGAATCCGCGAACTGGGACATTTTAAATGGATTTTACAGTAGTAAAGACAAAGAATCTGTGAACTGGATTGTGTATATGTACAAAGTGTTCTTAGCTGGATGTATTGTGTGTAAATTCTTAATTGGATTTATTGTGCCAAAGACTAACAGTGATAATAACGTTTTAAATGATTCTTATTTGGATTGAGATGATGTACCAAGTGCATCTTCCAAGAGACTGAATGTGCCAAATAAGAAATACATGTAGTGCCAAATATTTTTTAAGGACAAAATCAGTTTTAAAGGTGTTACCGCAGGAATAGTACACATAGTACCGCGGTTGGCGATGTGAAAGTTCGGACCAAGTCCCGCACGTGCTTAATGAGGCTGGTGGTTTCTGACCCGAGGCGCTTACGGGTACTGACGGTGACGAGAACAGAACGAATAAAGTGCAAGATAACTAGATATTGAGGTGTAATCCGGTATTATAAGGGATTGTTTTAATAATGTCAGACCTCCAAGAGGCTTGATATTACAGTAGTATACTACCTCTTTTGTAATCTAAAGGAAACCTCGGGTATCGGGCACCATTCTCCATGATTCGTTTTCACAACCAAAAACTGCTGGTCCACTATATCCTTGCCCCACATTTGGAATTTCTTCTGCATTGTCCTAAATGTTATTCCTATAGTCAATTCGATGGGAATAACGGGTACATAAATGGGTCAGTACATATACCCCACTACTTTGTATGCGGTGTGTCAATACGCCAGTCTTATGGCACGTGTGCGCGTGTCTTGTGTTTATCATGATGCATTTCGTTAGTTCTTTCTTTACGAAGGTTCATGTATCTCCTTTGGGTATCTTATTCGCTATTCTATAAATACGTTTCCGAATGTGGACAATCAGGATTAGAAGTGAAGTACCGGTACTCGTGATTTTCCACGTTCACTAACCCAAGTAAAGAAGAAACTAACTAAATACATAATGATAGATACATGACACACAAACACGTGCCATAAGACTTGTGTATTGATTCCGCCAATTCTAACACTGATGGTGCTCCGAAATTAGTTCTTTCTAGAACTTATTGGTGTTATAAATGGCGGAATTTGTCCGTTTGACATCACGTTGGCTAGTGTGAACACGCTTAAAGCAACGTGACATCAAACCGACAACTTTCGAAAATACTAGCGCCATGTTACTCGTGATTTTCCATGTTCGGTAACGTAGTTATACGACGGGTCTATTACCGATGGTGCCTGTAAGGTTTCCGCATCTGGCTGGTGTTGCCACCTAGCGCCGATCTAGATTTGCTTCCATTTTGAGAGTATGGTCTTCCTTGCTAGTACATGTAGTAGCACTTGCATAACTTGCATACCATAGCACACTCCTGTATACTGATAACAATCTATATTGCTTGTTAGAAGTATGCCGGGTGTTTCATGGATGGAATGGCGAACAGTGCAGGTCATTATCAGAGTGTACGGAATCACAGGCTGACCTGGGTCTACACCTGTCGCAAAAACACATAGTCCTCATTTATCCAGTCACATTAGCACATTAAATGGTGGGAATTGGCTTAAAGGCCTTCCGTGATGATGTGATAACACAATCAGATTGGTTTCGCCGCAGGCACGATCACTATAGCTCGTGGATCAGTCCCTCATACAAGTGGATGAACCGTGATCTAATTGTGGCTTAAAGGACTTGTGGTCGAAGGGACCAGCGGCCGTATTTTGTATCACAAGAAGGAGCTGCATGCGGCCACAGTGTTTTAGCTGTTGTACTTTGATTAGATGACGTTTCCTTCCATGCAGGAGAAGCAACAGGAGAAAATACAATACATTACTGAGATACAGTATGTGATGTTTCGTTGTGTGAATGTGATATACTGAGACCTATGTAGGCTCGGATCCGCCAGTGTATCGCCATACTCACAATTAGGGAAAATATTGTCTAACTCACGTATGTGTATCACGTACTCACCTGCTGACAGTTAGAGACAACATACATTGTTCGCCATTATATCGGTGAATCAGATGCATTGTATCGCTTCTAACACATTTACCAATTATCAGGAGTATGCATGTGTACACATGCACAGGTTCTTGAAGAACTGTTCATAGTTCGGTGTTTTATGGGTTATTTCGGTATATATGGTGGTTTGGGTGCATTGTTACCAACATACAATTTACGTCACCTCCCGCGAGTTACACGTATAAGTACAGTTCCTCTGTAGATATTTGGTAGGTATAAACGAGTCCGAAAGTTCGGAACGGTGAATGTGTAGATTATTGACGATTTATGTCGTGTGTAATGAGTGAGCATTACTAGTTGCACAAAAATATGCAAAGTACTAAAAAACAACGAAATCCACCCAAATCTACCCAGAATCCACCAAAATACATACCCATATGAAACCAACATACTGATCATCAGTTCAATCACATGTGTGTATACATGCAGTAACTGATCAGAAACGAATCTCTGGATTCTTCGGTATTTTAACTCACGCAGGGGAGTCGGAACAGGGGCCCGTTTCACTAAGCTTCGTACGACTAAAATATTCGTAAGTGCACATTTAGAATCGTCTGGAAATTTCAATTAATGGATTTACATTCATTGAGCATATGCAGCATATGCTCAATAATTGCATATACAATAATTGTTAAGAAAACAGAGTTAATGTGAACTTTACAGATAACTGAACTTTACAGATAACATAATTTTGAACTTACGAATATTTTAGTCGTACGAAGTTTAGTGAAACAGCCCCCAGGTCCGGCAGGTAAGGCGGCTGCCGGAACAATAACTTTTAAAAAAAATGACTTTTTCTTGAAATACTTAGAATTCATGTGAATAGTATACACAACAGGTAATGAATGTACTTATTGTTATCGATAATAAGTCTATGTTGTTACCACTCATTTTAACCGTCTCGACAACATACACTTTGAGTGAGTGAGTGAGTGAGTGAGTGCCACGGGAGTGCCATGGGACGACCCGCACCACCCATCCAAACCCGTCCCGCGGTCGTCCCGGGACGGGTTTGGATGGGTGGTGCGGGTCGTCCCGGGACGGGTTTGGATGGGTGGTGCGGGTCGTCCCGGGGCGAGTTTACTTCGCGTGACCAATCTTGCGATGCTTCCAACGCCTCAGTCCCGGTATCACATTTTTTACAACTGAATGCTCGCTAGCTGGCCATAATATTGAGTTTCACATGGCCTGTCACCTACATATTGCGCAGCAACGGCACGGTGTATGTATGACAGATAGTGCCAATTAAAAATTGAACGCTGATAATGTGTTGTCCTGGTAGCGTTATTGGAAACGATATTACACGTTGTACAACATAGTCGATATATTTATGAATCCGAAACCGACAAGCTGTATCGGATAACTAGTCTTATTGTGTGGCTCCGCTCTGTAGCCGATTTCATCAAAATTGCAAAGTATACTTATCTCCCAAAGTATACTTTGAGGGAGTAATCATTTTTTTTTATCGAAATGCATTATTTCATATTGAACTAACGACTGCATATATTTGATGATTAAAAGTATGCAGAATTGTTATACTAAATTTATTACATTATCACAGCCAAAATGGCTGTGATAATGTAATATATTCAGTAAAAATAAAATTAATAAATGTATCCTTAAATTGAAAATGTCTCCCTCAAAGTATACTTTGCTAGATAAGTATACGCTTTGCAATGTTGGTGAAACAGGCTACAGGTCTGTGACAGGATACACTGGCGTACGGAATTGGTTGTTATATAGTTATTGTCATACGATTTGCAAACACAATATGGCTGTGACTGGGGAATTGGGCTTATAGCATTTGTGACTAGTTCAGATATTAATCCACTATCACACTCATGTAGCTTGATGATATATACTGTCTGCACTTTTCGCCAGTCCTTCAATGAAACATCCATCATTATTCTAGTAGAATGTGCGGATATACAGGCTGATCTGGATCTACACTGGTCGCAAAACCCATTTCCCCATTACTCCAGTCTCGGCCACATTCATGTTTGCGCGAATCGTATGACAATCCTATACTACAACCAATAACCAATTCCAATTTCAACCCATTCAGTAATGGTGCCGTTTTATCAGTGGTCACAAATGATTAATAGGAGAGCTACCATGTCATATTATGTACTATATGAACTGGCCCTTTTTACTGTTCCAATAAAATGTTTTCGCGAACAAAGCTAAACAAATTATTTTTTTATACATTTAACTTACCACTATTGATAAAATATGCATATAACGCGTATATGTATATATTCAGGTTTTTTTTTCACGCATTACTTTGACTTGGAAATATATTCAGGGATGGTAGCTAGCTGGTATTATGACAGGATATACAATAACGCACATGCATATTTAATAGGAACAGAGAGCACTGATCAATACACTATTGTCATCCAATTCACAACCGATATGCGCATATAACCATTATAGAGTCTGGTAGATAGGATAGCTACTGTACCTGGGGGCCGTTTCACTAAACTTCTTACGACTAAAATGTTCGTAAGTGCAAAATTATGATAGTCTGTAAATGTCACATTAACAATGTGTTCTTGTAAACAATTATTGTATCTACATTTATTGATCATAGGCTCCATATGCATATGCAGCCTATGCTCAATACATATAAATCCATCAATTGAAGTTTCCAGACGATCCTAAATTTGCACTTACGAACATTTTAGTCGTACGAAGTTTAGTGAAACGGCCCCCTGGGTGCTGCATTTTCCCATAGACTCTCTCACACACACACACACACACACACACACACTGATTTTCCAATCGGTTGCCCAATACAAATTCAATACTACTAATGTTACTTCACACTATTTTAACACGACCTACTGCAATCCAGCGGGCGGTTTCACTAAACTTCGTACGACTAAAATGTTCGTAAGTGCAAACTTATGATAGTCTGTAAATTTCACATTAACATTGTTTTCTTGTAAATAATTATTGGATTTACATTTATTGAGCATAGGCTGCATATGCAACCTATGCTCAATAAATGTAAATACATAAGTTTAAATTTACAGACGATCTTAAATGTGCACTTACGAACATTTTAGTCGTAAGAAGTTTAATGAAACGGGCTCCAGATGTTTGCAAATAGTGCACATCCTGCTGAGGATCTGCACAGTTTGTGGACAGTTTCAGAATTAATAAAGGTTACAAACAATTCTGGTTTATAACATGTTATGAAAATTAACATTGGAAGCAAATGAAGCTGCTGAGTGGTGGGGAAAGGCTTTATTGACGACGGAACCACAGCGGTGATCGACAGGTAGCGTTTTCCGATGCCAGCCTATGTACCCGATTCATTTCACAATGTCACGCTATGCTAGTTGACTTCGATAAAATCATTTAGAATTCACGGCAATATATAAACAGAGACAGGTTCAGTTCACAGAGGTGGAAAATGGATTGTCAGTGCAGTGTCAACACGTTACAAATTTCATTATAAACAAAGTATACTGAAAGGTAAGGTTATGATCGATGTGCTAATAATTATGATATTACGTTAATACGTAAATTAGCGACTGAAATTAAAATTCGTCGTCCATTTAAAGCGGTTTTGTCTGATATGCAAATGGTTAATACCGGAAGTGGTTAGTTTGAATGCGCCAAACTACACCTATTTGCATTCACATACATATATGTAATGTTGATACACTGCGCATGTATTCATTTAACATTTAATTTGTGTGAGCTAATTACAGTCAAACCTGTGAATAAAGGCCAGCCATGGGAAGTACAAAATCTGACCTTTGTTCACAGGTGGTCTTTATTCGCCGGGTCATTTACATAGTAATCAAGGTGCATGATCACGTGGTTACAACAACAACAACAACGCCGCCCACTCCAAAGTAAGTATTATTTGATATTTTCCTTAATTTGGTGGTCTAGGGAGTTTGGCACAGACTTATGTCGTTTTTGCGAAGAATACAGAGACCACCAAATGCAGCTTAACAAGACGCGTTTGATGCGCCATATGTCATCAAAATCCGTTACGTAATAAGGACACTATAAACTAATACGTACTTTGAATCGGTACTTGTTGTTGTTGTTAGTACCACGAGATCATACACCTTGGTAATTGTGCCATTGGGACAACAAAAGTGTGGCCTTTACAGCTAGGTGATTGCTATTCGGAGGTGGTCTTTATCACAGGTTTGACTGTATATCATGATTAAATGATATGGTATATACGTGTTCATCAATGTACTCGGAGAATAGTGTTGTATTTATTTTATATTATGACGTACGCATATGTCACTTGCTGTGTATAAACGTTGTTCTATTCCGGGAAATTATCGTTGAGATGTACATCTACATACGGTTTGGGACACAGTATGTACATGTCATTGATCTTAACTCTTTAACCCGTAAGTAACTGGAATTTATTTAGATATGTTAATTATGCAATCAATCCAAACGTCACAACATTATTTTTAGACTAGTGCATGTATGAAAATGGGGTGTTTTTGTTCTCAAAAATAAAATAATTACTTGCAAAAAGTGAAGATCCTGATAAGCCGGGCTTCCCTGGACCCATACTGTTTCCCAATACCACTATACAGGTATGTGATGTTAATGGGTTAAGGGTTACTGGAAGGAGTCAACGCAAGAAGCATGCTAGCTCCTTATTCCACTGACCCATTCAATTACAAAATATCAAAATGTGAATACAACTACATGTAATTGCAACATGAAAACACTTTAGTATTGCAGAACAATTCAATGGTGCTGTACTAACAGGATATGTCTAAATAGAGAATATTAGGTTAGTGCCGTGAATGGGAAAACATATCTGGCAAGGCTCAGGAAACGGGATGGGCGAGGCTCTGCCGAGCACATCCCGTTTCCGTGCCGCGCCAGTTATTTTTTCCCATTCACGGCACTAACCGACTATTCTATTTATCCAGTCAACACCTACAAATGGATGTAAAATGCAAAAATAGTATTGACTGGATATTAAAAATGTTTCACGGCACCGTGTTTCACGGCACATACGTACTGTGTTGACGGGATAAATTACCTCTTGCAGTTGATGAGCCGTACACAAATGGTATACTATAAAAAAGGTCCGCCACTTTGTGCTGACGTGTTATTATTGTAAATAGTATTGTAAACAAAGGCTATTTTTATATTTTTTTAAATCATCATTCGTCATCAGTCTCATGGCGTTTGTTATTGTTATAATACAGTGCTGACGAGTGCATAAACGTAATACCAACGGTATGTAAACAGATGATCCACTAGTATAATGGGTACAGCAGGTTCCCGGTTCAATTCGGAAAATTGTGTTTATCTCTTTTTATAACATTTAATAAAATTAAGAAAGAAAACTGCGGACTCTTCGAAATTTTGATTATTAAAATGATGTATCATCTTGAAATGCACTCGGATATTTAGCTACATGTACAATTTTACATATCAGTTGTGTCTTACATCATAAACCATAAAGAAACCACATACCAACTACCTAGTCTCCAGCAAGTACGGTTTACAAAGTTTTATTTCTCACAAGCAACGTGACGGACGGACGTACAGATGTAAGAACAAACAGAGAAAGTTCTTCAAAAATTTGTTATAAAACTATATAGTTTACGCGAGTTGTGGGATTGGAACCTGGTATAACATATTCAGTGACATAAGGTGTTCAAGACCAACTGCGCTACGGAAAGATCTGACAACTTGCATCGATACTAAATCATATCCAACTTTCGCGGCCACCTTACCTGTAGAAAGTCTGCATCAGTAGCGGCGATTTTTATATGGAATTATATAGGAGACTATTACCTTTTCTTACGTAACTTTTAAACTGCACAACCGATTGAAAAATCACAAGTCACATTTTAAACTTCAATTATTGTACTTTATGATGATGTTTCGATCCAGTTTTTAAAATAAAAACATTTTGGTCCTTTTTAGCTTTAGACGTAGTCGGTAGTTTTTATATGATTTATAAATTGCATATTGTGTTTTTTCTTCTCAATTTTCGTTGGGAAAATTGGAAAATATATTTTTACAAGAATAGTTACAAAAAAATCACAGGTAGTTTCAATTATCTCATTCATTTTTCTATATATTGATATAAAAATTATGTTTCTATGTTAATATAATTTTAGTCCCTTTTAGATAATAATAAAGACACCATCTGTTTTCATTTTCCAATTAGCGTATATCACGGAAATATTCGGCAATTTCCGTGATATTGGTTGAAACGGGCATCTGCTTACTGTCACTCTAAACGCTTATATGTTGCCCGAGGCATGACCGTGTTGTCGGTAAAATTATTAGTGAACAAAGTAACCAACATTTCTACTGACATTGTACATTAATATAATAGATTGTACAAAACCAAGAATATGGTGAGTTTACACCTTGGTATCACATGCCTTCACAAAATGGGACAAGTGGTGGTTTCTCCAGTGTGGCCCATAATTTCATAGAGATTGCAATTGACAATAACATCTGCAAGGTATACTGACCAATGATATAACTTACAAGAGTGCAGTCAAAGATTTGACAATACATATAGGCGGGCTGATCTGTGGCTACACTGGATCCAGCACTATTTGGACCCCTTTTCTCATGACATGCCACATATGCTTTTGATGTTCCCAGTTATTTCAGATTAGTGAATCCATGTAATACTAACCCTTACACCGCTATCTTATTTTGTTGTTGTCTGCTGTTTATTTTCTATTTTCCATTTTAATCATCAAAAACATGCTTTGACAGCGTTTTAGAATAGTTTACAACATGCTTTGACAGCACTTGAGAATAATTTCCATTGGAAATGATTCTTAAGTACTGTAAAAACCATGTTTTTATTGAGAAATAAGGCAACATATAGAAGCAACAGCAGACGACAATTGCTGTGCGTAGCTGTCTTAGGGTTGAGTTATTGATCAGCTACATGCTGAATGGAAGAACAAACACTGACATGCAAACATACACGAAGTTGAGTGAACTATGTAGACTGTATTGTGATGATGCCTGTAGGGCAATCTAACTGTTAGAATCTTTAACCGCACAAAATAAGTGTACCCGTATTTATTCTAATAAACGCCCCGGAGCTATGAATTGTTCTAAATTAGTTTTGGCATACTACTTGCATAAAAACACAAACAAAATCATTCTTGAATGACTACTATGGGAAAATGAAGAAATTGACTGAGACTATAGGACAGATATTACTATTAGAAGGGGCGACTGTTGGAATAAATATGGTATGTTAAACATTTCAGGGCACCCAATTTAAACATTTATTGACATCATGCAAACTGTTATCCTTGCTATATTTCGCTTTCGGGCAAGGAAACACATAATTGCATGTACATGCCCGACACGAGATAACAACTGTTACCAGTCGGTAAGTGACTCTCATGCGCTATATGAGAAGTCTACTATGAACATATTTCACAATACCCTCGCCTTTTGTATGACAAGAGGGAATTAATTTATGTTCATCCTCAAACAAATTAGTCCGGGGATATAGTGATCGCCCCACATCAGTTGTTTCTTTGGTCGTCTGAATAACATTTTGTCAGCCTCGTAAGCCTTACAAATCTGCACAGTATATTGTTGATTTTCGGTTTTGTTCTGGACGAGAGCATGCCCTGGCAGCATATGGGAATTGTATCCATTTGAGGCGGTTCTCATGTGCTGTCAGTAACATGTTTGTAGTAAAATGATATAGATCAGAACTGAAAATCAGCAAACGACAACACTCTGTTCCCACCTATCAACAATTAACCCTTACAATGCTGGATTATATTTTTTGTCTGCTGTTTGTTTTGTATTTTCCATTTGTCAGAGCAGTTGTCTCCCATTGACCAACACAAATGATAATTGTTTACTTTATGTCAGTACCGGTACATGTAGAAAGAAAATATATTCCTGACTAGCTGTAAAAAGAGAATGTGGCACACAGGTGGTTATTCTGTCTGTTATACATGTTAACCGTCTCAACTCCAAGTAACTGGAATAGACAGTGAGATGAAACTTACTTTCAGAAGGTACGGATCCTGAGGAGACGGCTTGTGACGAGCCGGCTCATCTGGATCTACATTGTTTGCCACTATACGTGTATTGAAAGTGTTATGGTTGTCCCCCTTAGTCCATGACGAATTTATGTTTGCGTTATAGCAGATTAGTTCATTATCAACATCATTTATTTTAAATTTTCTTTGTGGTCTTCAACTTGTCAGTAGACCTACCCAAAAATACAAGTTTGTCTCCATATTATAAAGAAATATCAGCTTCTAGTACATTTAAAGCACCCCTCCCTCAGTAGATTAGATATGCACAGCTTTTTTTGGTTCACACCGTTTTGCATTCCCCCCATTAGGTTTACGCACCTGCTGGCTCTGTTGGAGTTGAATATGGTAAGAAAAAAACCACCCTAAATAGGCAATGAGTGAAATAAAAATTATTGTCATTAAATTGTCAAGGAATAGGTCAACTTCCCAAAGGCACTGATCTTTTTCAATATTTAAAAGATAAAAAATATCACATATACTGTTTGCAAAATACCCACTTCACTCCAGGGGAATACGAACAATATGTACGGACTAGGTGGGGTAATGATTGTTATTTCAGTTCATTTCGATCTAATGCAAGGGGAGTAGCAATATTATTCAATGGTAATTTAGACTATAAAGTACACCAGTCAAAATGCGATCCCAATGGTAACTTCATTCTACTAGACAACACTATTGAAAATAATAAATTTACACTTGTATGCCTGTATGGACCAAACTCAGATGATCCCCTTTTTTTCAGAACATATCAAAAGAAATTGACGAAATGAATAACGATAAATATATGCGGAGATTTTAACCTTGTTTTGGACCCAGATTTAGACTATCATAACTATAAAAATATAAATAATAAAAAATCTAGAGAAAAATTATTAGAAATTATTCAAGAAAAATATTTAATCGACCCTTTTAGAGAAAATCACCCCCTAATGAGAAGGTTCACATGGAGACGACGACAGCCTTTTCAGCAAGCAAGACTAGATTTCTTCCTCATCTCTGAAAATACTTTACCTTCAATTAAAAGCTGCATCATTGAAAATAGCTACAGATCTGATCATTTACCTGTATTGTTAAGTTTATGTTTCAACAATTTTATAAAGGGAAAACCACTATGGAAACATAATAATTCAATGCTGAAAGACATAAATTACATAAACATGAGTAATGAAAAAATGGAAGAAATAAAAAATCAATATGCTATTCCAATATATAACCGAGAAAACTTGCATGAAATACCAAAGAACGAATTTCAATTCACAATTAACGATCAACTTTTTCTAGAAACACTTATGATGGAACTACGTGGAAAATCTATTTCTTATTCTTCCTTTATAAAAAAAGAAACCAATCAAAAAGAAAAATCATTAACAGAACAAATATTAGACATGGAAAAACAATTAAAGAAAGAAGACATGAATAAAATTGAAACTTTAAAATTAGAACTCCAGGAAATTCGTAAAATTAAAGTAAATGGTTCAGTTATTCGATCAAGGGCTCTAAATATAAATGAAGGAGACAAACCAATAACATATTTCTGTGCTCTCGAATCTCATAACTTTATAAGTAAAACAATACCAAAACTTGAAACAGAAAATGGCAAAATAATTACAAATCAGTCAGAGATATTAAAAGAAACTATTTTACACCAAACTGTATAGCAATAAAGACACAGATACTTATAAATAATTAAATTTGGATAATTTTATGGAAAATGCGCATGTACCAAAATTCAATGAAGCAGAATCAGAAAAACTAGAGGGATTAATCACAAAAAGTGAACTAGCCTTTGCATTAAAAAACATGACGAACAACCGTAGCACAGGTACAAGCGGATTTGCATGCGAATTTTATAAAATGTTTTGGCATAAACTGGTGGGTGATTTCATTTGTAGGGCAATAAATTATAGCTATCAGAAGGGTGAACTATCTATAACTCAACGGCAGGGTATAATAACACTAATCCCAAAAGAAAATAAATCTCGAAATTTTCTAAAAAATTATAGACCTATTTCATTATTAAACACAATTTACAAAATGGCATCAGCATCTGTCGCAAATAGAATAAAAACAGTATTAGACAATTATTAGACAATTGAAAACAATTATATTCCAGGACTTCTTCTTCTTATATACTTTGAGAAAGCATTTGACTCTATATCGTGAAACTTTATTCATAAAGTACTTCGCTACTTTAAATTCGGACCAAATATTAAGCAATGGATTACATTATTCTACAAAAATGCGCAACTATCAGTTAATCAACACTGTAACCTCTCACCTTTTTTTCCAATACATCGAGGCTGTCGTCAGGGGGACCCACTCTCACCGTACATATTTATCTTATGCGCAGAAATACTTGCAATCAGAATACGCAAAAATCATAAAATTAAAGGAATTAAAATAAATGGAACAGAATATAAACTAACACAGTTTGCAGATGACACTAGTGCCTTCTTGGATAGATCAAGTGAATCACTAAATGAAACACTTAATGAACTGGAAATGTATGCCCATATGTCAGGACTTAAAGTTAATTTTGATAAAACACAAGTTATTTGGATTGGGGCAAAAACATTTAGCCAAGACTCAATTAAAACAAAATGGAAACTAAAGTGGGGAAGTAACATATTTAAATTGCTTGGAATTACTTTTGATACAGATTTAGAAAAAATTGTGGACATAAATTTCTCGGAAAAAATGAAGATCATAAAAGAAAAAATCAACAGCTGGAACAAAAGGTACTTAACACCATTAGGCCGAATCACAGTCATAAAGTCTCTTCTTCTCCCATCTTTAAATCACCTGTTTATATCCCTTCCTAACCCCAGTCAAAGATGTGTTAAAGATATCAGCAGCATTATGTATAATTTTTTATGGCAAGGTAAATCACTAGTAAAGGGCACTATCACATGCAAAACATATGAGGATGGCGGATTAAAAATGACAAATAATGAGGACTATATCTCATCTTTAAAAACAACATGGGTAAGAAGAATAGTGTGCAACAAATATAAATTTATAAACATTTTAAATACAGAAATTGATACAGATAATATTTTTAAATTGGGAGATATGTACATCGAACAAAAAATAGGAAACATGTCAAACCTTTTTTGCGGGTTGTTCTAAAAGCTCATCTAAAATTACAAAATAAGCTTAAGCCGATAAACATGGATGCATTTCTTTCTAGCCCATTATTTTTTAATAAGGACATAAAATGTGGGACAACCTTCTTCAATAAGGCATGGTTTGATAAGGGAATATGTTTTATAAATGACATTATCAAAATTGATGGAACATTTGCCTCTCAAAATCAACTTAAAAACAATTTCAACATAAATATAAACTTTCTTCAATATTATGGCCTTGTCAAAGCAATAAAAGATTGGGGTAAAAGCTTGAAACTTAACAATATCGAAAAAAAGGTAGAAATGCCATTTACTCCATACAAACTAAAAATATACCTAAAAAACAAAACCGAGACAATGAAACATGGAAGAAAATATATTTATGGCCGCATATCATAACAAAAGACACAACTCGAAAATGGTTCCAGTACCGAATAAACCACAATATTCTGGCCACAAATTATTTCCTAAATAAGATTAAAATTGCAAGTAGTCCATTATGTACATTCTGTAAGAAGTTTTCGGAAACAATAAAACATTTGTTTTGGGATTGTGAGGCTACAAAAAACATATTTAGGGAACTTCAAGAATGGTTAGAGACAAAAGATATAACTATTACAATTAACGAAAAATCATTCATCTTTGGGATTTACGAAAAAACAATAAGTATCTTCAAACAATTAATACTATTAGAAACTAAATACTATCTCTATTATTGCCGATGTTCAAAAGTAGTTCCAAGTCTCAACGTACTGAAGCATCGAATTCAACTAATGTATGAAACATCCAGGAAGGCAGCAATAATGGACAACACATTTGAAAACTTTACAACAATTTGGGAAGAATTTATCATTTCACAAGTTTAATTTATATAACAAAAATACCAAAATAAGATTTCATCTTCAGTTGAGATAGTTGCGGGTGCTATAATAAATCTCTGCTTTTGTGCTTATTTTTCTTTCTTTGTTTTAACGCCTTCTCCACCCTCACCCCACCCCCAATTCCATCTCATATTATAGGTTTGGGAAATAAAGCAATTATAATATGAATCTAGTAAAAGAATATAATGTACACAGAGTAATACAGGTTCAAGCAAAAACCATGACCGACGGAACCAGTTGTTATAACCAATGTGGTGATCGAAACAGATTGTTTATTGGCTTGTCAATATATAATGTTAACAACAACTTTAACAGTGAACCCTTTCAGCCGTAAATAACTGGAATGGATTATAATATGTTAATTTTCGGTCAATTCCATTCATCACAAAATACTTTTCAAATAAACGATTTATAAAATGTTTTTTTGTTTTTTTAACAAATATGGAAATTACTTGCAAACAGTGCAGATCCTGATGATACAGTTCATCATGAGCCGGATTGTCTTAGTCTACACTGTTTAAAACGCCTAAATGGCTGTAGTGTTGAAAGTGTTAACACATGATTTAAGCATGTAGATGCGCAGTAGGATTGAACTTCACTTTTTGCAGAATGGGGCTGGTTCAGTCGGATCATGGGTAATATGAATGATAACATAAAAAGAAAATAATATTATAATGTATTACATATGCTAAATCAAACTTTGGCTCTTGCAGTGCTGGAGAGTGACATTGTCATCTGCGGGTATATTATAAGTATTACTGTTTTATTTTAATAACATGGGCAAGTTTTTATTGAAAATTCAGGTCTCTCATTAGTGACGATTCTAATGTACCACTCAACCAAGAAGTCTTAAAAAATACTACAACAGTGATTTCTACACAGTACTGCAAGATTAAAGAGGGTGAATATCTGTAATTGTATATTTTGTAGTTGTACCTGATTATTGCATGTATATTATGTACGGTTTGTGGGGGATGGCCCCGACCCACCACAAACCAATTACGGGGAAAATAAATATTTTCAAAAAAAACAACAAAAAAACACAAAAAAACAACATTTTCTACTGATTTGTAATTTCAGCATAGACTTTGTCTCATTTGATTATCTCGATAATTTCAACTTGCAATACTTAATATAATTTCATCTTTATTTGATTTGGTTAGAAATAATTAATGTAATTCCCTTTTTACATGTACGCAGGAATTATAAGTGTTGGTCAGACTACGTTAGTTTACAAGATTACTTACACTGGTTGTAAATATTTCTATCGTTGCATGTTTTCGCTTGATTTCACGGCAATATTAATGGGATTTATACCGATTATCGAAACTAATGTTGGTGAAAGTGACACAAATTATAAAATTGTCAATAAATGGAAATGTGTTGTTTTTATTTCCAGGGAATTAAGCAGAATCATCGCGAATTATTTACAGCAAACTAAACCTCTTTGAATTAGGCTACATGTATATTGCCAGAAATATTAAGTTAAAAAAATTTCGCCAGTCCAAGAATATATATAACGAGAACATCGGTCATCTGTAATTATTTATCTATAGTGCAGGCTACATAATGATTAATGAACAGTGTAAGCCCCGATCAGACTCATACACGTACACATTTAAAAAATCGATTAGAAAATAGCATACACGAATATAAGGTCTACATCCGCGCAGTCTGATAATAGTATACACCTATAGCAACTGACATATTATTAATGTAATTTTTGTGAATAACTTTGTAACTCCATTGATAATAGTGCACTTCACGTTCATAAGGATGATAATGCTAAACTGACCTATATTGCTATGTTTTATTACCAGATTTGTGCAACGTTAAATTATGAGACCCTAATAAAAAGTGTTCTCTTAAATTTGCAGCACGGCAAACATGTTCTACTGATTTGTAATTTCAGCATAGACTTTGTCTTATTTGATTATCTTTGACATAATTGCAACTTGCAATACTTAATATAATTTCAGTTTTAAGTTTTTTATTTCCATACATAGTCATATACAAACAATACATGAGTTACAAGCAGTTTAACAACATGCATTTATAGGTTACACTCCTTGTTTACAATCAACTATGAGTACATGTATTGTAAATAATTATAGATTATAACGTATTGTTCATACATGGTTAGGTTGGATTTATTTAAGAATGTTATTTAGATGAGAGAATAGAGTTGAAAATGAGATATGGTGAAATAGGTTTAGTGAATAATAATTGAGCAACACATTACGATACAATACTATTACGGTATATGCTGTTATACCTAACTGTAATATTTGTATGTATAATCAGAAGGTTCGTGTATCTCTAAACGAGTGTTAGTCTAATTGGATAACATTCCATTTTCGTTCATGGACTATGAGCTTATTTCTATTCATTGCAATTTATTTTTCAATATTTTGTGTTGCCTTTAGGTAAGACATACACTCTGGAAATTTAGGTTCCGTGTTTCGTAATTTACATGTATATATAAAGTATTTTCCTAGTATGATACAAAAGTTGAAAAACTTGTTGTCTTGCTCATATTGCCCGGAGCAAACAGTGTGCCAATCAAAATTACATACAATATTATTATTGTTTAAAAAATATTCAGCTGTGACCAAAAATGTTGGCTTATAGTGCATTCCCAAAAAAGGTGCTTATTTGTTTCTGGAGCCATGGCGCAAAAATCACACAAATTGGAGCTGACAATGTTACACTTAAGTAAATAATCATTTGTAGCAACAATTCTCATCAAAAATTGTACTGAAAATTCCTAAGTTTAGAACTTATAGTGTTTGTAAAATGATTTGTGTAGACTATCTTCCAATTTATATTTTTATCCGCGAATTCGTCATCCCATTTTGTCTTGGCTTTATGCACAACCGGTTTCTGTTGATTAAGAAACATGTTATATAGCTTCTTATTACATTTGGTCGTGGTTTTCATTTGTTATATTAATAGTATCTTTGTATTAATCGTGTTTATTCTTTCATTTTTAATTCGTGTTCTCCAGTCTTGAGGAATGCACGAAATCAGTTTGAAGTAGTTTAGGTAATCGTTATTACTAACATCAAATAGTTCTTTTATTTTTGTAAAACTAAAGAATGATGTAGTTCTATAATCGTATAGTTGTTCTATATATTTAATCCCCTTATTAGTCCATTCCTTGTAGTAAAACATTCTTCCATTACCTTTTATTTTCGAATTGTTCCATAAAATTTGCTTTGATATTATTTCTGGATTATCGCAGAAGTTTAGCTTGCACCATGATTTAAGAACATGTGTCAACAATTTCTTTTTTATCAAATGTTTTACGTCTGTTTGGTTTACATTTCCTTCAAATATATGTACACCACCAAAAGGCTTCAAATAATTTAAATATAGTACTTTCCATTTTCCGTGATTTTCAGTTTCTGCAAGTCTTTTGACCCATGTAGCCTTTAGTGCATCAATAAACGATTCTAATTCTATCATTTTAGCCCGCCTTCTTCGAACGTTTTAACAATAATGTTTCTACTAATTGTATCAGGCTTTGAATCCCAGAGAAAATCAAATATAATGCGCATAATTTGCTTTAAAGTCTCCTGCTCCGGATTGTCTAGAACTGTTAAAGGGAATATTAATTTTGGAAATGCAAAACTTTTAATGACAGTTATTTTACCTAGTATGGTGAGCTTTCTTTTTTTCCATTTACCTAAACATTGCTGAAATTCCTTTATTTTAGGATCTATGTTTAAACTATGCACTTTATTTTTATCATTACAAAAATATATCCGTAAAGTTTTGGCCACATCTGCAGTCCATGCAAATGGTTTATCATCACAGTACGTAGTTGTAGAGTTCTTCGTCGAACCTGTTCTAAACAATATTGACTTAGAATAGTTTAAACGTAAACCTGAAATGTTTCCAAAATTATCTATTGTACTAATTAATATTTCAAGAGATTGTCTGGACCCATCCATGCAAAATGTAGCATCATCCGCGAACATATAATTTCATCTTTATTTGATATGGTTAGGACTAATTAATGTAATTCCCTTTTTACATACACGGGAATTATAAATCTTGGTCAGACTACGTTAGTTTACAAAATTACTTACTCTGGTTGTAAATATTTCTATCGTTGCATGTTTTCTCTTGATTTCACGGCAATATTAACGAGATTTCCACCGATTGTCGAAACTAGTATTTGTCAATTGTCAATAAATGGAAATGTGTTGTGTTTATTTACAGGGAATTAAGCAGAATCATCGCGAATTATTTACTGCAAACTAAACTTCCTTGAACTTTATTTGTACAAAGGAAGAATATTTAATTCCACATTTGGCATAACATATTTGCGATGTCATTTACGGAAAACATATTTAACTTTGGAAATCATTTTCACGTGGTAATAAATGTCATTTTCAATAAAATAAATATGTTCGGGAAGTGAGATACATGTTAACCTGACACGTTAATTCGAATATCGCAGTGGTCAATGGTGGACTCGCCACACTACATGTACTACATGGATTATCGATTTACATATCGATAAAATTGCATACATCACGTGACACCTGCAGATTTCCGAGTGATTACGGAAAAAGCCGATATCACGGAAATTTCCGACTGACCATCACGTATTGGTCAGCATAAATTAACTATGTGGTCACTATGGATTTTGTCCAGGTAAGGTGGCCGCGAAAGTTGGATATGATATGATTACAGAGGCGGCGGAAGCTGGGGGGGGCCGGGGTGGGGGGGGGGGTGGGGGGGCCCCGAACTTTGCTCAGAACTTTGCTGAGAATGCAGGAAATGGCGTTTCACACCACTTGGATTTCAAAAATTTCCGGGGGGGCATGCCCCGACCCCCCTAGCGCTAGCGGGCCCTTCGGGCCCTCAACATTGAGCCCCCCAATAATGTTCGGCTTCCGCCGCCTATGGATTATACGTCGGTCTTGAACAGACGTGGGAAATCCCAAAGGAATTCCCTTTATTATTTATAACTGATTGTTATGTAAATAAAAGCATGTAAACAACGCCATGGCAAAGTTGTATTATTATATATTCCTTGGGGATTTCCCACGTCTGTTCAAGACCGACAACGAATCATATATTAATTTTATTATCGATACAAGTTGTCATATCATTCCTTTACGGTGGCACAGAGGGGAAATGGAAATATTTTTTACTTTTGCGTGCGCACGCGATAGGGTTTTGCGTGCGCACGCTATAGGTTTTGCATGCGCATGCGCATGCAATAGCTTTTGCGTGCGCACACAATACGGTTTTGCGTGCGTACGCGATAGGTTTTGCGTGCGCGATACGGTTTTGCGTGTGCACGCGATAGGTTTTGCGTGCGCACGCGATAGCTTTTGCATGTGCACGCGATAGGTTTTGCACGCGCATGCGATCGGTTTTGCATGCGCACGAGATAGATTTTGCATGCGCACGCGATCGGTTTTGCATGCGCACGCGATAGGGTTTTGCGTGCCCACGCGATAGCTTTTGTGTGCGCAATCGATAGCTTAGCCAATGAAACGACGTACTCGTCAGTTTAGCAGGTTTTCTCCCTTGTGTTGTACGAACGGGGTCAAAATTAAACTTAAAGGTGCAGCTATAAAAATATACAGCTGCACCTGTAAAAAATACAGGTGCAGCTGTATATGCAGGAGCACCTGTATATTGATTTGCCTGGGTCAAAATTCCGCTCCAATCAGAGAAAACATTACAGCTGCACCTGTAAAAATACAGCTGCACCTGTAAGAAATACAGCTGTACCTGCAAAAAGTATAGCTGCACCTGTAAAAATACAGCTGCACCTGTAAAAATACAGGTGCAGCTGTATATGCGGGTGCACCTGTATATTGATTTGCCTGGGTCAAAATTCCGCTCCAATCAGATGTATACTTACAGGTGCAGCTGTATTTTTACAGGTGCAGCTGTATTTCTACAGGTGCAGCTATACTTTTTACAGGTGCAGCTGTATTTCTTACAGGTGCAGCTGTATTTTTACAAGTGCAGCTGTAATTATACATCTGGGCCCGGTTGCTCAAAACATCCGTTAGCTTAACGGACTGTTAAATACTTAACTGAATGGTTAAAATCTCAACTGAATGGTTAAAATCTCTGTTTTAACAGAGAGTTTAACCATTCAGTTAAGGATTTAACAGTCCGTTAAGCTAACCGATGTTTTGAGCACAACCGGGCCCTGATTGGAGCGGAATTTTGACCCCGGCAAATTAATATACAGGTGCACCTGCATATACCCCGTTCGTACACCATAAGGGAGACAAACTGCTAAACTGACGAGTACGTCGTTTCATTGGCTAAGCTATCGCGTGCGCACGCAAAACCACGCAAAACCTATTGCGTGCGCACGCGAAAGTAAACAATATTTCCATGTCCCCTCTGTGCCACCGTATAATGACTTTAACACAGTATGTCACTGAATATGTTATCGCAGGTTCGAATCCCACAACTTCGTGCATATGTTTTCATACCTACTTTTTGAAAAAAAAGTATATTTTTATTGTTTTGTCGCTGTTATCCGTTCGTCTGTTCGTTCTTACGTATGTACGTCCGTCCGTCCGTCCGTCCGTCACGTTTCTTATGAAATAAAACTTAGTAAACCATAATTCGAGACCCCCCACCCCCCAATATTGAGAGTGGGAGGGGGGGGGGGGCAGAGTATGTGTTGGCCCCTCCAATAATTGCACTAAATTGTGTGAATGTATCGTCATTTATACTGTTCATATTTATATAAGACAATGTCAAGCTAGAGTTTGTGAATAATTTCTTGCGACAGTTCCTGCGACTCTTCTTTTTATCATGCAGAGACTGACACAAGAGAGCAAGCGTTTACTGCAAGTATGTTGGTGCCGCGAAAAAATAAGTGCGGGTTTTCCATAGACATGTAGATCTCTACAACAACAACAACACAAAGAAGTTTCTGCGAAACTATAGTTTGATTATCGATAAATGTTAGGCATATGCTTTTTAAAAATCTTAGTTGCAGCCAATTTTGTAGTAAGTAATTACTAAGACTATCTTCATGCAAAATAACATATGACAATGATTATCTGTCAGCTTTATAACAATAATAGTAAACTAGAAAATGTGTTCATAGAACACGGATGCGACGGCACGTGTGGCTAATGTAATGTACTGGGATATAAACGGAATACGTTGAATGGGTTTTTCCATTATGAATTTAAGGACAGTGTAAATATTATTAATTTGACGTGGTCAAGCAGTCACGTCTGGGGACATTTTCTTCTCTGGACCATCTTAACCATTAGACCGCTACGCACAACAATTGTCGTCTGCTGTTACTTTTAAATATTGCCTTATTTCTCAGTAAAAACATGTTTTGACAGCACTTTGCATGTTGTAAATTATTCTAAAGTGCTGTTACAGCAGTGATACAACTGGAAAATAAACAACAGACGACAAAAAAATAAGATAGCGGTGTAAGGGTTAAGTTGAATAGCGTGTGCAATAGTTTAACAAAACTTTACACACGCATACAAGATATTGAGTCAAAGGTGTGTCGCACGCCAGAGTGACAATTCTAGCATCGCTAATTTGGATAATTTCATCTCTATTTTCTTTATCTTTTTTTTCTTTTTTTTTATTTCTTGTCCGGAGCATAAGTTGAATATCGTATGGAATATTTAAAAATAAAAAATCACACATTCATAGATATCGTGTCAAAGATGTGAGATTTCTCTATTGGAGTTATGTCCATTTGTTTCTTTTTACATAGGATGTTTACAGCCTGTGTTATAGTTTCGTTCGTGTGAACCAGATTAAAGGACTACATTTTATGGAGATTCGGATGCATATTTTCAACGACCTGTTTTTAAATTTCACATTGACACCAATGTGTTGAAACTAACCTGTGCAATATACTTATTTGAAGAATTAAACGTCCGAGAATCTCATTGCGTATATTACGCTCTATTTTATAACAATATGTGGAACTATTGTGTTGCCCATTAAGGACATGTTCTATACATGATCATCGTTTAATTCAAAGATAATTGCTTCGTAAATATAATAGAATATAATTATGTATAACATATATGTGAATACTGCCTTGTTACTGTATCCTATACGGCAGATGGAATGGCCAAGTCGGCCGGCCACCTTTGTGTGTTCCAGCCATCAGCCAGTTTCACCTGTTCTGCCGTTTGACAAATAACTCAACATGTGAAGTAGAACAATACATATGGTTTAATGTAGCTAATCACATGTAGAAAAGCCAGGAGAACAGACTCCTATCAATTATATTACACCAAACAGTAAAATATGTCAGTTTTCTGGACAGGTTTGTGCCTGTGTTTTTAAAAACATGAACCACCATTATAAATACACTCAAACACAGAAAATCGTACAGAGTATCAATTTTACCTGGCTGGCCAACCACACAACACATACCATATATACCCACAAAACACACACCATATATACATGTACCCACTACTGTACTCTGTTATTAGCTATCAAATCCAGTGATATGTAAGCAGTTACCTGATTGTTTTTTCCCTGGTGTCTACTCACCTACTATGCGAGTAGATATGGCTTTACCTATGTATAATATGTACACTAACAATAGGCTGTGCATCAGATTGAAAAGTTTACGCATCAACATTTAGTTTGAGATTAATGGGAGAAATGCTCAGATATCTCGTCTTTTGTACTGTTTGCTAGCATTATATGTATAGCTTGCCGTTGTCACATCTGTCTATTATGTATTGCACCAGATTTTATTTGGTTTACTGTCATATTATTTGCTGTATGTTTCAAACGAACGAAGTGGTGAAACTGTACGATGGCTTGCTTGTACATACACAGATGGCGGAGATGGCAACTCATTGCTCCATATAGTATACAGTAACAAGACAATGTTCACATTATGTTATATTCATATTGGTGCAATACATAATAGGCACATATGACAACGGCAAGCTATAAATATTATGCCAGCAAATTATACAAAAGACGATATATCTGAGCATTTCTCCCATCAATATCAAAATAAATGTTGATGTGTAAACTTCTCAATCTGATGCGCAGTATATGTTGTGTACATGCTACCCATAGGTAAAGCCAGGGAAAATAAACTCAGGTAGCTGCCTACATGTCACTCGATTTGATAGCTAATAACAGAGTACAGTAGTGGGTATATTGGTATGTGTTGTGTGGTTTGCCAGGTAAAAGGGAAACACTGTGCGATTTTCTGTGTATGAGTTATTTATAATGGTGGTTGATGTTGTAAAAAAACACAGGCACAAACCTGTCGAGAAAACTGACATATTTTACAGTTTGGTATAATATAATTGATAGGAGTCCGTTCTCCTAGCTTTTCTACATGTGATTAGCTACTTTATATCATATGTTCTACTTGACATTTTGAGTTCTTTGTCAAACGGCAGAACAGGTGAAATTGGCTGATGACTGGAACACACAAAGATGACCGATTTGACCACTCCATGTGCCGTATAGGATATAGTAACGAGGCAGTATTCACATATATGTTATACATATATTCTATCATATTTACGAAGCAATTATCTTTGAATCAAACGATGATCATGTATAGAACGGGTCCTTAAGGTTTTGTACCTATCCATTTGGCAGGTTTTTCTAGCAGGATTGCTGCTCAAACGCTAATCAAAATAGAATAACGTATCGTTGTCACAAAACATCTCACTCGGGCACCAATTTGTAACATCGTACCCTCTCGGTATATCATACATTGACGAATGTCCCAGCCTGCAAACGTTTATTCATCCAATAATTTATCGTTAGAGGGAATTACAAACAGTTTATGTATGTAACTGATAATGTGTATAACATCATCGGTATTTTACAAAATAAAAAAGCTTACCTTCTATTTATTTTTTGGAGTGTAATTGTAAGCTGACCATTTTTACGCCTTCTCTTATATTACGTGTAATGGGTTATCTAAAATTGTACTCTGTATTTCTGGTTACATTGCTGGCCGTTGTGTTTTACAGACATGGTGTGGCTGGTAGCAGCCCTGATGTTGACGGTGGCGGTCGTCACGACAGGTAAAACTGTAGCAAATTTCACCAACATTGCTAAGCCCTACTTATCTAGCTATGTACACTTTGAGGGAGTAATCATTTATCTTTCCCGAAATGCATTATGTCATATAGAACAACAGTAGGAAATGGCTGTGATAATGTAATACATTCAGTATAATAAAAATGAATAAATGTAACCTAAAATTGAACATTTCTTCCTCAAAGCGTACTGAGCTCAAAGCGTACTGATACATGTATTTGGCAATTTTGGTGAAATAGGCTACAGGACTTGTGGCTGTGACTGGATAAATGGGGCTCGTGTGATTTGTGACCAGTGTAGCTCCTGATCAAATAGCACATTGGTGTAGCCTGATAACGGTCTATATTGCTTGTTAGAAGCACGGAGAATGTTTCATTGATGGGATATCGAACAGTGCAGATCCTTATCAGACCAATGCACATGCTTATCTGGATCTACACTGGTTGCAAAAAAAAAACATAAGCCCCATTTCACAGCTACGTTTTACTCATACAATGGATCAGTCTTATAAATGAGACAGGCCGTGTGATTTTGTACCTTCGGACATCTACGTAATTTCATTAAATACGTTTACAATATTTACAATAGTTTTCATAAATAAAGTCAAAAGTTGACAAAATGTAAAATGTATAATTCCGCATGTACTGTGAAAATGTTGTTAACTGTTGACGCCATTTACGAAAAATATTGTAAATTTTGTAAACGTATTCATGCAATTACTCAGATGTCCGAAGGTACAAATATGTTATTGAACTCTGAAAGTCACCAGTTACTTCAGCTAGAACTAATTCTGAGGCATCGTCAGCGGGATAATTAGCGGCATTTATCGCTTTTACGTCACGTTGCTTAGTTTACACACAGCAGCCGATTACACTAAGTGATTATCTAAATGATACACATATATCTCTATTTTGGGAGAGCCATTGTCAGTGCAATGCGAACTCATTTGCGACTTCGTGGAATCTGGACCCACTTTGACGTCTCCCATCCTTTCAACATCGTCTCCTGTCTATCCAAAATCGTCTCCCATCCTTCCAAAATCGTCTCCTATCCTCTTTCCAACATGGTCTCCTGTCCTTCCAACATCGTCTCCCATCTTTCCAACATCGTCTCCTGACGTTCCAACATCGTCTCCCATCCTTCCAAAATTGTCTCATGTCCTTCCAACATCGTCTCCCATCCTTCCAACATCGTCTACTGTCGTTCCAACATTGTCTAACATCCTTCCAACTTCGTCGCCTATCCATCCACCATCGTCTCCCATCCTTCCAACATTTTCTTCCATCCATCCAACATCGTCTCACAACCTTCCCACATTGTCTCACGTCCTTCCAACATCGTCTCCCATCCTTCCAACATCGTCTCCCATCCTTACAACATCGTCTGCTGTCCTTCAATCATCGTCTACATCCTTCCAACATCGTCTCATATCCTTTCAACATCGTCTCCCATCCTTCCAACATTGTCTCCTGTCATTCCAACATCATCTAACCAGATTCCAGTCCTTCCAACATCGTCTCCCATCCTTCCAACATCGTCTGCCATCCTCCTTCCAACATCGTCTCCCACCCATCCAACATTGTCTCCCATCCTACCAACATCGTCTCCCATCCTCCTTCCAACATCGTCTCCCATCCTTCCAACATTGTCTCCCATCGTCCTTCCAACATCGTATCCCATCCTTCCAACATCGTCTCCAATCCAACATCGTCTCCCATCCTTCCAACATGGTCTCCCATCCTCCTTCCAACATCGTCTCCCATCCTTTCAACATCGTCTCCCATCCTTCCAACATCGTCTCAGCTCCATCCAACATCGTATCTCCCATCCGTCCAACATCGTCTCCCGTCCTTCCTACAATGTCTCCCATCCTTCCAACATCATTTCTCATCCTTCAAACATCGTCTCCCGTCCTTCCAACCTAGTCTCCCATCCTTCCAACATCGTCTCCTGTCCTTCCAACCTCGTATCCCATCCTTCCAACAGTGTCTCCTATCCTTCCAACATCGTATCCTATCCTTCCAACATCGTCTCCCGTCCTTCCAACATCGTCTCCCATCCTTACAACATCGTCTCCCATCAAACAACATCATTTCTCATCCTTCCAACATCGTCTCCCATCCTTTCAACATCGTCTCCTGTCCTTCGAACCTCGTATCCCATCCTTTTAACGGTGTCTCCCATCCTTCCAACATCGTCTCCCGTCCTTCCAACATCGTCTCCCATCCTTATAACATCATCTCCCATCCTTCCAACATCGTCTCCCATTCTTCCAACATCGTGTCCTGTCCTTTCAACATCTACCAACATCGCTCCCATCCTTCCAACAACGTCCAGCTTCGTCTACCATCATTCCAACAACGTCTCACATCCTTCCAACATCGTCTCGCATCCTCCTTCAAACATCGTCTCCCATCCTTTCAACATCGTCTCATCTCCTTCCAACATCGTCTCTCATCATTCCAACATCGTCTCACATCCTTCCAACATTGTCTCCAATGCTCTTTCCAACATCGTCTCCCATCCATCCAACATTGTCTCCCATCCTTCCAACATCGTCTCCCATCGTCCATCCAACATCGTCTCCCATCATTCCAACATCTTCCAGCATCGTCTCCCATCCTTCCAATATCTTCTAACATCGTCTCCTATCCTTCCAACATCGTCTACCATCCTTCCAATATCGTCTATCATCCTTTCAACATCGTCTCACATCAGTCCAGCATTGTCTACTGTCATTCCGACATCGCCTCCATTCCTTCCAACATCGTCTCCTATCCTTCCAACATCGTCTCTCATCCTTCCAACATTGTCTCCTATCCTTCCAACATTGTCTCCCATCCTACCAACACCGTCTCCTATCCTTCCAACATCGTCTACCATCCTTCCAACATTGTCCCCTGTCCTTCCAATATCGTCCCCCATCCTTCCAACATAGCTTCCTATCCTTCCAACATCGTCTCCCATCCTTCCAACATTGTCTCCCATCCTTCCAACATCGTTTCCCATCCTTCCAAAACCGTCTCCCTTCATTCCAACCTCGTCCCCCATCCTTCCAAGATCTTCCAGTGTCGTCTCCCATCCTTCCAACATCGTCTCCCATCCTTCCAACATATTCTCCTGTCCTTCCAACATCGTCTCCCATTCTTCCAGCATTGTTCCGTGCCCTACCAACATCGTCTACTATCCTTCCCACATCGTCTCACATCCTTCCAACATTGTCTCATATCCTTCCAACATCGTCTCCTATCCTTCCAACATCGTCTCCCATCCTTCCAACATTGTCTAATATCCTTCCAACATCGTCTCCTGTCCTTCCAAGATCGTCTCCCATCCTTCAAACATTGTCTCCTCTCCTTCCAACATCGTCTCCCATCCTTCCGACCTCGTCTCCTGTCCTTCAGACATCGTCTCCTGTTCATCCAACATTGTCTCCTATCCTTCCAACATCGTCTCCTGTCCGTCCAACATCGTCTACCATCCTTCCAACATCGTATCCTATCCTCCCAACATCGTCTCCCATCATTCTAACATTGTCTCCTGTCCTTTCAACATCGTCTCCCATGCTTCCAACATCGTCTCCTGTCCTTACAACACCGTCTCCAATCCATCCAACATCCTTTCCTGTCCTTCAGACATCGTCTGCCATCCTTCCAACATTGTCTCATATCCTTCCAACATCGTCTCTCATCCTTCCAACCTCGTCTTCTGTCATTCCAACATCGTCTCCCATCCATCCAACATCGTCTCGCATCCTTCCGACATAGACTCCGGTCCTTCCAACATCGTCTCCAATCCTTCCAACATCGTTTTCCATCCTTCCAACCTCGTCTCCCATCCATCCAACATCTTCCAGTATCGTCTCCCATCCTTCCAACATCGTCTCCCATCCTTCCAACATCATCTTCTCCTGTCCTTCCAACATCGTCTACCGTCTCCCTTCATTCCAACCTCGTCTCCCATCCATCCAACATCTTCCAGTATCGTCTCCCATCCTTCCAACATCGTCTCCCATCCTTCCAACATCATCTTCTCCTGTCCTTCCAACATCGTCTACCATCCTTACAACATCGTCTTCTATCCTTCCAACATCGTCTCTCAACCTTTAAACATTGTCTCCTGTCCTTCCAATATCGTCTCCCGTCCTTCCAACGTCGTGTCCCATCCGACCAGCATTGTCTCCTATCCATCCCACATCGTCTCCCGTCCTTCCAACATCGCCTCCGATCCTTCCAACATTGTCTCCTGTCCTTCCAACATTGTCTCATATCCTTCCAACATCGTCTCCTGTCCTTCCAATATCATCTACCATCCTTCCAACATCGTCTCCTATCCTCCCAACATCGTCTCCCATCATTCTAACATTGTCTCCTGTCCTTTCAACATCGTCTCCCATCCTTCCAACATCGTCTCCTGTCCTTCCAACACCGTCTCCAATCCTTCCAACATCGTCTCCTGTCCTTCCGACATCGTCTCCCATCCTTCCAACATCGTCTCTCATCCTTCCAGCATTGTCTCCTATCCATCCCACATCGTCTCCCATCCTTCCAACATCGTCTCCCATCCTTCCAACATCGTCTCATATCCTTCCAACATCGTCTCGCATGCTTCCGACATAGTCTCCTGTCCTTCCAACATCGTCTCCCATCCTTCCAACCTCGTCTCCCATCCATCCAACATCTTCCAGTATCGTCTCCCATCCTTCCAACATCGTCTCCCATCCTTCCAACATCATCTTCTCCTGTCCTTCCAACATCGTCTACCATCCTTACAACATCGTCTTCTCTCCTTTCTCCAACATCGCTCTCAACCTTTAAACATTGTCTCCTGTCCTTCCAAAGATCGTCTCCCCGTCCCTTCCTTTAACGTCGTTTCCCATCCTACGAGCATTGTCTCCTATCCATCCCACATCGTCTCCCATCCTTCCAACATCGCTTCCCATCCTTCCAACATTGTCTCCTGTCCTTCCAACATTGTCTCATATCCTTCCAACATCGTCTCCTGTCCTTCCAATATCGTCTAACATCCTTCAACATGGTCTCCTATCCTCCCAACAACGTCTCCCCTCATTCTAACATTGTCTCCTGTCCTTCCAACACCGTCTCCAATCCTTCCAACATCGTCTTTATATCCTTCCAACATCGTCTCCTATCCTCCCAACATCGTCTCCCATCATTCCAACATTGTCTCCTGTCCTTTCAACATCGTCTCCCATCCTTCCAACATCGTCTCCTGTCCTTCCAACACCGTCTCCAATCCTTCCAACATCGTCTCCTGTCCTTCCGACATCGTCTTCCCATCCAATTTCCAACTCGTGTTATAATCCTTCCAACATCGTCTCTCAACATTTAAACATTGTCTCCTGTCGTCCTTCCAAAATCGTCTCCCGTCCTTCCAACGTCGTCTCTCATCCTTCCAGCATTGTCTCCTATCATCTCACATCGTCTCCCATCCTTCCAACATCTTCTCCTGTCCTTCCAACATCGTCTACCATCCTTCCAACATCGTCTTCTATCCTACCAACATCGTTTCTCAACCTTTAAACATTGTTTCCTGTCCTTCCAAAACCGTCTCCCGTCCTTCCAACGTCGTCTCCCATCCTTTCAGCATTGTCTCCTATCCATCCCACATCGTCTCCCATCCTTCCAACATCGTCTGCCATCCTTCTAACATCGTCTCATATCCTTCCAACATCGTCTCCCATCCTTCCAACATCGTCTCCCATCCTCCTTCCAGCATCGTCTCCCATCCTCCTTCCAGCATCGTCTCCCATCCTTCCAACAACGTCTCCTGTCCTTCCAACATCGTCTCCCATCCTGCCAACATCATCTCCCATCCTTCCAACATTCGTCTCACATCCTTCTTCCAACATCGTCTCCCATTCTTCCAACATTCGTCTCCCATCCTTCTTCCAACATCGTCTCTCATCCTCGCAACATCGTCTCACATACTTCCAACATTGACTCAAATCCTCTTTACAACATTGTCTCCCATTCTTCCAACATCGTCTACCATCGTCCTTCCAACATCGTCTCCCATCCTTCCAACATCTTCGGGCATTGTCTACCATTCTTCCAACATATTCCAGCATCGTCTCACATCCTTCCAACGTCGTTTCCCATCCTACGAGCATTGTCTCCTATCCATCCCACATCGTCTCCCATCCTTCCAACATCGCTTCCCATCCTTCCAACATTGTCTCCTGTCCTTCCAACATTGTCTCATATCCTTCCAACATCGTCTCCTGTCCTTCCAATATCGTCTAACATCCTTCCAACATGGTCTCCTATCCTCCCAACATCGTCTCCCATCATTCTAACATTGTCTCCTGTCCTTCCAACACCGTCTCCAATCCTTCCAACATCGTCTTATATCCTTCCAACATCGTCTCCTATCCTCCCAACATCGTCTCCCATCATTCTAACATTGTCTCCTGTCCTTTCAACATCGTCTCCCATCCTTCCAACATCGTCTCCTGTCCTTCCAACACCGTCTCCAATCCTTCCAACATCGTCTCCTGTCCTTCCGACATCGTCTCCCATCCTTCCAACATCGTGTTATATCCTTCCAACATCGTCTCTCAACATTTAAACATTGTCTCCTGTCGTCCTTCCAAAATCGTCTCCCGTCCTTCCAACGTCGTCTCTCATCCTTCCAGCATTGTCTCCTATCATCTCACATCGTCTCCCATCCTTCCAACATCTTCTCCTGTCCTTCCAACATCGTCTACCATCCTTCCAACATCGTCTTCTATCCTACCAACATCGTTTCCTCAACCTTTAAAACATTTTTGTTTCCTGTCCTTACCAAAACCGTCTCCGTGCCCTTCCAACGTCGTCTCCCATCCTTTTCAGCATTGTCTCCTATCCATCCCACATCGTCTCCATCCTTCCAACATCGTCTGCCATCCTTCTAACATCGTCTCATATCCTTCCAACATCGTCTCCCATCCTTCCAACAATCGTCTCCCCATCCTCCTTCCAGCATCGTCTCCCATCCTCCTTCCAGCATCGTCCTCCCATCCTTTCCAACAACGGTCTCCTGTCCTTCCAACATCGTCTCCCATCCTGCCAACATCATCTCCCCCATCCTTCCAACATTCGTCTCACATCCTTCTTCCAACATCGTCTCCCATTTCTTACCAACATTCGTCCCCTCCCATCCTTCTTCCAACAATCGTTCTCTCATCCTCGCAACATCGTCTCACATACTTCCAACATTGACTCAAATCCTCTTTACAACATTGTCTCCCATTCTTCCAACATCGTCTACCATCGTCCTTCCAACATCGTCTCCCATCCTTCCAACATCTTCGGGCATTGTCTACCATTCTTCCAACATATTCCAGCATCGTCTCACATCCTTCCAACATCGTCTTCTGTCCAACATTTTCTCCTTGCCCACCAACATCGTTTACCATCCTTCCAATATCGTCTCCTATCCTTCCAACATCATCTTTCTTCCTTTCCTTCCAGCATTGTCTCCTGTCCGTCCTTACAAAACGTCCTCCCCATCCTATCCAACACCGTAGCCATCCTTCCACATCTCAACATCCCCTTCCATCAATCAATCCTTTTTCCAACCTTCCAAAGCATTGTCCCCTGTCCTCCAACAATGTCTCCTCCTTGTCCCTTACACCAATCGTCTCCCATCCTTCCAACATCGTCTCCCTTCCTTCCAACATTCGTCCTCCCATCCTTCTTCCACCATCGTCTCCCATTCCTTCCAACATCGTTTCTCCTTTCTTCCTTCCAAAACATCGTCTTCCCCAATCCTTCCACCTTCGTCTTCCCATCCAATCACAACTCAGTATCCCGTCTCCCATCCTTCCAACAATTGCCTCCCCATCCTTCCAACATCTTCTCCCAGTCCTTCCAACATCGTCTACCCATCCGTCACATCCTTACTCTATCCTACCAACATCGTCTCCCACCTTTAACATGTTTCTGTCCTTCCAAAACCGTCTCCCGTCTTACCAACGTCTTTCCTTCCCAATACTCCAGCAATTGACCTCCTCCATCCAATCCCACACGTCTCCTCCATCCCACATCGACCTTCCAACATCGTCTGCCACCTTCTAATGTCTCATATCCTTCCAACATCGTCTCCCATCCTCCCAACATCGTCTCCCATCCTTCCAACATCGTCTCCCATCCTCCTTCCAACAATCGTCCTCCCATCCTCCTTCCAGCATCGTCTCCCATCCTTCCAACAACGTCTCCTGTCCTTCCAACATCGTCTCCCATCCTGCCAACATCATCTTCCCACCTTCCAACATTCGTCTCACATCCTTCTTTCCAACATCGTCTTTCTTCCAACATTCGTCTCCCATCTTCTCCAACTTCGCTCTCAACCTCGCAAACTCGTCTCACATACTTCCAACATTGATTCAAATCCTCTTTACAACATTGTCTCCCATTCTTCCAACATCGTCTACCATCGTCCTTCCAACATCGTCTCCCATCCTTCCAACATCTTCGGGTATTGTCTACCATTCTTCCAACATATTCCAGCATCGTCTCACATCCTTCCAACATCGTCTTCTGTCCTTCCAACATTTTCTCCTGGCCCACCAACATCGTTTACCATCCTTCCAACATCGTCTCCTATCCTTCCAACATCATCTTTCTTCCTTTCAACATCGTCTCCTTTCCTTCCAGCATTGTCTCCTGTCCTTACAACATCGTCTCCCATCTATCCAACACCGTATACCATCCTTCCAACATCGTCTTCTATCCTTCCATCATCATCTCCCATCCTTCCAACATTGTCCCCTGTCTTTCCAACAACGTCTCCTGTCCTTCCAACATCGTCTCCCATCCTGCCAAAATCATCTCCCATCCTTCCAACATTCGTCTCCCATCCTTCTTCCAACATCGTCTCCCATTCTTCCAACATCGTCTCCTCTCCTTCTAACATCGTCTCCCATCCTTCCAACCTCGTCTCCCATCCATCCAACAACTTCCAGTATCGTCTCCCATCCTTCCAACATCGTCTCCCATCCTTCCAACATCTTCTCCTGTCCTTCCAACATCGTCTACCATCCTTCCAACATCGTCTTCTATCCTACCAACATCGTTTCTCAACCTTTAAACATTGTTTCCTGTCCTTCCAAAACCGTCTCCCGTCCTTCCAACGTCGTCTCCCATACTTTCAGCATTGTCTCCTATCCATCCCACATCGTCTCCCATCCTTCCAACATCGTCTGCCATCCTTCTAACATCGTCTCATATCCTTCCAACATCGTCTCCCATCCTCCCAACATCGTCTCCCATCCTTCCAACATCGTCTCCCATCCTCATTCCAGCATCGTCTCCCATCCTTCCAACAACGTCTCGTGTCCTTCCAACATCGTCTCCCATCCTGCCAACATCATCTCCCATCCTTCTAACATTCGTCTCACATCCTTCTTCCAACATCGTCTCCCATTCTTCCAACATTCGTCTCCCATCCTTCTTCCAACATCGTCTCTCATCCTCGCAACATCGTCTCACATACTTCCAACATTGACTCAAATCCTCTTTACAACATTGTCTCCCATTCTTCCAACATCGTCTACCATCGTCCTTCCAACATCGTCTCCCATCCTTCCAACATCTTCGGGCATTGTCTACCATTCTTCCAACATATTCCAGCATCGTCTCACATCCTTCCAACATCGTCTTCTGTCCTTCCAACATTTTCTCCTGGCCCACCAACATCGTTTACCATCCTTCCAACATCGTCTCCTATCCTTCCAACATCATCTTTCTTCCTTTCAACATCGTCAGCATGTCTCCCTCATGTCCTTCCAACATCGTCTCCCATCCTTCCAACATCGTCTCCTGTCCTTCCAATATCGTCTCCCATCCTTCCAACATTGTCTCCCGTCCTTCCAACATCGTCTCCTATCCTTCCAACATCGTCTACTGTCCTTCCAACATCGTCTCCCATCCTTCCAACATCGTCTCCTGTCCTTCCAACATCGTCTACATCCTTCCAACATCGTCTCCTATCCATTCAACATCGTCTCCTATCCTTCCAACATTGTCTACTGTCATTCCAACATCATCTTCCAGTATCCTGTCCTTCCAACATCGTCTCCCATCCATCCATCCAATAGTATCTCCCATCCTTCCAACATCGTCTCCCATCCTTCAAACATCGTCTCCCATCCTCCTTCCAACATCGTCTACCACCCATCCTACATCGTCTCCCATCCTTCAAACATCGTGTCACATACTCCTTCCAACATCGTTTCCCATCCATCCAACATCGTCTCCTGTACTTCCAACATCGTCTCCAATCATTCCAACATCGTCTCCTGTCCTTCCAATATCGTCTACCATCCTTCCAACATCGTCTCCCATTTTTCCAACATTGTCCCCTATCCTTCCAACAACGTCTCCTGTCCTTCCAATGTCGTCTCCCATCCTTCCAACATTGTCTCATCATTCCAACATCTTCTCCCGTCCTTCAAACATCGTCTACCATCCTTCCAACATCGTCTCCTATCCTTCCAACATCGTCTCCCACCTTTCCAACATTGTCTCCTGTCCTTCCAACATCGTCTACAATCCTTCCAACATCGTCTCCCATCCTTCCAACCTGGTATCCCATCCTTCCAACATCTTCCAGTATCGTTTGCCATCCTTCCCACATCATCTCCCGTCCTTTCAACATCTTCTCCTGTCCTTCCAACATCGTCTCCCATCCTTCCAACATTGTCTCCCGTCCTTCCAACATCATCTCCTCTCCTTCCAACATCGTCTACTGTCCTTCCAACATCGTCTCCCATCCTTCCAACATCGTCTCCCATCCCTTCAGCATCGTCTCCCATCCTTCCAACAACGTCGCCTGTCCTTCCAACATCGTCGCCCATCCTTCCAACATCATATCCCATCCTTCCAACATCGTCTCCCATCCTCCTTTCAACATCGTCTCTCATCCTTCCAATATCGTCTCACATCCTTCCAACATTGTCTCCAATCCTCTGTACAACATTGTCTCCCATCCTTCCAACATCGTCTCCCATCGTCCTTCCGACATCGTCTCCCATCCTTCCAACATCTTCCAGCATCGTCTACCATCCTTCCATCATCTTCCAGCATCGTCGCCCATCCTTCCAACATCTTCTCCTGTCCCACCAACATCGTCTACCGTCCTTCCAACATCGTCTGATATCCTTCCAACATCGTATTCCATCCTGTCAACATCGTTTCGCATCTTTCCAGCATTGTCTCTTGTCCTTACAACATCGTCTCCAATCCATCCAACATCGGTACCATCCTTCTAACATCGTCTTCTATCCTTCCAACATCGTCTCCCATCCTTCCAACATCGTCTACCATCCTTCCAACATCGTCTCCTATCCTTCAAGCATCGTCTCCCATCCTTCCAGCATTTGTCTCCTGTCCTTCCAACATCGTCTCACATACTTCCAACATTGACTCAAATCCTCTTTACAACATTGTCTCCCATCCATCCAACATCGTCTACCATCGTCCTTCCAACATCGTCTCCCATCGTCTACCATTCTTGCAAACATATTCCAGCATCGTCTCACATCCTTCCAACATCGTCTTCTGTCCTTCCAACATTTTCTCCTGGCCCACCAACATCGTTTACCATCCTTCCAACATCGTCTCCTATCCTTCCAACATCATCTTCCTTTCTTTCAACATCGTCTCCCATCCTTCCAGCATTGTCTCCTGTTCTTACAACATCGTCTCCCATCTATCCAACACCGCCTACCATCCTTCCAACATCGTCTTCTATCCTTCCATCATCATCTCCCATCCTTCCAACATTGTCCCCTGTCCTTCCAACAACGTCTCCTGTCCTTCCAACATCGTCGCCCATCCTTCCAACATTGTCTCATATCCTTCCAAAATCGTCTCCTGTCCTTCAAACATCGACTCCCATCCTTCCAACATCGTCTCGTATCCGTCCAGCATCATCTCCCATCCTTCCAACATTGATTGTCTCCTGTCCTTCCAACATCGTCTCCCATCCTTCCAACATCGTCTCCTGTCCTTCCAACATCGTCTCCTATCCTTCCAACATTGTCTCCCGTCCTTCCAACATCATCTCCTCTCCTTCCAACATCGTCTACTGTCCTTCCAACATCGTCTCCCATCCTTCCAACATCGTCTCCTGTCCTTACAACATCGTCTACATCCTGCCAACTTCGTCTCCTATCCTTTCAACATCGTCTCCTATCCTTCCAACATTGTCTACTGTCATTCCAACATCATCTTCCAGTATCCTGTCCTTCCAACATCGTCTCCCATCCATCCATCCAATAGTATCTCCCATCCTTCCAACATCGTCTCCCATCCTTCAAACATCGTCTCCCATCCTCCTTCCAACATCGTCTCCCACCCATCCTACATCGTCTCCCATCCTTCCAACATCGTGTCACATACTCCTTCCAACATCGTTTCCCATCCATCCAACATCGTCTCCTGTACTTCCAACATCGTCTCCCATCATTCCAACATCGTCTCCTGTCCTTCCAATATCGTCTACCATCCTTCCAACATCGTCTCCCATTTTTCCAACATTGTCCCCTGTCCTTCCAACAACGTCTCCTGTCCTTCCAATGTCGTCTCCCGTCCTTCCAACATTGTCTCATATCATTCCAACATCTTCTCCCGTCCTTCAACCATCGTCTACCATCCTTCCAACATCGTCTCCTATCCTTCCAACATCGTCTGCCACCCTTCCAACATTGTCTCCTGTCATTCCAACATCGTCTACAATCCTTCCAACATCGTCTCCCATCCTTCCAACCTCGTATCCCATCCTTCCAACATCTTCCAGTATCGTCTCCCATCCTTCCCACATCGTCTCCCGTCCTTTCAACATCTTCTCCTGTCCTTCCAACATCGTCTACCATCCTTCCAACATCGTCTTATATCCTTCCAACATCGTCTCTCAACCTTACAACATCGTCTCCCATCCTTCCAACATCGTCTCCCATCCCTTCAGCATCGTCTCCCATCTTTCCAACAACGTCGCCTGTCCTTCCAACATCGTCGCCCATCCTTCCAACATCATATCCCATCCTTACAACATCGTCTCCCATCCTCCTTCCAACATCGTCTCTCATCCTTCCAATATCGTCTCACATCCTTCCAATATTGTCTCCAATCCTCTGTAAAACATTGTCTTCCCATATCCTTTCCCAACATCGTCTCCCATCCGTCCTTCCAACATCGTCGTCCCATCCTTACCAACATCTTTCCAGCATCGTCATACCATTTACCTTCCAACGTTTCCAGCCATCGTCCTTCCAATTTCCTCCAACTCTTCTACCTGGCCCACAACATTCCGTTACCGTTCCTTCCAACATTCGTCTGCCCTATCCTTCCAAATCCGTTATTTTATCCTTTCCAACATCCGTCTTGCCCATCCTTTCCTTCCAATCATTCGTCTCTTTGTAACAGTTACCAAATATCGTCTCCAACTCCATTCCAATATCGGTCTTCCACCTCCTCCTTGTAAAACATTCGTCTTCCCTATCCTTCCAACATCGTCTTCCCATCCCGTTCCTTTCCAACAATTTCCCCTTGTCCCATTCCCAACCACGTTCCTCCTGTCCTTCCAAGCATCGTCTTCCCTCCTTCCAACCATTGTCCTTCCAAAATATCTTCCAAAACATTCGTCTCCTGTCCTTCAAAAATCGTCTAACCCAATCCATTTCCAAAAATCGTCTTCCTATCCTTGGCCCCCAAGGCATCGTCTCCTGTCCTCCTATACTTCGTTAACATCCGTTCCGGACTCCGTTCATATCCACTTTCCTAACATCGTATTTCATTTCCTTTCCAACATTCGTATCTTGTACATTCCCAAATTTCCATCTATCGGTCATCCTTGCGTACTTCCAACATCGTTCCCCATACCTCAATCCATCCCAATCCAATAGTTTCTAACCCATCCTTCCTAACATCGTCTTCCCTATCCATTCCAACATCCTGTCCTCCCATCCTTCCTAATTTCGTTCTCCCCTGTCCTTTCCAACTAACGTTGCTTCCATGTCCTTCCAACATCGTCTCTCGTCCTTCCAACATTGTCTCCCATATCCTTACAAACATCGTTTGCCATCCTTCCACACATTGTCCCTTCCAAATCCTTCCAACCTCGTCTGGCCCATCCTTTCCAACATCGTTACCCTGTATCCTTCCCAACGCATCGTCTCCTTGTCCTTCCAAACATTTCGTCTATCATCCTTTACCGAACATCCGTTCCCATCCTTAACCTTTCCAACATCGTCTCCTATCCTTCCAACCCATCGTCTTCCATGTTCCAACATTCCCTTTAACCCTGTTCATTACTACATCGGTTCAATCCTTCAACAATGTCCTTCTAACATCCGTTCCACCATCCATCCATCCATCCAATTCAAACGTCGTCTCCCATCCCCTTGCCTAACAATCGTCTCCCGTACATCCAACATCGTCTCCCGTCCTCCCGTCTCCCATCCATTCCGTCTCCGTCCCAACATCGTCTCATCCATCAACATCGTCTCCCATCCTTCCAACAGAGTCTCCCATCTTCCAACCTCGTCTTCCATCCTTCCAACATCTTACCCTGTACTTCCAACATCGTCTCACATCCTTCCAACAATGTCTACATCCTTCCAACATCATCTCCCATCCTTCAAACGTCGTCTCCCATCCTCCTTCCTACATCGTCTCCCATCCATCCAACATCGTCTCCCGTCCTTCCAACATCGTCTCCCAACCGTCCAACATCGTCTCCTGTACTTCCAACATCGTCTCCCATCATTCCAACATCGTCTCCTGTCCTTCCAACATCGTCTCCCATCCTTCAAACATTGTCTCCTGTCCTTCCAACATCGTCTACAATCATTTCAACATCGTCTCCCATCCTTCCAACCTCGTATCCCATCCTTCCAACATCTTCCAGTATCGTCTCCCATCCTTCCCACATCGTCTCCCATCCTTTCAACATCTTCTCCTGTCCTTCCAACATCGTCTACCATCCTTCCAACATCGTCTTGTATCCTTCCAACATCGTCTCTCAACCTTACAAAATCGTCTCCCATCCTTCCAACATCGTCTCCCATCCCTCCAGCATCGTCTCCCATCCTTCCAACAACGTCGCCCGTCCTTCCAACATCGTCTCCCATCCTTCCAACATCATATCCCATCCTTCCAACATCGTCTCTCATCCTTCCAATATCGTCTCACATCCTTCCAACATTGTCTCCAATCCTCTTTACAACATTGTCTCCCATCCTTCGAACATCGTCTCCCATCGTCCTTCCAACATCGTCTCCCATCCTTCCAACATCTTCCAGCATCGTCTACCATCCTTCCAACATCTTCCAGCATCGTCTCACATCCTTCCAACATCGTCTTCTGTCCTTCCAACATCGTAGCCCATCCTTCCAACATCTTCTCCTGGCCCACCAACATCGTCTACCATCCTTCCAACATCGTCTCCTATCCTTCCAACATCGTATTTCATCATTTCAACATCGTCTCCCATATGTCCAGCATTGTCTCTTGTCCTTGCTACATCGTCTCCAATTCCATCCAACATCGTCTAACCTTCCTTCTAACCACGAGCTAAACCTTCCAACATCGCTCCCCATCCTTTCCAACAATTGCTCATATCCTTCAAACATCGTCTCCTGCCCTTCAAAACATCGTCCTACCATCCTTAACCCAACAATCGGCTCCTGTCCTTCCTCCAACATCGTCTACATCCACTTCCGACACCGTCTCCTACTCCTTTCAATCATCGTCTCCTATCCTTTCCAACATTTGTCTCATGGTCATTCCAACATATCATCTACCGGTATCCTGTCCTTACCAACATCGTCCCCCATCCATCCCATACCATCCAATAGTAATCTCCCCATCCTTCAAACATCCGTCACCCGATCCATCCAACATCGTCCCCTCCCATCCGTTCCAAATATCGTCCTCCTGTTCCTTTACAAACATTGCTTCCATATCCATTCCAACATCGTTCTCCCGTCCCTCCCAACATTTGGTCTCCCAATCCTTCCAACAATCGTTTTCCCCCCATCCCTTCCCAACATCGTCTCCCCATCCTTCCAACCTCGTCTCCCATCCTTCCAGAACCATCTATTGTTACCCTGTACTTACAACATCATCCTCCCCAATCCTTCCAACATTGTCCTCTCATCCTTCCAAACAGTCGTCTCCCATCCTTCCAACAAATTCTTCCTCCCATCTTCCAACATTCGTCTCCCATCCATTCCAACCATCTTTCCCCTGGTGACTTCCCAACATCGTCCCTCCCATCCTTCAAAAACAATGTTCCTCCCATCCTTCCCACATCGTATCCCGTCATTCCAACATCTACCAACATCGCTCCAATCCTTCCAGTATCTTCCAGCATCGTCTCCCATCCTTCCAACAACGTCTCCTGTTCTTGCAACATCGCCATCCATCCATCCAACATTTCTTTCATATTTCCAACATCGTCTCCTATCCTTCCAACATCGTCTCCCATCCTTCCAACATTGTCTCCCGTCCTTCCAACATCGTCTCCCGTCCTTCCAACATCGTCTCCCGTCCTTCCAACATTGTCCCCTGTCCTTCCAACATCGTCTCCCATCCTTCCAACATCGTCTCCCATCCTTCCAACATTGTCCCCTGTCCTTCCAACATCGTCTCCCGTCCTTCCAACATTGGCTCCCGTCCTTCCAACATCGTCTCCCGTCCTTCCAACATCGTCTCCCATCCTTCCAACATCGTCTCCTGTCCTTCCAACATCGTCTCCCATCCTTCCAACATTGTCTCCTCTCCTTCCAACCAACATCGTCTCCTATCCTTCCTACATCGTCTCCTGTCTTTCCAACATCGTCTCCTGTCCTTCCAACATCGTCTACATCCTTCCAACACCGCCTCCTATCCTTTCAACATCGTCTCCTATCCTTCCTACATTGTCTCCTGTCATTCCAACATCATCTACCGGTATCCTGTCCTTCCAACATCGTCCCCCATCCATCCATCCATCCAATAGTATCTCCCATCCTTCCAACATCGTCTCCCGTCCATCCAACATCGTCTCCCATCCTTCCAATATCGTCTCCTGTCCTTACAACATTGCTTCCTATCCTTCCAACATCGTCTCCCGTCCTCCCAACATTGTCTCCCATCCTTCCAACATCGTTTTCCCATCCTTCCAACATCGTCTCCCATCCTTCCAACCTCGTCTCCCATCCTTCCAACATCTTACCCTGTACTTCCAAAATCGTCTCCCATCCTTCCAACATTGTCTCTCATCCTTCCAACATCGTCTCCCATCCTTCCAACATCGTCTCCCATCTTCCAACTTCGTCTCCCATCTTTCCAACATCTTCCCCTGTACTTCCAACATCGTCTCCCATCCTTCCAACAATGTCTCCCATCCTTCCAACATCGTCTGCCATCCTTCCAACATCGTCTCCCATCTTCCAACATCGTCTCCCATCCTTCCAACATCGTCTCCCATTCTCCTTCCCACATCGTATCCCGTCCTTCCAACATCTACCAACATCGCTCCAATCCTTCCAGCATCTTCCAGCGTCGTCTCCCGTCCTTCCAACAACGTCTCCTGTTCTTGCAACATCGCCATCCTTCCATCCAACATTTTCTTCCATCGTTCCAACATCGTCTCCTATCCTTCCAACATCGTCTCCCATCCTTCCAACATTGTCTCCCGTCCTTCCAACATCATTGTCTCCCGTCCTTCCAACATCGTCTCCCGTCCTTCCAACATTGTCTCCCGTCCTTCCAACATTGTCCCCTGTCCTTCCAACATCGTCTCCCATCCTTCCAACATCGTCTCCCATCCTTCCAACATTGTCCCCTGTCCTTCCAACATCGTCTCCCATCCTTCCAACATTGTCTCCCGTCCTTCCAACATCGTCTCCCGTCCTTCCAACATCGTCTCCCATCCTTCCAACATTGTCCCCTGTCCTTCCAACATCGTCTCCCATCCTTCCAACATCGTCTCCCAACCTTCCAACATTGTCCCTTGTCCTTCCAACATCGTCTCCGATCCTTCCAACATCGTCTACCATCCTTCCAACATCGTCTCCTGTCCTTCCAAAATCGTCTCCCATCTTCCCATCCTCCTTCTAACATCGTCTCCCATCCTTCCAACATCGTCTCCCATCTTCCTTCCAACATCGTCTCTCATGCTTCCAACATCGTCTCTCATCCTTCCAACATGTTCTAGCATCGTCTCCCATCTTTCCAACATCGTCCGTGTTCTGTAGTAGTCGTGTATGACAATTTTTATTAGGTTATATAGGTTCGCAGGTTTGAATCACAGGGCCGGTTACCTAGCTATCAAACTTGGACATGGTTAATCTTGACAAATACACATCCTAAGGGTGGTTTTCAGATGTCAGTCGAAATTTCAAAACTTCTTTTAGAACACAAAACCATTAACATAGTTTTTTTTAACAACATAATTCATACAACTTTATACGAAATATCTCACACTGTGTCACAGGTCTGGAACTAGAAAATCACGATGAAGTCATTTCTGGCCGCCAGTATGGCAAAACCCGAATTGCTGGGATATGCCCGGGTCGGAAACACACATCGATCTACTTAGAAGCGATTGATTTGCGATTACTAAAGCTGTTTCGATCGAACGTCATTGAGAGATGTATGTGTGTTTCAGATGCGCAAACATCATATCACATAGCGTTGTTGGGACAAACCAATGCCAGTACAGCCACCCTACAGGTTCACGCCGAATCAGGTAGGACAATCAAATCACATACATGTCACGTTATTGGGACGGACACGAGAGGGACTGAGACATATATATGACCGGTCTAAATATAAAATACTACATATCGTCATATCAATGTTTTACTAGTTCTGCGTCGCATCATTGGCAGGTAACTGTATGCGTATTTACTACCGCGACGCTAGCCCACCCAATTAAGGGAACGAATTGTTATTTCGTGGGAACGAATTGTTAATTCGAGGGAACGAATTGTTAGTTCGTGGGAACGAATTGTTAAATTGAGGGAACGAATTGTTATTTCGTGGGAACGAATTAATAAAAAAACAATCCACTGCAGGGCTCCGTAGAGGCATACATATGACCGGTCTAAATATAAAACTCTATAACACATACTACATATCGTCATATCAATGTTTTATTAGTTCTGCGTCGCATCATTGGCAGGTGATTGTATGCTTATTTACTACCTCGACGCTAGCCTACCAAATCAACCGCGTGGACTGCGCAACAAGTACGAAAACCTATCAATCGTGTCGCCGTCGCAGGAGATGCGATGAACGACTCACAGGCATACGGAGCCCCGCAGGGGACGTATAATTATTGTTTTGATTAATTAACAATTCGTTCCCTCAATTTAACAATTCGTTTCCACGAAATAACAATTCATTCCCACGGGAACGAATTTGTTAATTCGTGGGAACGAATTGTTAAATTGAGGGAACGGATTGTCATTTCGTGGGAACGAATTGTTAATTCGAGGGAACGAATTGTTAATTCGTGGGAATGAATTGTAAAATCGAGGGAACGAATTGTTAAATTGAGGGAACGAATTGTTATTTCGTGGGAACGAATTAATAAAAAAAACAATCCACTGCAGGGCTCCGTAGAGACATACATATGACCGGTCTAAATATAAAACTCTATAACACATACTACATATCGTCATATCAATGTTTTACTAGTTCTGCGTCGCATCATTGGCAGGTGACTGTATGCATATTTACTACCGCGACGCTAGCCCACCCATTTAACCGCGTGAACTGCGGGACAAGTACGAAAACCTATCAATAGTGTCACCGTCGCAGGAGATGCGATGAACGACTCACAGGCGAACACAGCGCTTTAAGTTTCATCTTCTGGTATGGCATGCCAGAGTGCGTAAGAATAGTTTAGCAGTAATGTACATCATAATACTATCTGGAATATCTAGAAATTATTATGTTTGTCAATTCAGTTGTAGGTACATACACAATATCTGCTGAACAAAGTATCACGTGTGTAAATGAATCCAATATCAACTTGACCATGAACCATGAACTGGCATGTTCGGACATATTTCCGACGGGCACGGAGATAACGACCACCGCATTCAAGGTCCAATCGACGGATGAGTTTAAGATGCATGTCATCATAAACAGTGGAATCACGAAGGAAGGATTCCTGGCATTCCCGGACTCCACCCTGGGTATGGAATACTACGTGTTGACCTACTGTGCCATTGGAGGACTTTGTCAGGTATCAATTTGCACTGACCAGATAGACTTTGTCTACTGTCTGTTTCACGAAACCTGCCCAAATTTTACGGCTATATAAATAATGCAAAAACAATAGCTAGATATCTGAACCAATTTCCTTTTTTTCTTGTTTTTAGACTCCTCCTCCAGGTTCTCCACCTCTCCCCCCCCCCCCCCTGTTAAATTCCCATAGAACTCATTTCTCGTAATAAAATCAATATTTGACCAAATTTCACGAAATAAAAAAAAGGCTCAAATTTAATATTATCAAAAATATTGGTTTTTCATTGTTTATATGGCCGTACAAGTTGGGCAGGTTTCGTCAAACAGACAGTAGTAACAACATGCCGTATTACGCATCGCTGTTGAACCATGTGTTAGGCCATAAAAAAGTACTTTGGTTCTCAGAATGCGGAATGTGATGACAGAGGGGGGATTTTTTAAATATATGTTTCGTTCGATATGTTCGTCTCTGAATATTTTACAAGTCGCCGGATGCATATGCAGTGAAACCTCGCTAAACCGGACACCCTGGGAGGTACTCAGGATGTCCGGTTTAGCGAGGTTTCACTGTAAATCAAGCAAGCATTCGATTATTTCGAGCCATATATGTGTGCTATACGAACAAGAACAGACAGTGTCACCTGAGATAAATGACCAAGAAACCCATCAGAATTATGATCACATTTGTTTTTTGTTATCCGGTTTAGAGAGGTTCCACTGTATGTTCTATAAAGACGTGAAAAAGAACCAGATTTTCGTCAGACATGATTGATTGGATTTAACATATTGTTGCATTGTAGTTCTTTTTTATTGATCATGTAGCGAATTTACAGTACAAACGTATTTCTCCATGACGATAAAAATTATCGACGCGCAGGGATTTTTCTGACGCGGCGATATCTGAGAACCAAAGTACTTTGGTATGGCCTTAATGTTCAATCTGTGTTCTAGTAACCACTTTCGTGACGTTTTATTGGTCGATGAACATCCCGTGTAGTAACGCTACCAGAAGGCGTATGTGTGATGATGCAAAGGAAGCAATAATACACCTACATGCGCATTTCTTAGCATGAAATAGAATACCAGACTACTAAAACCAAATATCAAACCTGCCCAATTGTTACGGCCATATAAACAATGCAAAACAATATTTATTTTCGATAATATTCAATTTTATCAAAATTTAAGAATGTGCCTTCTTTTTAATTCGCGAAATCTGCCCAAATGTTGCCCAAATTTCAGCCAAATTGACTTCTCCCCCAGCTCGTCTGCCTTCTTTTCCCTCATGTTAAATTCCCATAGACAAATCAGTTTTTCGTTAAGTAAAAAGAAGGCTCATATACTATCGACAAAAGTATTGTTTTTGCATTGTACATATAGCCGTAAAATTGGGCAGGTTTCGTGAAGCGGACAGTAGTATCAGACCCGTCTGGGACACTGTCGGAGCATGTCAATTAACCCTTTCAAACCTACCAAAATGCCAGAATTTGCAAACACCGTAGGTCCAGATGAGCCGGGTTGTGACGAGCCGTCTCACCAGGACCTGCAGTGTTTGTCATTATGTTTAAATAATCCTGTTTTGATTAACTGAATAGTTCAAAATTAACATGGATCAGACCATGTTAAATACTTAGGAGTGAAAGAGATAAGGGAAAATCTTAACCATTTTTGCCATCCCTGCTTTGAGTTATTAACAATTCTCTCTGTGTCAGTTTTCGGTGACACCTGTCGAGAACGATACCTCCATCTTGGTGACATTTGCCAACAGCGTCGACCTCGCTACCGTCTGTATAACCGGCGACAGCGCCAGCTCTAGCGGCAGCGAGATTCCAGTGACTTTAAACGAGTATGACGTCATGCACATCGAGAGCAGCCAGGATCTCTCTGGCACGTGGATAACATCTAACAAATCGGTGGCGGTGTTCGCTGGTGCCCGCGACGTTCCAAGTGCGGACGGTACGCTGTCCGCGATGATTGAACAACTGCTGCCGGTTAGTAAATGGGGGAAGGAGTTTATTGTCTCCCCGAATGCAGATAACAATGCGGGCGACATTGTGAAGATGATCTCCCGAGTATCCAACACGGAGGTGCACATCACGGGGTATTCCCCGTTCGTGATGCCCGAGGTTGCAGGTACAGTGACGAGGCGGATTGACTGGGACATGGACAGTAAGATAACGGCGAGCAGTCCTATACTGGTCATACAGGTAAATGTGCACATACTTATGCTATTGATCTGTCCATCGTAGTCAACAGTATATAGAAATCTCCTTGGACGGACACAACTGTCAATATTCCATATCATATAAGTGTGATGGCTAGTAAACATGCTATGACTACTCGGAATATCTGTCGCACAGTTCGTGTATATCATTTCCAACGGGTAGCAAGGGGCGAGGGGTGCATACACACATACACACACACGCACATACGCACACACGCACACACCCACCGTCTACCAAAATTCGGAGTACATGTGTATTTGACTATTTAAGATAGAATGCAGGACAATGCATGTAGAATCCAGGGGGCCGTTTCACTAACCTTCGTACGACTAAAATGTTCGTAAGTGCAGAGTTAGAATAGTCTGTAAATTTGAATTGATGGATTTACATGTATTGAGCATAGGCTGCATATGCAGCCTATGCTCAGTAAATGTAAATCCAATAATTATTTACAAAAACACAATGTTAATGTGAAATTTACAGACTATCATAATTGTGCACTTACGAACATTTTAGTCGTACGAAGTTTAGTGAACGGGCCCCTGTTTCCCTGATGGTTAATAATGCTCCAGGACTACATATCTCTATTGGTTGTACGCACATTCACGCCACGAACCAGGCTATGCCACAATGACTGATCTCAAGCTTATCTCCTTGTGTCCCTTTCAACATGCCACAGACGTCCCATAACCCATGTTCATTTGGTTCATTAAGCCCCGGTCACACAGACAATGCAACCGCGACCAAACAAATGACAATTGCAAAGAGTTTCAGAGGTGATCAGTGATGAGGCGGTAATCGACCGGCGCTTCATCGGCGACTGTTTGTCGATCGGTTACATAGTGGTTTCCACGTGTGCGCCGATCATTAGCCGTTGGGTTTGCACATGTCGCCTTCTATAAACAGTCTGTGGAATTATTGCATTCCAATTTATTGTGAAAGTAAGCCATATATAACAAATCTAACCCAATCAGCAAGTTAGCTCGAGCTCAGCCGAATGTTCTGCCAGGCCTTGCCTGCTTCTGGCCCCGGCCTGTCATGGATCTGTCTGGATGTGGAAACTCTGTGGACGTGTGTTTGCTTACTGTATGGCACCAACTTGCGTGTCGTCACACACACAGTCGAGTGCCGCCAGCGTGGATTGTTTCTACCTGGGACCCGTTTTGCTCTGCATCACCGGTGCCAGGTTCTACCCAGTTACCCTTCTCTTCTTCCTATCTCCCGTGTACCGGGACACTGTGTGGAATTACAGGACCGTATTGGACCTAAGCATTGTCCCATTTAGGCACACAAATATAACATATATCACATAAAACTCTTCAAAATTCGGCCTTTCCGGGTGTGGAAGGTCTTTGAGCCAATTCCCACCCTGAAATATAAGCTACAAAAATAATAAAACATTATAGCATCATTTTGTCACACGTATTCACAGAGTTCACATCAACGATATAGAGGATATTCATATTTTTGCAACGAATATGATATATATGTTCATCGAGTGGTGTGAAATGTCCATATTTCACGAGTGCCGTTATGAATATTCCATTTATTATGTACCGCTCCATGGAAATTAGCAGTTTTTTAGACTGTATACGGTAATGAATGTGTATTTGCAGCCTATTTGCGCTGTTTTCCCGAACATAGATTTTATGAATATAGATAGCGGAAGTAGTCGTATTTTCACCGGAAGTTGTTTATTTCATCGATGAGAACATATGACTGATTTACATCGTATAACTATATATTTCATAGGTAGATATATAATTAATTTTATTATATCAATCATTTATTGCTGGTCATCAATTTGGTCTGTAAAGGCAAGAATACAAAAGAACCAGCTCCAGATATGTTACGATCAATTATTGACAAGTTGCAAAACCTATCGATTATAGGATTTGCAACTTGTCAGTAATTGACCGGGCAAAAGTGGTCGCACCTGTAACAGCGATCGCCAGTCTGTCGCAAATGAGATCGCCAGGAGGTTGCAATGTGGTCGCATTGTCTGTGTGACTATTCCCTGTTCAGTCACGCATGGTAATGTGCAAAATAATTGCAACACCCGTCTAATTATATTGGCTCGTGCCGATCAATAAGTACTGTAATACGTTTGCGACCAACGTAGCCCCAGGGCATACACTATTCGCCATTCAATCAGGCATGCTAAGTGCCGCCAACACACATGTGGGACTACGCTGATCGCCAAGTCGACATGTCCAGTTATGTCATTTCCTCCCATACAATCATAGACCGTTTGTTTACAGTATGAAATGTATTATATGTGAATGTACATGACTTTATTATTCATGTGACTAGTTGTTTTACGCTATTGTGATGCTGATTTAAAGCGAATTTGCCAAAAACTCTCCCGAAATTTAAAAATTATTTAACTACTAGTAAGCTTGATATGCTTTGCTTCGTTAAATTATCATATACTCGTGTGGAACGTAGATACATGTATTATCTATGCAGTATTACTTTAAAACGACAATGGGAATATCATGTATGATCAAAGTATTCCTGTTTGAGTGAAAAAAACGTTCATGCCATGACATTGATTTATGTACGTGTATGTACACATTAGTATGTGTGTCTATATGTACGTATATATATGCATGTATTACTATGCCACATTTAGAAAGAAGATATATATGTACAATTGTATATGCGTATGTATATGTGCGTATATGTGTGTACATGTATGTGCATGTGTGTGTACATATGTATGTCTATGTGTATGGACATGTATGTCTTAGTACAGATATATGTATTAGTGGTCGCGGCATGGTCTGAAATATATTTGTCTTTTTTGCCACGAGTGTGGTGTTTCTGCATGTATTATATTTAGTAGTTGTATATTATACCACAGTCATGTATGTATGCTCATGAGGCAGTTGCCTCGATGCACTAAACTATTATTCTACATGTGCAGCATGATTAGGAGCAATGTTTACACACCTATCAGCTGATGTCCATCGACCTGTACAGCCAGCCGTCGAGCGTGTCCGGACGGCCGCGGATGCTGCTGGTGCCGGCAGTGACTCAAGCTACCGACGAACACTACATGCAGTGTAGCACTCCCAGCGTTTCACCCAAGGTGGTAATGTTTGTCGATTCAGCCTCCACTGGGATAATTAACTCGAGCCTGGCGTCCACGATCACGTGGAAAGACTCTAAGATACAGGTGCGTATACATGTTCAACCGTGGTTCGCTTGTAGATAAATCAATGGTTGGACAGTACGTCACCCGCACCCACTTAATAGACATAGTTCATAACGTATGCCATAGGACCCAATAAATGACCCATTCGATAAAGCATACCCAACACATCCATTTCTGTACACTATATATAGTTATAGAGCATGACAAGACATTAATAGGTAGGCTAACCTTGTTCCAATATGCTATTAACTAGGTCATCGAGTCTTTCACATGTATGCCATATCATATTATAGCATTTACAATAAACTGATTTACCACTGTTCATCTACAGATACATGTATTGAAAATTAAGGACACAGAGACTACCTAAGGTTCTACTGTACCACATTGAGAACGGTGTTTCCATTTCAGATACTGGAGAAATTCGTTTAAATGAAATTAAATGCGTAATCACCAACATCACATGTAATGTCCTCCGTTTTGAACTAATCAGATTGTGTTGCTCAACTGTGCATATTCAAACGAACAATACCACTCCACAATTTGGTTGTATTTATTTGTTTATATCTCATTTTCTACTTATCGGAGACCCGAAACCTTTAATCCTTACACTGCTGACTTAAATTTTGTCGTCTGCTGTTTATTTTTTATTTGCCATTTTTCTCATCGAAAACATGCTTTAAAAGCACTGTAGAATCATTTCCAATGGAAATGATTCTCAAGTGCTGTCAAACCATGTTTTCATCGAGAAAGAAGGTAAATGATAAAGCAACAGCAGACGATAATCACCATTACCAGTGTGCTTGTTTGTTGTGTGAAGTTGCTTTGGCTCGGATTTCAGTGATGCTTTCATTCTTGTATTTGAAGTGAAGCAACTGTTAAAATAGTTCCTTAATTTGTGCATGTACATGCTAGTGAAATTCACTGAGATTCCGGTACTAGAAAAAAAACGATACTACGTTCACTTTTTGTTATTTTACTCACATGTGAATAACGAGTAACAGGAGTGATACAAGAGTAGTATATAAGAGTCACAATGATACCACCACCCTCTGAAAGGCACCGGCTAACGCGCGGTGCCCCCCACCGCATGGTGGTATCATTTGTGACTCTTATATACTACTTGGATTTCCCCCCACTGTTCGGCGGGTATGTATGAGAAGAATGGACCATATTTTTCATCAACCGCGAGACCATATATTTATGACATGAGAAGATACACCTCTAAATCCCTATGTTATACTCAGTATATATAATAACATAATGGTTCTAGTTAAGTGTGCGTGGTTGAAGACAGGTAGTCACGAGAGGTGTCATCGCTCGCACCGGTATTTACGAATATTGCAAACATCACCGTGCATGTATGCGAAGAGGTTCCGTTTCGCCTCGCCCATGTCGGCATTGTGGGGTAGATCGCCGACTCATTGCTATGTCCACCATGCGGTGGCACTCAGGCTACTCATCGAATGGTTAACAAGGGATTACGAGCTCGCAAGTATTATCGTTTAGTAATAATTCAAATCGGAAAGTCAGTTAGAAAGATAGAATCGATCTGATGTGTAGTTTTTGATAAGTCACGGTGTTTCTACAGCATTAAAACACTGTAAAAAAACATTATCAAACTAATTTTATAAAATTGGAAATTGAAGAGAAAAAAACAACTACCAATATTATTAGAGAAAATGGATAATACAATACAATTGGAATTGAAAGTTTTTAATGCCTGTGTTGAAGAAGTTTACGAAGAATACGGGGGTTATAGTCCTATATATAAATTCTATAAAATGAAAACACTAGGCGATATCGAATACATGAAATATCAGCGAAATTTATTACGCTCCGATAAAAACGTTACATTTACAATATTATACCGACAATTATGCGAACGATACAAGAGGCAAATACAAACATTAAGACGGATAATGCGTATCGGATATGCAACTAGGGTGTATTATATAAAATTGTTAAAACCCAACGATTCGTTTACGAATGTACATTTCTACGATATCGCTTATAAAGATATGTATATTATTGAACAGAAAAAAAACTACTAATTAATTTATGTTGTAATCACAACACCAACCAGACGACAATGTTCCAATTACACGCGTTATGAACATGTAAATTAGGTGTTCCACCTTACACGTATATTAAGTGTCCATTTATAGAGAGGTTTACACGATTACATCTTCCGGGATGGAAAATAAACACACTGTAATATATACTACACACACGGTTATTTATAGCCGAGTGTATTTCTCCTTATCGATGGTATGTAAACGGGCTATCTATTTACACAGTTTATAAACACTTAGTGAGGGTTATATTAGTTCACGAATTTCCGGGATGGTTCGTTATTTAATTTTGTAAAAAATATTTATAATTTAAAGCTGAACACCCCCTATTATATAGAAAACATATTAATTAATTAATATAATAATTTATTAATTAATAAAATATAACAATTTTTTTTTTATTTCCACCAGCAAAGTTAGGTTTATATATGAGAAATAAACACATATATACATTGCTGGGACGCTAGCAGTAATCTCAACAGTGAGACAGGTTTCACCACATGTACTTCACTCTGGCCGCTCTACACATTATAGCGGATGGAGGCACAGGTGGAAGACTCGGACCTATGACACCAAAAAAATGCCTATTAAAAAAAATCCCATTACCCCACCCACTTGGTCTCGTACAGTACTATACGCTATATCAAGGTGAGTATAAATAGCGCTATTATAGAAAGAGCCCTCTTTTTTCCGGCTCGCACAAACACAATAAACATCGATTAAATGTATGAAATATGTCTCTGGCAATCGATAAAGGTATTAGGTGTGTGAATATACTCACTTCAAATCGCTGTTTCAAGTATGTATTGAGTTATTCGCGTTTTGATTACCCCATCCAAAGCGAAAGTTGCGTGTACGAAAGAATCTCACACAGAATCGGAGGCCGTCCGGCTGGATTATCGGTCATATTTGGCCGATAGCTGATCGCCAGCTCAAACTAAAGTCGTGCACCATGATCATATACATTAGAGACTCCAACCATACAAAGTTTTTCAGATCGGCGAACGATCACAATTGGACGAACTTTGTATGGTTGGGGTCTCTAATGTATATGATCATGGTGCACGACTTTAGTTTGAGCTGGCGATCAGCTATCGGCCAAATATGACCGATAATCCAGCCGGACGGCCTCCGATTCTGTGTGAGATTCTTTCGTACACGCAACTTTCGCCTTGGATGGGGTAATCAAAACGCGAATAACTCAATAAATACTTGAAACATCGATTTGAAGTGAGTATATTCACACACCTAATACCTTTATCGATTGCCAGAGACATATTTCATACATTTAATCGATGTTTATTGTGTTTGTGCGAGCCGGAAAAAAGAGGGCTCTTTCTATAATAGCGCTATTTATACTCACCTTGATATAGCGTATAGTACTGTACGAGACCAAGTGGGTGGGGTAATGGGATTTTTTTTAATAGGCATTTTTTTGGTGTCATAGGTCCGAGTCTTCCACCTGTGGATGGAGGTAATGAAGAGGAGGGGTCCGCGGTATCGGTCCAATGATGGGGTGGAGGAGATATGAGTGTAACACACCTCGCTAGGCCGAAAAAAGAGAAGATAAGAGATTTAAGCGAATGCTTAGCGGGGGTGGACCCAGAAGGGTTTTGCTGGCGCGGGTTCGAGCCTCGGTGGCACCTAAAACTTTTTTTTCCTTTTAAATTGTTAATAATTTTCCTAAAATTAATTAATAAATTGTTTACTGCACCAATATAATTAATTTTATAATTAATTTAAAGAAAATTATAAAATTAATTATTTAATAAAAATATTAATTTCTTCCGACTTTATCTCCAAGTTTTACCCTAAATTTATCCCAATCAGTACACTCAAGCTTGGGCATGGTGGCGCGTGCTTTGATTCTAATATCATTTTTTAATTTTTCATATCTCCTTATTTCTTCCACTACGGATTCAAACTCTAAATTTGATATTTTCTTATCGGCCAACGCTTTGGACACTATAACGTCGATGCTATTTTTCTTAGACCTGGCGAGAACGGATATTCTATAATGTTTTCTACATTTTTTCTCGAGTTTTCCACACGACGCCCTAATTACCATACAAAGTATTCCAGATAAAACGGTAATTCCACTCAAAACCCCTGCAAGTGGAACCGTTACAATTGTAGATAGCGTTGCACAGTCCCCGAACCACTCATTACAGATAAACTTGCCAGAACCGTACTAGATGCTTCAGCTATGTTCGCCGCGCGCTTATATTTTTTAGCGTGTCTTTTTCTATTTCTATATTCTCTAACTAAAATATCCTGCATAGCGACGATATTATTCAACCTAAAATCTGAACTTCTTTCGTTAATTGGATACAGTGTTGATGGAGTGGTATTGACAATTGGAAGCGGTGATTCGTTCATGATTGTCAATGTATTAGTATTTACAAATTAAGTTCAATTAACAATGAGACAATAGTGGAAGAACTCGCTGGGTCAGCGATTTTCGTAACAAAGTTAATAACACTACCTTCGGAAAGTCTAATTAGATCATCACCGGAGAACGAAACCACCGACGAAATATCTCCAGCGAGTTTATTGACTCCAAAACCCCGTTCTTCCCCATCTACTACAAGATTTATCGTGACCGCGCCCATAGGTTTACCACTAGCATTAACCGAGCAGACCGCCATTCGGAGAAGTGTACCTGGAGCTGTCATGGCGTATCCCCCACATTTATTACTCGCTTTGGCACCGAACGAATATTCAGAGAGCCCCTCAACCAATGGGCCCCGCTTCTCAGACCAAACTGTTATGACACGTTTTTGCGTTTTCATTGTTTTCAACAATCCGGCAAGCCCTCCGATAGAGGTATGGGCCTCAGCACGAATATTTTCAGAGGCCTCCTCAAGCGCTTTGGTCGCGGCTCTACGAACATGTTTCAGTTTATCGGAAACTTCTGTTGTTTTACTGTCTAGTTCGGTAAATGCCGCTTCTCTGTTGAGAGAGTCCTCTAAGCGCAACGCATCATAAGCCTCCGTAATGGTCGCCTGGTGGCCTTCTAGGGCTTTTTCAACACCCGACCGGGCCTCTTTTTGAAATTCGGTTATTTTCCCGTCTAGTTCGGCAACCGCCGCTTCTCTGATGAGACAGTCCTCTGAGCGCAACACCTCATAAGCCTTCGCAAGAGCCGCCTGGTGGTCTTCTCGGGCTTTCTCAATACCCGTTCGGACCCCCTCAACCCCCAACTGGGTCGCTTTCCGAAATTCAGTTATTTTTCCGTCTAGTTCAGCAACCGCCGCTTCTCTGATGAGAGAGTCCTCTAAGCGCAACACCCCATAAGCCTCCGCAAGGGCCGCCTTGTGGTCTTCTCGGACTTTATCAATACCCGTTCGGACCCCCTCAACCCCCTACCGGGCCTCCTTTCGAAATTCGGTTATTTTTCCGTCTAGTTCAGTAAGTGCCGCTTCTCTGATGAGAGAGTCCTCTGAGTGCAACGCCCCATAAGCCTCCGCAAGGGCCACCTTGTGGTCTTCTCTGACACCCTCAACCCCCAACCGGGTCTCTTTCAGAAATTCGGCTATTTTCCCGTCTAGTTCAGTAAGTGTCGCTTCTCTGCTGAGAGAGTCCTCTAAGCGCAACGCATCATAAGCCTCCGCAAGGTCCACCTGGTGGTCTTCTCGGACTTTATCAATACCTAACCGGGTCTCTTTTTGAAATTTGGTTATTTTCCCGTCTAGTTCAGTAAGTGCCGCTTCTCTGATGAGAGAGTCCTCTAAGCGCAACGCATCATAGCCCTCCGTAAGGTCCGCCTGGTGGTCTTCTCGGAATTTATCAATACCCGACCTGGTCTCTTTTCGAAATTTGGTTATTTGTTTTCCTAGTTCGGTAAGTGCCGCTTCTCTGATGAGAGAGTCCTTTAAGCGCAACGCATCATAAGCCTCCGTAAGGTCCGCCTGGTGGTCTTCTCGGACTTTATCAACACCCGTTCGGACTCCCTCAGTCCCCAACCGGGCCTCTTTCCGAAATTTGGTTATTTTTTCGTTTAGTTCCGTATGCGTTTCTTCACGACTTTGTGTATTCACAGCGACTGCATATTCTCTAAGTTGTGATAGTAGACTCTTGTGAATCTCGTCCGTGGCCACCGATATAGTTATATTGATCAAGGCCTTTGTTTTTTGGGTAGTTAAAAAGTCGCCCTCTGGTGGGATGAATCCCCCTTCTGCCGGTTCCAAATTCTTTGAATTTGTCACCCAATCGGAAGAACTACCTGGTCCGTATATACTCATTTTCAATAATGTTGATAATATATATATTACGAACATGCGTTTAATTCTAATTCTAATTTTAATTATGTAAACAGGGGTATGATGAGGTGCCCGCGCAATAGGTAATGCGGTCAAATAGGTCACGATGCAGTGACTATTTTCGATCAATAACTTATGTTGTAAGCGATTGTAATGTGTATTTTAAATATTTATATTATTAAAATGTATCATATCGATACCCCTTTAAGTAATATTTGTATATTTTAAATGTATTGATGTTCTCATGAAGCGCATGAATATAAGTATTAATTAATCCAGCTTATATTGAGGCAAATCACACAGCCTTAAAACATAGTGCTGGAGTATAAACCATAGTATCGTATATTATTCATAAGTATATCACTATTAAACATTAATTACAATATGTATGCATATTATTTAAACATTAGATGCTACCGCTGTTTCGCTATATGTGATATTTATAACAAAATATTTTTTTCATTCGTCCGCGTACGGATTTCTGTCACACAAAGCGCCATTTTCAGTTCATATTTTGACCTGTGCATATGAACAGGACTAAGTTTAAACAACGCTCGATTCCGTCCTATTCAAATTTCTCTGCAGAATGTTCAGACTAACTACATAAATAATGCTGCTAAATAAGTGTTAACGGCTGGAACACTAAAAGGAAGAAACCACAGTCGTATTATTTAAAAATAAGATTTACCCGAGACCTCATGGGGGCCGCCATTAATCCAGTGTAAACAATAGACCGTGTGATCCCATTCCCTGAGTAGCCGCTTCTTAGTGAAACGGTGTGCTAATCATGATATTATTTTCCCCAATAATTGGAAACGGTTTGAATTTCTCGGTAAAAACTACGAAAGTCATACAAAATAACGATGTATATTTAACATTGGATACGCGTAAACGGTATTACTCTCTCATCGGATCGTCAGTTGTCGTCGATAGCGATTTAACGTACTGATCTGGTCTTAATTTATTGTCAACTTTCAACGCCATTTACAGAATATATGGCTAATTTTGGAAATAAATAATGGCAAATTACGATGACGTCTGCTCTGAAATATCTGTCAACTGGCGGACGTAATTTAAGGAAATCGATTATATTTTAAGGCTACATCTGTGACTAATTACGAATTTATGTATGGTCTTTGGCTACACCCGACACATTACACAGATCTAGTTGTAAATACACGTCGCTTTGTGTGGGGAAAAAATCGATAATGCGTAGTTGTGTGTGACGAGGTGTTGATCTGATGACACCACACAGCTGTGACCCTTAGGCAATGTTTTGAAATTGACGTGTCGTTTTGATGTGTGCCGCAACACCTCATTGTCGGAGACAACATGACAATTAACGATATACTCTGGATTATACACAGATCTATTAGACGGCTGGTTATTTAAAATAAAGAGTAGTTCAGTACACCTTCGCCGATATTGTTTTTAGAAAATCAGTAATATTTTCCTTAATTGGTGTTGAAAAGTTGCCAACAATTCTATCACCGTATTTAGTTGTGCCGATATTGTTTTAAAAAATCAGTAATTTTTTTCCGTAAATGGTGTTGAAAATTTACAAAATATATAGCCGCATTTCTCCGATATTCGTTTAGAAAATCACCAATATTTTCTGTAAATGGTGTTGACACAAAATGCAGCGTTCACGCGGAATTCAAATTAAATTTTTTTTTTTTTTTAATAAATAGACGCCGATGGCTACTGTGTTTGCGACCAGTGAATTCTGGTCGTGATAGCCACAAGCGAAGTTCGAACAGTGTTGTGAGCAGATGGAGGACGATAATTATTTCAAATTCATAAAAAAATGTTTGCTGTCCGAAAATTAATTAATTGTGACAGCCAAAAAAATATATTTTGGGACAGTAAAACATTATATGGTATAGACAGTACCTCAAACTTAAAAAAACAGTAACAAACTGTCTGTGTATATATTACTTAAACTTAAAAAAACAGTAACAAACTGTCTGTAAAACTGTCTGTGTATATATTACTTAAAGACACTTTCATTGTTGGTAAGTTTCTATCAATTTATAGGTATTTTTATTAAAATCATAAAATTGTGAAAATATTAAAATCACAAAAATAATATAAATGTATATGGAGAAAAAAATATATACCACGTCGAGGTTTGAACCCCCGACCCTTTCGGGAATCGGTAATTAAATCATTGAAGTCGGCGTCCTTAACCTCACGACTATTGCGCCATTTAAGACAATCACAGTTATACAGAAGTGCTATCAGTATTACGCAACCATTTGAACGTAAAAATTATTAAATTATTTGCAACTCCATCTACAACGATACCGTTACAGAGATACGCTATTGAAACAACATGTATTAGTACCCATAACATAAGAAAGTAATGTATTATTATATATCACAGGAGAAAGCTTAAAACTATATATACTAATCATAAACAGAACAATCCGCTTGGCTCGTATGAAAATAGTTCGCGTGATATTGATTATCTCCCTTGCCGAAAGTAGTTCAGTGATTTATTAATTCCAAATAAGACGTGTTTGCGTAATGCTTTATCATCAAGAATAGAAATCTTCAACTCGTGGATGTGTCCCGATTCCAAAACTTTCATCTCGGGGTGTGGAAAGTCTAAGGTCAGGGTCTCGCCAAAGAAACAGTCGCTGGCGGGCACGGTTTTCAGTAATGTGCTGGGAGTGCCGTCTACCGCGTTGTACGATGTGTTCACCCGATTCAGCTGCACCCGAGAGTTTTCGTGACGGCGAAGTTTACTGGGGTCGTGCCGACGTGCTCGCCCGGATCAAACACTCCATCATCGTTGTAAGGGTATGTTATTTTAAATCCTAACAGTGAGCCCAACCCCGGTGAGATCCTTAAACGTCTCTCAACGGTCAATGTCGTCAGCCCCGTGGCTTTCGAGATTGCGAGAGTGACTACACCAGGAATCTTCGCCGCGACAAAAGCTTGGAGATCTCTGAAACTCCAAAGACCCTGAGGTATCTTGAGGTATCTGGTGCCTCTATGAGGTAGTTTCCGAAAGCCACAGGGCTTACACCCTCGACTTCTAATGTGAAAAGCTGGAGCGTTTCGATGTTTCGCCAGCCTACCGTGAAGGTGATTGATCTAAGGCCTACCCGGCGTTGTCCGCAGCAGTTGTCTATTAACTTTTGAAGTTCACAATTCTTTTGAACATTAGTGATAGTAGCAAACATAATAATATCTTTCAATGGATACCAAAGCATTTAGCTTTAATTCTAATGCAAACGCGGTCGGTTGTAAATACACGCAAAAAGACGTTGTTAACCGCCTTGTACACCCAACCGTAACGGTTAGACCGGAAAGTGGCTTTGCCACCAACTTCCCCGACATCTTTGAACAATATAGGCTGCCCAAGATTACTACGATGGAGGCGGTAAACGGGTGGAAAGCAACACCGATGCAGTTTTGGCAGAACCAAATAAATTTCGCTGTATGGTGCGCAACAGCCGGGTGTGGAGTTTCACATAAAGACCATCTGACATCCAAGAATGTCATGCTCCGAAGTGTCTACAACTTTCATGCGTATTATACTATTAGGAGGATTCTCAACGAACTAGGTATTTCACTACCTCAAGACGACGCCTGGGATCCCATTTCCAACGCATACGACGGTATGGCGTTTGAAAGACAGTGTAACGAATTTAACGTTTCAAAAGACGCGGACTGGAGACAGAAAGCATTTCCTACCACCACCGGCCTCGGGGACGTTCTCATTCGGGGCCAGTCCGGGAATTGGACGCAGACTGATTTTAGATACGATCACTCCGGCTACCACATCGTCAGTCGGAACGCCGGAAATTTTGACCCAGCGACGATGACCTTCGGGCCGGAAGTGTCTGGAGGTCGGCACTGTGGCGTGTTTTCTTGTAAAATGTTACCTCCGAAACGGGCTCACGTCGATTACTTACAGCAGGCTGCTGAGGTACAGGACGCGTGGGGTACAATTATGTTAGATACGGGTCTAGGGTTCACGCAGGCCGGGGTTACTCGTGTCAACGACTCCATTCGCACGTACGTCTGGGCCATCCTCGGCGCACAGAAGCAAACTCGCAGTTCTATACTGGGCACGGGAACAGCGTTTTATGCACAAAAACAATTCTTGGCACTTGTAGAGGACGCCATCTCAGCTAGGGTGGACCTGGAGAAGGCGATCCAGAATTATCAAGACGTTTTGCATAATGCCAGCACCCCAGTAGACTATGTATTTGGAATAGGTCTTTATATGGCGCCGAGCAATATGATACTACGAGACGACCCGGTTGGCGGTTAAATAATCAGATCGGAATCGCCACCGCCAATCAATAAATCGGCCACAACGGTAACGTGAACACGGATATCATCAAGCGCACCCCCAACATGATCGGGCGCGGAGTTGTAAGTGGAACCGATTTCATAAAACCCCCAATTCATCCAATCGTGACTGGATTGGATACACCCACCCCAATTCGTAAATTGGATGCACCATCGAGTCACCCTAATCCAATCGTAATTGGAACAGGAGTGGAAACACCAATCGAGATTGGAAGCACAACACACGAGGAGGAGAAATTAGCGCTGGTCGTTGCCCTCGTGGCGGTCGGACTACTCGCGCTTTCCTTTTAGGAACTCTCTGGTGGAGAATAGTAGGAGACCGGCGATCGCCACGATTAAAGCCCAAACATTATTGGCAAGCCATTCGACCGTTTTTGATAATATAGATAGCAAGAAGGAGAGGAGACCTCCAATCAACCCAGGCAGCGCGGCAGCCAACTTTCTTGCTAATTTAGCCAGGAGACTTGCGAGGGCTTTTAGTTGTTTTTTTACCCACTCCTTGGCTCCGCCGGATGGCGTGGGTGCTGGTGCGGGTGCTGGTGCGGGTGCTGGTGCGGGTGCTGGTGCGGGTGCTGGTGCGGGTGCTGGTGCGGGTGCTGGTGCGGGTGCTGGTGCGGGTGCTGGTGCGGCACCAGCATTTACAGCTACAAATAGAGACGATATAGATAGAATTAGGGTCGATATAATCATGCTGAAAGCTGCGACGATGGTTACTATCGTGACGCCCTTCTCTCTGAACAGAGTGCGAAGACGCTTACCGAGTGTCGTGTCCTCGTGCAGGACCCTCGAGATTGTTTAATTGACCGGAAAGTGCCTCACGGTTAGTCGAGACAACCTCCAAGCCAGCTTTTCTTTCATCCCGCAACGACCGCAGGAGTTTGTTGATCCGCTCGGTAGATTCTCTATCGTCACGGACTTCCCCAAGTTTTCTGTCTTCTAGCGCGATATGTTCGTCCAGCACCGTGAGTTTGGAGAGGTTATTGACCAGTTCGCCCCGGACCGTTTGCAGAACCTTATCGAGTCCCATGAGTTCGCGAAGAGGTAATGGTGGGTCATACTTAGTGCCTTTTATTTCGTTGACCGTGGTTTCCACCGTGTTAATAGCGTCGGTGGCTATACGAGGGACCTCGCTGATATCGCTCTTTCTATAGCGGCGGCCGACTTCACCAGCGTTTCGTCGGTAGACTGTAGGGTTTTTACCATTTGTTGAGGCAGCTGCGACCGATCCTCGAGCACTCCGAGAGCTCGAGCGAAGAGTACTCCATATCGGTTCAAGGAAGAGACCCCGAGGAACCGGGTCGGGTCGTTCTTGTACGTCAGCAACTTCCAGCTCTTGCCCCATTTAACCCAGAAGTCTCCTCTTTTTTTGTGCTGCGGAACTCCAACGTGGCATTGATGCCGTGTTTAGACACCTCACTCTCCCACCGTTTCACCCGAGACTCCGTTTCCGTGAGAGGCTCCAGCTCATCCTTGGAGATCCCCGCAGGAATCTCGTCACCCCACGCCCATGCCGGAGTTTCGGGTGGGACCTCCCACATAGGGAAGGGCGTACTTTTGGGTGCGTCTGGACCAAACAAAGATGTGCCTGGATTAACCAAAGGCGTATTTCGGGGTGCGTCTGGACCAAACAAAGGTGCGCGTGGATTAACCAAAGGCGTATTTCGTGGTGCGCCTGGACCAAACAAAGGCGTATTTCGGGGTGCTGGCGTCTCTATGAAGGTCATTTCGTCATAGTTATCGATGTCATCATCGATGTCATCATCATCGCGTAAATCGTCTCTGCCGATTTCATCCATGTCAATATCGTAATCAGTCATATTTATAATTTTCTTAAAATTAAATATGTATTAAAGACAAAACCATACGGGTTTAATATAGATTCACTAAACATATGTCTTCGAGTCAATACGGTCGCAAACTCAATCCATACCGCAGACTGCGTGAGCCCCTCGGGGCAAAAGGCGTGAGACAGAGTGTCGTTATTACGAACAACCCATCGACGATCGACCAGAACCAGCAGCTCTTAGTCCGCTTCCCCAACCTCGGAGCTAACGACATCATTGTGCCAGGGACTGTTCGCCTTGCTTTCACTATTTCGCTGACATCATCATCGCGTAAATCGTCTCTGCCGATTTCATCCATGTCAATATCGTAATCAGTCATATTTATAATTTTCTTTTGGGTGCGCAGAATCGGGGCTGGTAACAAGGCAGATAACAACGCGAGTGACAACGCTGTCGCGGGCGCTTACGGCAACCGCTTCTACATCACGCTCGACTTTGAGTTGCTGGAGAGTCACATGCCCTACTATCAGAGTGCTTTGGCTGACCGACTCGAATACGAACTAACGTTCAACGACTACGGCCGTGTTATCGACGTATACGATCGATAATGTTTCGCTGGAGTACGAACTTGCGCGATTGATCAGAACCCAGTACGCCGGGCGCGTTGTCATAATTTACGACCGAGTTCTTCGCCATCGCAAGATGACGAAAGACAAAGGCGACACATTGTGGAATATTAATGTCAATGTACCCGCCCGCTCGATGAAAGGTATACTGATGTTGTTCGAGGATGCTCGGTTCGCGTTCGGGGCTAGAAAAACCGACAAATTATATAACCCCAAAATCTCGAAGGTAGAGGTGACGATCGAGGGAGTACCCAATCAACTCTACAGCGCGGGCCGGAGGTTGCCGCGGTTGCCAAAGACCTGCAGCTCGCGGCCGTCTCCCTTGCGGAGTTCCTGAATACCAAATACGCCTTATGGCTAGACATGCGAGACAGCGACGACGACCAAATACACGGCAGCGAACGCCAAGTTGTGAATGCTAGTGAGGGTATGACGATCCAGATAACCAAAGAGGCGGATGGAAATGGGCCATTGAACGTGTATTTATATATAATTACAGACGCACAACTCAAAATCGAAGATGGTCGATACGTCTAAGCACTCTACTGATTTAATTAATAATTTTGAAAAAATTAAGAAAATTAGCAATCAATACCAATTCACGATTGGAGATGCCCACTCTGCCATAATATGTGGGCAGACAGGATGTGGAAACACGGTTTTCATCCTCGACTTGCGCGAGGAGTCCTACCGCGATGCCTTTCGTCACATTGTGATCCTGTGTCCCACTGTGCGGCACAACGATACTTATCAGCGGCGCCCGTGGATATGGAACGACCCTGAGGTATACGTTATTGACCCCTGTGATAGGCTTCACGATTGGTTGCGTGGTTTATACCAAATATTCCAGGGTGAGCCCACCCTATACGTGATTGACGATTGCTCGGCCAAGGCGGCGATGACCAAAAAGAAGGACATGCTCTTCGAGCTCGCATTTTCTGGCCACCATGCTAGGCAAAGCGTATGGATATCCACTCAAAAGTACAACGCCGTCCTCAAGGATCTGCGCGAGCAAACGAAATGGGTCGCCCTCTTTCACTGCAAGGACCGAGACTCATTCGATGACTGTCTTCGAGAGAATGACGTTATCCCAACGCGCGAGGAGCGCCTGGAGGTTCGACAGATGCTTTCGGAAACTAAGCACGCCAAGCTTCTGTTAAAGACTGATCAACCAACTGCTTATAAAGTTATCAATTAATTTATTACAAAGTAATAAGCAATTACTTCACGCTCGTTAGTAACTACTGAGTAAATGCTTAGCAATTGTTGAACAATGCTGAACAAATGCTTAACAAATGTTGAACAAATGCTGAACAATGGTTAACAATGTTAACAATTTGGTGCTCCGCTGCGAGCTTTGTTGCGAGCATAATGGTGATCATAAGTATCGGGTGGTGCGCTTGGCAATATGTTAAAGTGATGAGACTTGTTAGAATAGTTAAATTAATTTTAAGAAAATTAGCAATAATGAACTGCGACGAACTTCTCGATCAGCTAATGGAAGAAACCTCAACTCCGACTGCCGACACGGTATCTTTCCTGAAAGATAATGAAACATCAACTCCGACAGAGCAATCGGGATCAACTTCAACTCCAACGGCAGTTGGTATTGGGTTGAGTGCAACGACTCCGAATGAAAATGAAAACGCGGCGCGACGAGAGCGGCTAGCTGCGCTGGTTGCTGGGGGACAATCGGAGCATTATCTCGGTAGGCGTTTCTCAGTTTTTCAGGTGGATAAGATGTCAGATGCGGAGATCGATAAAATGTATGCGCGATACGAATCTAGGTTAGGGGCGGATATGACAACTTGGATCGGCGGCTATTCATTTGTACGCAACCGCCGTTAGTATACTTCTCCCTATACCAAACACCGCGGGATTGATTGGCGATCTAGAGACTGACCCTTTTATATGTCACACTCTTAGAACAGCCTGCTGCTCAATTTATCACAAGTTTGGAATGTACTTAGCTCCGCTGACAACCGCGTTGACCACGGGTAAACACTGTCAATTTGGACATATATGCCCACGAACTATAAGCTCTAATATTAATATCATAAATGATGACACAAGACACACCTGTGAGAGTGACGGAACACCAATCCCCGATTGCACCTTCAACGGCGTTGGGGATTGCTCCAACCCAATCGAACCTGATTGCAGCACTTCCAACTCCGATTGATCCTCCAACCCAATCGCGCTTGGAGTTGGGGGTTGCACGACATAAAAACCCAAAAAGACTGGCAGCTGGGCGGGCGGCGGCTGCCACCCGAAAAGTTAAACAAGATAAAATACTCGCCGAGCTTCGAGAGGCTAAACAGTCGTTGCAATCGGGGACGGAGACAGCAAAACATCTGAAGACAGAGCAATCAGGTTCAACAGTGTTGAGTGCAACAACACCCCCAATTCACGAATTGGAAACACACTCAACCCAATCGAAATTGGGGTTGAATCCGATTGAACCACAACACCCCCAATTCACGAATTGGAGTTGGGTTGTTGGTGGTGGTCTGTCAGTTGTTGGTGCCCTGTATGTGTGGAAATACCCCCTATTACACCAATCCTTATCAAGAAAACAACCCCCATCAATTCATCCAAAAACAGTTACGAAACACCAATCGCAATTGGATGCGCCCCATTTAAACATTGATCGCGATCCCTTTTATATGCAATAATTATAATTATCAACAATGGCAGAACAAGATGGTAAAATGATAGTGAATGCGCTTTATCACGCCGTGGTGATATCAGGTTTCAGTATCGGGTATGCTCGACTGTCAAAGATGGCCATAGGAGGGTCCGCTCCCAAATTGGACTTTACTGTGAGAGACGTAGGGCTCGCTACCTTAGATGTAGCGACCGCCGTTTGGACCCGAGATTATCTAATTAAAGTTGGAATTCTACCTGTTAATATATGGAAATAAAATGGCTTCGATCGGAATAATGATAGGTGGTGCGCTTGTAAACGCATTGGCGTTCAGCGGTAGCAACTTTATATTCTCGAAAATGAGAAGCTCGAACGTGGATGAGGAGCGCAAGCGTCACGATTTAACTGTAGAACAACTCAATAGCGCAAAGGAAGCGTGGTCGAAAAATCGAACCGCCCATCTGGACTGGGTCAATGAAGAGCTTCGCCGCGAGAATCACGCCGCGCAAACTTTCCAGAACGTTGAAGAAGCCAACCGCGAGTACGCGCTGGCATATCCACAGAAAAGTCTCGCGCCGCTGGATCGCGAGCCCCAACTTTCAGATTTCTATGTACCGTCAGAGCCCCAAAAAGATCGCGAGATCGCGTTCATCGTCGTGGGAATGGGTGTGGTGGGTCTCGTCGGCTACTATATTCAATCGAGATTTTCCCAAGTTCCTTCAGAACTTAACCCCCAATCGCAATTGTACTTCCAACAAAGGTTTATTATTAATGACGCAGTTACCGGACGATCTGGCGAGGGCATGTTGGAGATTGTCCGATATATTAGAATACATCACATACGATGAACACGCGCAAACTTAATACCAAACTATCGGTTCGCCTAACACGCAAGCTTACAAACACATACTACAGCCCCGCAGCTACTGGAAGGGACTCGCGGCCCTCAAGAACCTCGCGGCGGCGATCAGGGTTTCAGAAAACACTGTCAAGGAATGGCTCAAGAAGCAGGCCATCTGGCAGATCTATTTACCCGCGCTTCGCAGTATTCCGCGTCCGAAATTCGACGTGCCGGTGCCGAACCAAATTCACCAAGCGGATTTCCTGTTTCTCCCTCACGATCGCGTCGGTCGCAAGACGTACACGTACGCACTGACAATCGTTGACGTAGCGAGTCGTTATAAGGGGGCTGAGCCGTTGGCCACTAAAGAGTCTAAGGAGGTGGCCGAGGCTCTTTCCCGAATATATAAGAGGAGTCCTCTCAAATAGCCGAATCTTCTCCAGGTCGATCCCGGCCGCGAGTTCATGGGCGCGGTCTCTCGTCTATTGTCTAAGCACGACGTTTCTGTCAGACGTGGCCGCGTCAACATCCACCGGGACCAGGGGATCGTGGAGCGCTACAATCGAACCCTGGCTGAGAGGCTGTTCGGACACCAATACGCCAAAGAACTTGTAGACCCTCATTCACGATCGACCGAGTGGGTGGCCAGACTGCCCGCCGTGGTCTCCGCACTGAACGGAGAGGTGACCAGATTGATAGGTAAGAAGCCTGTAGATGCTATTAAGTTTAAAAGGGTGACGAGCAAGCCCTCTGCCGTCTCGCGCGGGCGACCCGTTGGTTTAGAGGAGCAACGGCTTCCATCAGATAGTGACGTCCGGTACCTCTATCAACCGGGAGAGCTCGAAGGTGGCAGCCGCCGCGCGACTGTTCCAGTGTGGTCTCTCAATGTATATCATCTAGATCGATCTATTACCAAACCTGATGAGCCCGTGCTCTACTATTTGGATGATGGGCCATCTAGAGGGTTTGTTCCGAACTTCTTATGGTGCCTTCTGACACCCAGCTACCCCCGGATCGTCAGAGTCTTTAGTATTCTCTCCTTTTTCAGAGTTCTCTTTTTTTTACCTATCCTATAGGCTCGGTGTGTAACCCGTCTTCCACCACTCTCCCCTTGTCGTAGTACGCCGACAACCCCAACTTCTCCTGCTTGTATGTCTTCATCACCCCGTTAATCATTCGGAATCCCCTGTTCTCCGCCATATCCCTACCCCCTTCGAGAGCACTCTTGTACCTTCCCCAAGTCAGATCGTTAGATCTCTTCCATATCCTCTTGGCCGAGTGCTTAGATTTTCCATCACCACTCACGTAGTAACACTTGCTACACAGAGCGATGGCTCTATCCCCTTCGAATTCCAGCTTGAACAGTCCTGGAGTTCTGTTGCTCCACACGTCCCACGCCAACCACTCGGTCTTCTCCATATTGAACTTTCTCTTCATATTCTTTCTCACCACCGCCGCCAGCGTCTTCTCCGACAGCGCGAAGTACATGCTGTCAGTGTCCATCTGTATCAGCTCGAAATCTCCGCGATCCACGTACTTGTCCAAGAAGTCGTAGTAGAACTCCAGCATCCTGAGCTTGGCCAACTGGTAGACCGCTATGCCACACTGAAACGGTCTGTTGATCACCACTCGAGTCTTCCTGCTCGATATCTCGTAAGCCTCCCCAATCTCCTTCAGGTCTTCGAACCATGCCGACCTCAGGTCGACAGTCTTCTCATCGTTCGTATATGTGGTGTTCAGGTGTCTCTCTTGTGCCTCCATCAGCTTGCCACAACACGCGTTGCCAACCAGTTTGAATATCTCCGCCAACACCACCTTGCTCTTGTCGACGTCCCCCGTCCGTCTGGCAGCGGTGACCTCTTTAACGAACCATTGAAACGGTTTGCCGGGCGTGTAGTCTATCACCCTATGCACCGCCTTGACGATCAGACCGTGCTCCAGATACCACTTTAGCAGCGGGGAGTATATGATCATCTTCTTGTCGGACATTGCCCCCACGAGCTTTCTCGGTCCTTCGACTCTTTTCCTCCCGGTCCCGGCCAGGTAGTCCATCATGTGCTGTGGAACCTCGTTCTCATCGACATCTCGATTAACAAACAGCGGTGACATTTCCGAGAACTTGTCTCTCAACGTTTCCGGGACCTCTATATCCAACTCCGCAAATCCGAACCACTTTTCACTCCTGACCTTCCTCACGAAACAGTCTATATACGACTGTCTTTCCGGGTCGTCACACGTCCATATCGTCTCTTCCCCGCACGGCATGTCTTTCGACAGGGTAGACAGGTACAGCGCATTGGCGTCGTACCCCATCACCGCCTTGCACATCTTCTCCTCCCGACTACCTACCTGACCCCTGATCGTCGACCTGCCAGCCTCTGCGTATCTGGAGAACACTATGGACGGAACACCGACCAATCCCTGCTTCATCATCTCATAAGTTTCAGACTTCGGTGACCACAGCTCGGGTGTGTCCGCCTTCCCATCGATCGACCCGCGGAGTAGGTACTGAAGGGAAACACCGGGCAGAGACACAGCATCCTTGAGTATAGAGTATCCCCTGTAGAACTCAGTCATTTTAGTCAGAGCCTCCAGGAAAGGTCCTACATCTAAGTCGTTGTAGTGTTGCAACCATTACTTGAACGTCTTCATCCCAAGTTCTCGGAATACCTTCTTACACTCTTTCCACTCGGACAACGACAGTAGGAACTCACCCTTCAACTTCGAGTACCACTCGGGATAGTCTGGCAGCCCCGGATGGTCGAGCTTGTCCGCGCTATCGAACCACTCGTACGGAAAGTGAGAGTTTACCGTTTTACAGTCGTACGCCTTAACCCACCGGTCGTACGTGGTACCGGGTCCCAGATACTGGATGATGTCGAGAAATCTAAACTCCGGGGTAAACAGAAACATCGTCGTGCTGGCTCTCTTTCCGACCATCACCTTATTCACGGTGGCAGCCAACTTCTCTACAAAGTACTGCTTGATGAGGTTCAGGTCGTACCTGCTACAGTTGAACCCCACCACCGGGACTTGGTCAATCCAAGAGATAATCTTTGCTTGCTGAGACTTCGATAGCATATCTATGTCGGCTGGCAGATACTTCTTCCTAACCCCCTCCCTGATTGCCTTGCCTCTCATCTGCAGCTCGGTCACGAACTTCTCGACTAGCGTGTCGGGATCTCGTTCGCATATGTGTGTGATCCCTTCATGCATCGTATCCCCCAACGACACCGATATAGGAACGTGCTCGACCTCGAAGGTCAGGTCTTTGGTGGGTCGCGTGGTTTTTGACTTGTCGAGATACGCCTCGAAGTCGTAGACAATCTGGTGAGGGTACAGAGTCGTCGCCTCCTCGCGCGGTGGTGGTGGATAGTGGGGATTCCCCTCATTCAACCAGTCGCACTCCCACATCACCACCAGCTCGTAACCCGCCTTCCTTATCTTGGTGTCTTGGATTTTCGTCCCCCTGTACAGCGATCTCGCGTGACCTCTCATGCAATGCCTCGGACACCCGTGCCAGTAGCATCCGTGAAACTGAAACACGGTCTCGGTCTCGTGACAGTAACCGTCGACCGGATCGCCGACCACCCACCTCTCACCACCGTGACCGCATCTCGCGTAATGTATGTGCTTTCCCACCCTCTCTTCTTCTCTATTCAACCATTGAATCGACATCTCGCTCGCTGACCCCTTGGGATAGAACGCCTTCTCGTAGGCCGACTGTGGTCTCTCTACCCTCTTACCTGGACATGTCACCACAGTCTTCCCACCCATGCAGGTGGTCGCGTGCCTGTGCATGTTACACGACTTTGTGAACCGTTGTTGACATCCGGTGCACCCGTACTCGTTCGTCATCTTGCGGAGGTTCGTTATGAGGAAAGAGTGACCTCCAAACATTCCTATCGTCATGATCTTCTCCCCAACCACGTCGTAATTTGCCGGAACGTTCATGAGGTACCACACTCCTTCGTCGGTGGGCTCGTAAACGCGAATGCCCATCTTGAAGTGCTCTTCGACCTTGAAGTGCTCTTCGAGATATTCGCGAGCCATAACTCGTGCCTTCTCACAACATCGGTCTGGTCTCCCTCCACGGTGGATGGCTATGCACCTAAACAGACACAAGTAGTCGTCGTACGTGTCGACGGAATACATTCCCTTTTTCTGTCTTAACCAGTCTGGGAGTTTTCCCGCTCCCATGAGAAGTTGTTGAGCGTCGATGATCATCTTCACCTCGACCGATATCCAACGAACGAAGGTCCATTTTGTGTTTGGTTTATCAACTTTGTCGATGTCCATTCGACCTTTCTCTCTATCGGTTATCCAACTCTCCGCTTTGGAAATCTCGTTTATCCACGGACTGCCCTTTGATTGTTTGTGATAGATCATCGTTTCGTCGTTCTCGATGTTCCTAATACGATACGAGCACGAATACCTCAGATAACACGCCGTGGTCATCTCTGGACGAATTTTATTCATTATGCGATTAGCGATCTCCCCATCTACCCCCCTCTCGAAATTCCATACTATCTTCCTCCTACCCCTATCAACAGTTTCCCTAACTTCGACTTCTTCGGCGAGAATCCTGGGACCCTCCTCCACCAAAGCTCTGGCGATATCTCTCCTCCTCTTAGGAGGTCTCCCCACCAACCCTTGATCAATCTTATTGTAGTACGCCTTGTATAGGAGTTTTCTACGTGCGATGGGATCTTCTTTTACACGCTGCGCGTAAGCAGACTGGCCGTCGTCTCGTTCTCCAATTTCTCGGAGCATTCTTCGAGGTCGGCGGGCAGTCGTCCGGTCGAAACCGCACGCCGCAGCCTCTCCTCGTAGACGATGGCTCGCGCGTCACTTATCCTATCTGCTATATCTTTCTTGACTCTCAAACCTCTTAGGGAAATTCCTCAACTCTTAGCTTGCTCTCTCATTTAGTTTATGGTAGGCATTATACTGAGTATAACCAATAGATTTTTTTATCTTCAATAGGGTGTAAGTTTATATTTTATTTGTAATAAATGTATGACAGATTGTTGTAATATACTTAGTATAACTTATGGATAACTTGTCTTTAATAGGGTGTCAGTTTATATTTGTGACAGATTGCTGTATTTATACTAAGTATAACTTATGGATTTCTTATCTTTAATAGGGTTGTCAGTTGTTATTTTATTCGTAATAAATGTATGACAGATTGTTGTATATATATACTGAGTATAACATAGGGATTATTATCTCTAATAGGGTGTATCTTCTCATGTCATAAATATATGGTCTCGCGGTTGATGAAAAATATGGTCCATTCTTCTCATACATACCCGCCGAACAGTGGGGGGAAATCCAAGTAGTATATAAGAGTCACAAATGATACCACTATGCGGTGGGGGGCACCGCGCGTTAGCTGGTGCCTTTCAGAGGGTGGTGGTATCATTGTGACTCTTATATACTACTCCAAGGATTGCAGTTCCACTAATTATTTTTGTAAATCAGCAGAAAGTCAAAGAAATAAGAAAACCAAATACCACTTAATGCCCTGTCTTAGTAACGGGTGGTGTTGTATTCCTCTGACTTTCTGCTGGTTTCTAAACATACTTAGTGGTATTGTAGCAATGTATCGTCCCTGCTATGTGCTATTCACCTGCGGGTTTGCAATATAGGCTACGGATACAGTGGTTGGTGAACTCAATATTACAACTGCGGCCGAAGTGAAGGTAACCGGCACAAAGTTCGGGGCGTACGGATACTGCGCAGAAAACATCGCCGTGTTGACGGGTATCGATCTTACAGCAGAGAGCGAGGTACGTATTCAGCAATCTTACAAATAGGCTTACAAGACACTCTGCTGAATCTAGCTATGCTCCAGGTCAGGGAGAAGCCCTAGCATTTGCCGATGCACTTGACAAGGTCCGATACTCTGTGCTATGATGCGAGGATCTCATTATCGCAGTGGATCACAGACCCCTTCTGATGTTATTCAGATTCAGAGACCGATCACCTGACGATATCGATGGTCTAGTAACATAAGGTCGTAAGTGCTATGCTTTAGCATAGAACTTACGACCTTATGTTACTAGACCATCGATGTCAAACACACGACTTCAATAAACTTGAAGATAAGAGTCTGCATTACAGATCCCGCATGACACATATACCTGGAGCGAAGCACAGCGCTGCCGACACCATCTCCCGCCATCCCACGGGAAGAAATCACCCCACCAAAATGCACCTTGTAGGTGATGTGTCCGTAATCACAAACAAGCGACTGAGTAAATATCAAATACTCAAACAGCCATGCCAAATCATGCAATAACTTTCGCTGTATATATACCATGGTAACAACGAGACCATAGTCTTTATAGCTCTGACTTCGAGACTGATCTAACTACAATCAATCGTCTAGGACAGGGTTCGCACGTCCGGTAGCAGTGAGGATAATATGAGTGAGTTTGTCAACAGGTCGGCATGCTGAATTCCGTCACGAGCTTTCTACACCACTGCAGGAATACTATCAGTTTAGATATCACGTGTAGACAGTTGACGGTATAGTAGTATACATCAACCCTGTCGTTATCTCATCATTGAGACATGACTGTTTAACAGCCCTATATGCAGTGCACCTGAGCGTATTATCGATGATAGCAAGAGCGGAAACCTCTGTGCTTTGACCATTGCAACCAACTGGCGCCCTCACAGTCCAGTGCACCAACTGCTCCACCAACACAACCCGCATTTACATTCAAATGCGTGTGTGCCGACTTCTTCCATTACAATTGGCAATTGTTGACAGATACTCCAACTGACCTATCCTTGAAAAGACTTCCAGTCGTTCCACCGGCCTAATCGACAGTCTCTGCAGATCATTTGCCACGCATACCGGACGAGCTTTCCTCTGACGGCGGTCCCTATTTCACAACCCGTGGGTTCTTGCAAACCTCCGGCGTCCACCATTGACTATCAACCGTAGTTTTCCCTCATAGCAATTGCCGTGCAGAAGTCAGTGTAAAGACTATCAAACGATTAATAACTGATATACCGGTCCGCACGGCACGTGCAGTATCGTAATTGCCGAGACAAAAACCTCAAACACTCCCCAGCAGCCATGTGCGTCTTTTGAAGGACCATCAGTGATTTTATCCCTGTCCTGCCAGGTTGGTACAAACCACAAGATACATGGCAGGACACATTGGTTGCAAGAGAAGAGGCTCTGAGGATTCGTCACATCGATAATTCTCCTATTAGAGACATACCAAAGACTTTGGGATGTTAGAGGATACTGTAGCACAAATTACAACGTATACCCTCGTATTGCAGGTTGACTCGCATCATTTGTAAGTATCGTTGAAAAAAGACTTAACAATGAACGGTTTCCTGTCGATTACAAGTTCAATACTTTAGGCCACGTATGTAGAATGCCAACATTGTACGTACGTGTGTAGACATATTGCATTACTTCCATCAGCATCTACCATATTATAACTTTCGACCAATGGTGAACGCTGGTCTGACTCATACGATATGATCAACTTATTACATCATATTTATTTCTGTATTCTCCTGTCTCTTTTGGTCTATTTTATACGTGGACGTGGAATGTCAACCGGGTCAGCATGGGCCCTAAAGTATGTACGACTAAGCAATGCGTAATGGCAACACTAACATTTATTGAAAAGTTGACATGATCTGGGAAATGCTTAAGGATTTGTTCCGATTTCAAGACCTCTATGTGGAAAATTGTAACATGAAGGAACCACATAAATATGCAGTATATTTATTGAAATCTTCATAAGAACATTATTGTCGTACGATGTTTAGTGGAACTGGTGCCTGAACTGCACAGGTCAAAAACATGTGCGGTAATATGACCTCACATTTATTTTCCCAGAAGTGCCATCCGACGGTAATGGCTCCCGGTGATGACGTCGACAACGACTGCGACGGACATACGGACGAGGATAACTGCACAAGTGCCGATTTACGTAAGATCGATAACGAGAACGGGATTTAAATGTTCCTCTGTATTGTCCCTATTCCACACACACAATATGTGGTCTGACATCGGTATAATTAGAACACATGAAACATCGGAAAAACTTACGAAAAGTACGATTATATACAGAGGCGTCCATTGAAATTTTCAAGGGACGCCTATGTACCCAATCGGACTTTACGTAAGTTTTCACAGCAAACATGTTACTTCGGACCCGCTGCGGTCCATTGTAAGTGACGCAAGATTGAACTCGGTTATCTAGTACAGTACATATACCATCTCACGTAATTACACGAGCGTGTATATTGTCCAGTTAAAGTGAACGTCTGTTTCTGTTAATCCTTTCAACATTATAGACCTGTATAGTGGTATTGGCAAACAGTGTATATCCAAATGAGCCGGCTCGTGACGAGCCGTCTCATTAGGATCTGCACTTTTTGCAAGTAAAATAATATTTTTGAGAACAAAAGCACCCCTGTTTCATAAATTAACTAGCGTGAAAATCGTTTCGTAACAATTTATATGGTTGCAAAATTAACATATCGAAATCCATTCTACAGTTGCTTAGGGATGGTAAAAGGGTTACAACTGTATGATGAACACCTATGCTCACATGGAAGTGCCCATGGTGTATTTGAATATTGTTTCACGTCACCAGATCTGAAAGTCGGTATCAGTCCGGATGGTGGCGAGTTGGCGACCCACACGTTGGAGACCGGCGGTCGTGACTACATCCTCTTCACGATCCTCTCGTGCTACACCGGCGTCGTCACGCTCGGAGAACCAGACGGATCCAAAGACAAAGTTGTTTTCCAGGTAGCAGCGTTTTAAATAGTAACATTTGTTTGGCATTTTGACGGTTCAAATCTTCTTTTATTTTGACTCGTATGTTTTGCAGCCGAATAGTCAATTGTTGTTGTTACATAACACATGTTGGCCCTTTACTTTCGGAACATATTTAAAAATCCTGAGGTAGACCTCGGACTGTCAATAAACGGCTACGATCATGTGCATATACACGTTTATCCCGTCAACACAGTGTGTATGTGCCGTGAAACACTGTGACGTGAAATATTTTTGATATCCTGGCAATACGACATAATCACTGCGTATGAATATGTGCGGTGGCTGGTGTTATTTATTTTGCATTTTAAAGCCATTTGTAGGTGTTGACGGGATAAATAGAATAGTAGGTTAATGCCGTGAATGGGAAAATATCTGCCAGATATTTTTTCCTATTCACGGCACTAACCTACTATTCTCTATTTAGTGTTGACCGCTCATGGAAAGATACAGGACCGTACAGCATGTGTTCTTGTGTGGCATAGTATAACTGTGTAAATATATTCGGACATACTACTGTCTGTTCCACGTTTTTCTGCCTACGAACTTTTGGCTATTAAACACATTAAATCTAAAACATATTTAAAAGTAACTACTTTTTCACCAATAACAAAAAAAGTCACCCTCCCCAAACAATTTTGTTTCATGAAATTCCATCAAATATTGATTTTATTGCGAAAAAACGATTTTCCTATGGGAATTTAACATGGGTAGTCAATTTCCAAAATTTTTCATCGAGTCAATTTCCAAAATTTCAGGATCAAAAAACGAAAAAAATTGGAAATTGACTCCGAAACCTGACGAGATAGTTTGAAAATGATGTAATTTAGAAAACAAAAGTTAGATTTTGAAAATCGGTCCACAAATATTTTATTTTTTTTTAAATCTATTTTTAGCCCCCATGTTAAATTCCCATAGGAAAATCGTCTTTTCGCAATAAAATCAATATTTGATGGAATTTCATGAAATAATTTTTTTTGGGGAGGGCGACTTTTTTCTTATTGATGAAAAAGTACTTACTTTTAATTTTTTTTTAGATTTAATGTTTTTAATGGCCAAAAGTTCGTCGGCAGCAAAACGGGGAACAGACAGTAAGACTACTGATGCACATGCTACATGCATCTCGTGAGACATTGGTTGCAACCACATGCACGGCTGGATTTCCAATTTCGAATATTTAAATGTACATGCCCACTCAGTAGGCACAAAATGTTCTTTATATCAGAGACATCATCTGAGACATTTTCAAGCAAAATAAACATTCATTCACCATTACCCGACGTATTGATTGGCATTATTATACCAGACGTAACTTTCCACACTGATATCACGTGCGATAACCGTATTTCCTTAAAATGTTAACGGACTTTAATGAATGTGCTTATATTTTCTGTACGATTACAAGACATCGCGTTATCTAGATGATACCTGACAATCGCCGAACCGGGCTACCAGAAGAACGGTCACTGAATGTTTTATCCTGTACATGTGTGGTGTCATTACACATTGTACAGTTTTGTCATCCGTTTTCCAACTATTATTACAGTTCATGACAAACGCGCCTCCTAATCTATGTGTTTAGCTCACATGAGCCAAATACTCTATTGAGCTATTGTTACTGCTTTTCGTCCGTCGTCGTCCGTCCACAATTTCAAACGTCTTCTTCTCCCGAACCGCTGGGTCAATGTTGGTCAAACTTCACAGAGATGATACATGGGTGGGGGCACGTCATATTTATAAAAGTGGAGATCGTCGCATAATCCAATTGAAAAATAGGTCAAAGTCTTAAAAATCCTCTTCTCACGAACCGCAGGACCGATGTCAACGAAACTTGTCATGAATAGTCGATAGCCAACGCTGTTTCAGATGTGTTGATGATGGCCCCGGGGTAAACAAATGGGCGGGACCGGTACTAGTGGTCAAGTAGGGGTCAAATTTCACATTTGACCGAATATGGTCATGTCATATATCAAATCGAATGTATCGAAAAGACGATCACTCTGGAGTATTATTTGTCGAAATCGGATGATTATGTCATCCAAGATGGCCGCCGACATGTCATTCCTTTATTTGCGATTCCATACGTCTTCTTCTCGTGCACCGCTTGCAGATATTGGCCAAACTTCACAGTTATGGTCCGTGGATGAAGCCTTTTCGTATTTGTTAAAATGGAGGTCATCGAATAATCCAAGATGGCAGCTGTAGAAAAGCAGGTCAAATTTGTAGCTCACCTGAGCCAAATGATCGAGTGAGCTATTGTTACAGTTTTTCGTCCGTCCGTCGTCCGTTCTTCCGTCCGTCGTCTGTCCATCAGATCAGGGGGGACATCAGATTTGTCAAATTGGAGGTTGTCGCATAATCCAAGATGGCCGCCGTGGAAAATTATGTTAAAGTATGCAAAAAAGATTCGTCTCACGAACCTCTGGGCCAATTTCAACGAAACTTAGCAGATTTGATCGATAGTCAATGCTGTTTCAGATTTGTTAAAATGGTGGCCATGCGGTAAAAAACGGGCGGGACCGGATTGGGGGTCAATTAGGGGTCAACTTTCACATTTGACAGAATATGTTCATATCATATATCAAATCGAAGGTATCTACAAACGATCATGATTACGTCATCCAAGATGGCCGCCGAAAGGTCATACGGTATTCCTTTATTAGATAGTTCAAACTTCTTCGTCTTATGAACCGCTGGGCCAATTTTGGTCAAACTTCGCCGGGATGATCTATGTGTGGGTGCATGTCAGATTTGTAAAAGTAGGTCAAATTCTTAAAACAATCTTCTCATGAACCGCCAGACAGATTTCAACAAAACTTGACAGGAATTATTGACAGTCAATGCCCTTTCATATTTGTCATAATGGTGACCCATGGGTCATAAATGGGCGAGGCCCGGGGGTCAACTAGGTGTAAAATTTCACCTTTGACAGAATATGGTCATGTCATATATCAAATCGAAGGTATTGAGAAGACAATCACTCTGAAGTATGTTTTGTCGAAATCGGATGATTAGGTCATCCAAGATGGCCGCCGAATGGTCACACCAGTGTCTTTATTAGAGCTTTAAAACAGCCATTTCTTACTAATCGCTCGGTCGACGTTTGATAACCTTTTCACAGTAACTCAACGTTTCTGTTATAAGACATCGGGAAACTGTTACAGATCTCCGACCATGACGTGGTGATAGAGATATGCACGCCCAGCTGTGATATTGTGGTGCAGAAAGACTTCACCTACGGACCTGTCACGTGTGACGATGAACGGGCGATGTGGATCAGATGGCAGTCCAGCACATTGTCGGTGGGGAAGGGGGGGCTTTCCGGTGTCGGCCAGATAACTGAGGGTGAAAGCCCGGACAAGCAATGGTCGTACATAGATACCATGACCTTCTCCACCATCGGGGGCAATACAACGTTTAGTATAGGTTTGTATTGAAATGGAAAGGGAATGCATGGATATGGTACTCATTTATATATATTCCGGGGTTACACTAGGGGTGGATGAACAGTAGGGGGCTCCGGGGTTACATTAGGGATGTATGAACAGTAGGGGTTCCGGGGTTACAATAGGGGTGGATGAACAGTACGGGGTTCCGGGGTTACACTAGGGGTGGTATGAACAGTACGGGGTTTCGGGGTTGCATTAGGGATGGATGAACAGTAGGGGGTTCCGGGGTTACAGTAGGGGTGGTTAAACAGTACGGAGTTCCGGGGTTACACTAGGGGTGAATGAACAGTACGGGGTTCCGGGGTTGCATTAGGGATGTATGAACAGTAGGGGGTTCCGGGGTTACAGTAGGGGTGGATGAACAGTACGGGGTTCCAGGGTTACAGTAGGGGTGGATGAACAGTACGGGGTTCCGGGATTGCATTAGGGGTGGATGAACAGTAGGGGTTCCGGGGTTACAGTAGGGTGGTTAAACAGTACGGAGTTCCGGGGTTACACTAGGGGTGGATGAACAGTACGGGGTTCCTGGGTTGCATTAGGGATGTATGAACAGTAGGGGGTTCCGGGGTTACAGTGGGGGTGGATGAACAGTACGGGGTTCCAGGGTTACAGTAGGTGTGGATGAACGGTACGGGGTTCCGGGGTTACACTAGGGGTGGATGAACAGTAGGGGGTTCCGGGGTTACAGTAAGGGTGGTTAAACAGTACGGAGTTCCGGGGTTACACTAGGGGTGGATGAACAGTACGGGGTTCCGGGGTTACACTAGGGGTGGATGAATAGTAGGGGGTTCCGGGGTTACAGTAAGGGTGGTTAAACAGTACGGAGTTCCGGGGTTACAGTAGGGGTGGATGAACATTAACGGGGTTCTGGGGTTACAGTAGGGGTGGATGAACAGTACGGGGTTCCGGGGTTACACTAGGGGTGGATGAACAGTAGGGGGTTCCGGGGTTACAGTAGGGGTGGTTAATCAGTACGGAGTTCCAGGGTTACACTAGGGGTGAATGAACAATACGGGGTTCCGGGGTTACACTAGGGGTGGATGAACAGTACGGGGTACCCGGGTTACAGTAGGGCTGGATAAACAGTACGTGGTTCCAGGGTTACAGTAGGGGTGGATGAACAGTACGGGTTTCCACGGTTACAGTAGGGGTGGATGAACAGTACGGGGTTCCGGGGTTACACTAGGGGTGGATGAACAGTACGGGGTTCCGGGGTTAAAGTAGGGGTGGATGAACAGTACGGGGTTCCAGGGTTACAGTAGTGGTGGATGAACAGTACGGGTTTCCACGGTTACAGTAGGGGTTGATGAACAGTACGGGGTTCCGGGGTTACACTAGGTGTGTATGAACAGTACGGGGTTCCGGGGTTGCAGTAGGGGTGGATGAACAGTACGGGGTTCCAGGGTTATAGTAGGGGTGGATGAACAGTACGGGCTTCCAGGGTTACACTAGGGGTGGATGAACAGTACCGGGTTCCGGGGTTACAGTAGGGGTGGATGAACAGTACGGGGTTCCGGGGTTACACTAGGGGTGGATGAACAGTAGGGGGTGGATTAATGGTACGGGGTTCCGGGGTTACATTAGGTGTGAATGAACAGTACGGATGAACAGTACGGTTACACTAGCGGTGGATGAACAGTAGGGTGTTCCAGTGTTACACTTGGCCTGTATGAACAGTACGGGGTTCCGGGGTAACACTAGGTGTGGATGAACAGTACTTGTGGAAGAAATTGCGTCATTATATCCTGTAATTTATATTTATTTGTGAGGGAAAGCACTGTATATGTGTTTCAACTTCATGAATGTCTGTAATCGTTAGAAACAGCACGCGATTCGCAAAACAAATGTTTCAAAACCGCAATTTCGGCAACCATTTTGAAATATACATGTATTGCCATTTGCTGATTTAATTAAATGTAAGGACGGTGTATGCTAAATAATTTTACATTCAAACTGTGGCTTAAATATAGCAATTTACCCAGTAATGACCAGACCGATAGTTAACTGTCCTTATTAAAACAATAAATAATGATCGGCGGCCATCTTGAAAAATAGCCGACATGTGTTCATCCAGCGGCTGTTTTTGTGCAGACAACCAGGATTGATAGACAATATGTCACTGAATCCGAATATCATACTCACCAAAAATCCCCCACGGGTGTAGGGGGTGGTGGGCAAGGGGTTCTTAGGAAACCGGATAGGCAAGGCTCTGCCGAGCCCATCCCGTGTCCATGCCGCGCCAGATATGTTTTCCCATTCACGGCACTAACCTACTATTCTATTTATCCCGTCAATACTACAAATAGCTTTAAAATTAAAAAATAAAAAGTAACCCCATCCGCATCCTCAAAATCGGAGAATCGACTAGTATACACGGCACATACGCACTGTGTTGACGGGATAAATACAGTAACTCCGTAAATAAGATGCCGGATGTTAGCTATTTTCCGATGACTGTATGGATATATATTTATAAATATAATATACACAAATGTGCGAGCTATTTATATTAATATATGCACACACACTCACCGGGAATGTTGGTCTTTCTTATCTTGAAATTGACGTGAGATCGTTCTTTCTAAGAGAAATAATCTTCCTTTTATAAATAATTTTCTGGCTTTATTATTTTTTTGCCAAATACATTAATGCGCATGAGTAAGATCTGCTTATTCCGTTAGTATTATAATTGAGGAATACACCGAATGTAAATTGTTGAGTTTCAAATAGACCCTCTAATATGCCGAATTAACCTGTGTATATTTATCAAACATACATGTATGTATCTTCTTACTATTTACAGATACTTCAGCTAAAGACTGCAGCAAAGTATATGCAGGTATATATACGGAGCCCCGCAGGGGACGTATAATTGTTTTTTTTATTAATTCGTTCCCACGCAATAACAATTCGTTCCCACGAAATAACAATTCGTTCCCTCAATTTAACAATTAGTTCCCACGAATTAACAATACGTACCCACGAATTAACAATTGGTTCCCTCAATTTAACAATTCGTTCCCACGAAATAACAATTCGTTCCCACGGGAACGAATTGTTGATTCGTGGGAACGAATTGTTATATCGTGGGAACGAATTGTTGATTCGTGGGAACGAATTGTTAAATTGAGGGAACGAATTGTCATTTCGTGGGAACGAAATGTTAATTCGAATGAACGAATTGTTATATCGTGGGAACAAATTGTTAATTCGAGGGAACGAATTGTTAAATTGATGAAACGAATTGTTATTTCGTGGGAAGAATTAATAAAAAAGCCATGTATCCAGGTATATGTATACTGAAAACTGGAACGGAAATGCTATGGTATACCTTAATAAACGTACATACACAGGCACTGGATATTCACGGGATGTTTGATACCAATTCATGTCAAAGCTTAACAAGACATGAATCTGTGATATAAAAAGTACCCATTAAAAAATCCCATTGTTCACCCACCTGGTGTCAATCTATTCGCTACGTTATCTATTCATACATGAAGCGAGCTTTTTTATGTCACAGGTCTGAGTCTTCCACCTGTGGCTAAGCCGAGTACAAAATAGACGTAGGACGCGCATGGTCGCTGAGCGTATACAAACTTGCTAAGTACTTACTGTCTGTTCCACGTTTTGCTGCCGACGAACTTTTGGCTGTTAAACATATTAAATCTACAAAATATTTAAAAGTAAGTACTTTGTTATCAATAAGAAAAAAATCGCCCTCCCCAAAAAAAGTTATTTGATGAAATTCAATCCAATATTGATTTTATTGCGAAAAAACGATGTTCCTATGGGAATTTAACATGGGGGCTAAAAATATATATTTTTTTTTTTTATTTTATTTGTGGACCGATTTTCAAAATCTAACTTTTGTTTTCTTAATTACATTATTTTCAAACTATCTCGTCAGGTTTCGGAGTCAATTTCCAAAATCCTACAGGATCAAAAACCGAAAAAATTTGGAAATTGACTCCCCACGTTAAATTCCCATATTGGAAAATCGTTTTTTCGCAATAAAATCAATATTTTATGGAATTTCATGAAACAAATTTTTTTGGGGAGGGTGACTGTTTTGTTATTGATAACAAAGTACTTACTTATAAATATTTTTTAGATTTAATGTGTTTAATAGCCAAATGTTCGTCGGCAGAAAAACGTGGAACAGACAGTAGTATATTTTTAATCTCGAAATTATACATGTATGCTGTCTGTTTGGTGGAGGCCGAATTGAGAGAACGTGCTTATAAAGTTGCATAGCATTGAGACTGATCCATTTTGTCTGTCAGTTGTGGCGGCTGCATCCATAGAGAATATTAGGTTAGTGCCGTGAACGGGAAAAAAATATCTGGCAACGCGATGGGCGAGGCTCTGCCGAGTACATCCCGTTTCCGTGCCGCGCCAGATATGTTTTCCCATTCACGGCACTAACCTACTGTTCTATTTATCCCGTCAACACCTACAAATAGCTTTAAAATACAATATAAATAACCCCAGCCACCGCACATATTCATACGCAGTGATTATTTCATATTGACAGGATATTAAAAATGTTTCACGGCACATACGCACTGTGACGGGATACATTACAATATACGGTTGGGATTAATTTGTTTAACTATGTGGTAAAATGTGGCTTTATTATGCAAACAATCATAAATGCTTTCGTAATTGCGACATGTTATCAAATAATGGTATAACTATATGTATATAAAGTGTTAATAATATTATTTTTTTACCAAATACCGTTTCTTTTCAGGGACTGCCAATTCATTAGGAAAGGATTTTATCGTGCCGGTGACAAAAGACGATATGAGATTTAGCATTCTGATAGTGACAAGGGTGTTGTCCAATGTCTCCGTGCTGCCGATGCCCCCTAGCGACGGCGACACGCCCACAGCTATTAACGTCCAAGCAAATAATACACGAGTCATTAACAGAACAGATATTGCGTTTGACGCGTTCTCCTCGGTATGCCGTAGCTTTACGCATGCGTGTGACTAGCTTACACAAAAGAGTATTTGACTTCACTGGGATAGTCAATTCACTCGAATTATGGTATTTGTACATGCTGGGGCCCGTTTCACTAAACTTCGCACGACTAAAATGTTCGTAAGTGCAAATTTAGGATCGTCTGGAAATTTCAAATGATGGATTTACATGTATTGAGCATAGGCTGCATATGCAGCCTACGCTAAATAAACGTAAATCCAATAATTGTTTACAAGAAAACATGTTTAATGTGCAATTTACAGACTACCATAATTTTGCACTTACGAACATTTTAGTCGTACGAATTTTAGTGAAACGGCCCCCATGTGCATTTCTCTGTATAAATATCATATGAAATGGACTTGACCACCCCGGATATGGAAGGTGTTCGAGCCAATTCCAACCCTTTAATATAAGCCGAATCGAATCGACTTGACCATCTTCCCGGGTATGGAAGGTGTTCGAGCCAATTCCCACCCTTAAATATGAGCCGAATCGAATCGACTTGACCATCACACTTGAACCTTGGACTGAGCAGGTCGTGTGTTTTTACCAGCTGGCAATCATCTCAAGGTTACCGGCGGCGGCCATTTTAACTATTGGAAATTAACTTATATTTCCATTGTGTTTATTCTTATTCACTGGATTACTACTTTTGTATTTGCGAAAAGATAGGTCTGACCTGGGATGGGCTTGTTGTGGGCGATTTTTCGGCTGGAATTGAGCTAACTTTAAATTAGTTGCTCGGACATTTTGTTCTTATTTATCATAACTCCCGTGTTCTGGGTGGTTGATTGTCGCAACTTGTGGACCTGCCTGGCATGCGTGTAGCCCTTCCGGGACTTACCTATCTGGGTGTATCCCACGGCCATTGCCGGGTTTTGGATTGAATATGCGCATGTGTGAGATACATGTATATACCATCTACATTCGTATTATTATTATCAGAGTATCTGGTGTGTAGTCATACTTCGGCCAGTTCGAACCAGTGGGACAGGCGACGTGTTAACACATGGGGGTATGTGGACACCACGGGGAGCCGAGGTGTTCGTGTCCCTGCCACGTTAGGCCAGGATGGCCAGGCAACTCGGTTATCGCACTTTCTTATGAAAGTAAACCATGTGTAGCAATTCTAACAAAAACAGCAAGTTAGCTCGAGCTCTGCCGAATCTGCCTGCCCTGCTTCTGGCCCCGGCCTGCCTTGCAGCTGTCTGGATGTGGCAACTCTGTGGACGAAAATAGCACCAACATGTGTCTCGAGTGCGCGGAAATACAGGACATTATTGGACCTAAGCCGTGTCCCATTTTCAGCACACACTTATACACATCTGTCCGCCTTGCATCAAGTAGTATATAAGAGTCACAATGATACCACCACCCTCTGGAAGCCAATGGCTACGCGCGGAGCCTCCCACCGGGTGGTGCTATAATTAATGACTCTTATATACTACTCAGATTTTCCTCCATTTTTATGAGAATATTTATGAGAATGGGAGTAATTCTAATTTTTCAAAACACGAAGGGGGGAGTAGGCATAATTTTAATTTTTCAAAACACAAAGGGGGGAGTAAGCATAATTTTTAAAAAACACACCTACTGTTCGGCGGGTATGTATGAGAACATATTTTCATCAACCGCGAGACCATATATTTATGACATGAGAAGATACACCCTATTAGAGATAAGAATCCCTATGTTATACTCAGTATATTACAGCAATCTGTCATACATTTATTACAAATAAACTTACACCCTATTGAAGATAAAAATCTATTGGTTATACTCAGTATAATGTCTACCATAAAGCAAATGAGAGAGCAAGCTAAGAGTTGGGGAATTTCCCTAAGAGGTTTGAGACTCAAGAAAGATATAGCAGATAGGATAAGTGACGCGCGAGCCATCGTCTACGAGGAGAGGCTGCGACGTGCGGTTTCGACCGGACGACTGCCCCGCTGACCCTGAAAACGTCCGAGAAATTGGAGAACGAGACGACGGCCAGTCTGCGCGCCACTGCTTACGCGCAGCGTGTAAAAGAAGATCCCAGCGCGCGTAGAAAACCACTATTCAAGGCGCACTACAATAAGGTTTATCAAGGGTTGGTTGGGAGACCTCCTAAGAGTAGGAGAGATATCGCCAGAGCTTTGGTGGAGGAGGGTCCCAGGATTCTCGCCGAAGAAGCCAAAGTTAGGGAAACTGTTGATAGGGGTAGGAGGAAGATAGTATGGACTTTCGAGAGGGGGGTAGATGGGGAGATCGCTAATCGCATAATGAATAAAATTCGTCCAGAGATGACCACGGCGTGTTATCTGAGGTATTCGTGCTCGTATCGTATTAGGAACATAGAGACCGACGCTACTATGATCTATCACAAACAATCAAAGGGCAGTCCGTGGATAAACGAGATCGCCAAAGCCGAGAGTTGGATATCCGATAGAGAGAAAGGTCGAATGGACATCGACAAAGTTGATAGACCAAACACAAAATGGACCTTCGTTCGTTGGATATCGGTCGAGGTGAAGATGATTCATCGACGCTCAACAACTTCTCATGGGAGCGGGAAAACTCCAGACTGGTTAAGACAGAAAAAGGGAATGTATTCCGTCGACACGTACGACGACTACTTGTGTCTGTTTAGGTGCATAGCCATCCACCGTGGAGGGAGACCAGACCGCTGTTGTGAGAATGCACGAACTCTAGCTAACGAATATCTCGGTGACGATAACGGACCGGATAGTAAGGGAATTCCCTTGAAAGATATTAAGAAGGTCGAAGAGCACTTCAAGATGGGCATTCGCGTTTACGAGCCCACCGATGAGGGAGTGTGGTACCTAATGAAGTGTCCGGCAAACTACGACGCGGTTGGGGAGAAGACAATGACGATAGGAATGTTTGGAGGTCACTCGTTCCTCATAACGAACCTCCGCAAGATGACGAACGAGTACGGGTGCTCCGGATGCCAACAACGGTTCACAAAGTCGTGTAACATGCACAGGCACGCGACCACCTGCATGGGTGGGAAGACCGTGGTGACATGTCCAGGTAAGAGGGTAGAGAGACCGCAGTCGGCCTACGAGAAGGCATTCTATCCTAAGGGATCAGCGAGTGCGAGGTCGATTCAATGGTTGAACAGAGAAGAGGAGAGGGTGGGAAAATACATACATCACGCCGACTGTGGTCACGGTGGTGAGAGGTGGGTGGCCGGTGATCCGGTCGACGGTTACTGTCACGAGACCGAGACCGTGTTTCAGTTTCACGGATGTTACTGGCACGGGTGTCCGAGGCATTGCATGAGAGGTAACGCGAGATCGCTGTACAAGAGGACGAAAATTCAAGACGACCAAGATAAGGAAGGCGGTTACGAGCTGGTGGTGATGTGGGAGTGCGAGTGGTTGAATGATAATTTTGATAAAATTAATACCTACTATCCACAATTGCCACGCGAGGAGGAGACGACTCTGTACCCTCACCAGATAGTCTATGACTTCGAGGCGTATCTCGACAAGTCAAAAACCACTCAACCCACCAAAGACCTGACCTTCGAGGTCGAGCACGTTCCTATATCTGTGTCTTTGGGGGATACGATGCATGAAGGGATAACCCACATCTGCGAACGAGATCCTGACACGCTAGTCGAGAAGTTCGTGACCGAACTACAGATGAGAGGCAAGGCAATCAGGGAGGGGGTTAGGAAGAAGTATCTGCCGGCCGATATAGATATGCTATCGAAGTCTCAGCAAGCAAAGATTGTCTCTTGGATTGACCAAGTCCCGGTGGTGGGGTTCAACTGTAGCAGGTACGACCTGAACCTCATCAAGCAGTACTTTGTCGAGAAGTTGGCGGCCACCGTGACTAAGGTGATGGTCGGAAGAGAGCCAGCACGACGATGTTTCTGTTTACCCCAGAGTTTAGATTTCTCGACATCATCCAGTATCTGGGACCCGGTACCACGTACGACCGGTGGGTTAAGGCGTACGACTGTAAAACGATAAAGTCTCACTTCCCGTACGAGTGGTTCGATAGCGCGGACAAGCTCGACCATCCGGGGCTGCCAGACTATCCCGAGTGGTACTCGAAGTTGAAGGGTGAGTTCCTACTGTCGTTGTCCGAGTGGAAAGAGTGTAAGAAGGTATTCCAAGAAAATGGGATGAAGACGTTCAAGGAATGGTTGCAACACTACAACGCACTTGGATGTCGGACCGTTCCTGGAGGCTCTGACTAAGATGACGGAGTTCTACAAGAAGAGGAGTGAGGATATACTCAAGGATGCTGTGTCTCTGCCCGGTGTTTCCCTTCAGTACCTACTTCGTGGGACGATCGATGGGAAGGCGGACACACCCGAGCTGTGGTCGCCGAAGTCTGAAACTTATGAGATGATGAAGCAGGGATTGGTCGGTGGTCCGTCCATAGTGTTCTCCAGATACGCAGAGGCTGGCAGGTCGACGATCAGGGGTCAGGTAGGTAGTCGGGAGGAGAAGATGTGCAAGGCGGTGATGGGGTACGACGCCAATGCGCTGTATCTGTCTACCCTGTCGAAAGACATGCCGTGCGGGGAGGAGACGATATGGACGTGTGACGACCCGGAAAGACAGTCGTATATAGACCTGTTTCGTGAGGAAGGTCAGGAGTGAAAAGTGGTTCGGATTTGCGGAGTTGGATATAGAGGTCCCGGAAACGTTGAGAGACAAGTTCTCGGAAATGTCACCGCTGTTTAATCGAGAAATCGATGAGAACGATGTTCCGCAGCACATGAAGGACTACCTGGCCGGTACCGGGAGGAAAAGGGTCGAAGGACAGAGAAAGCTCGTGGGGGGCAATGTCCCCGCCAAGAAGATGATCATATACTCCCCACTGCTAAAGTGGTATCTGGAGCACGGTCTGATCATCAAGGCGGTGCATAGGGTGATAGACTACACGCCCGGCAAAACCGTTTCAATGGTTCGTGGAAGAGGTCACCGCTGCCAGACGGACGGGGGACGTAGACAAGAGCAAGACGGTGTTGGCGGAGATATTCAAACTGGTTGGCAACGCGTGTTGTGGCAAGCTGATAGAGGCACAAGAGAGACACCTGAACACCACATATACGAAGGATGAGAAGACTGTCGACCGGGCACTGAGGTCGGCGTGGTTCGAAGACCTGGAGGAGATTGGGGAGGCTTACGAGATATCGAGCAGGAAGACTCGAGTGGTGATCAACAGACCGTTTCAGTGTGGCATAGCGGTCTACCAGTTGGCCAAGCTCCGGATGCTGGAGTTCTACTACGATTTCTTGGACAAGTACGTGGATCGCGGAGATTTCGAACTGATACAGATGGACACTGACAGCATGTACTTCGCGCTGTCGGAGAAGACGCTGGCGGCGGTGGTGAGAAAGAATATGAAGGGAAAGTTTAATAAGGAGAAGACCGATGTTGGTTGGCGTGGGGACGTGTGGAGCAACAGAACTCCGGGACTGTTCAAGCTGTAATTCGAAGGGGATAGAGCCATCGCTCTGTGTAGCAAGTGTTACTACGTGAGTGGTGATGGAAAATCTAAGCACTCGGCCAAGGGGATGTCGAAGAGATCTAACGATCTGACTTGGGGAAGGTATAAGAGTGCTCTCGAAGGGGGTAGGGATATGGCGGAGAACAGGGGATTCCGAATGATTAACGGGGTGATGAAGACGTACAAGCAGGAAAAGTTGGGATTGTCGGCGTACTACGACAAGAGGAGAGTGATGGAAGACGGGTTGCACACAGAGCCTATAGGATAGGTAAAAAAAAGAACTCTGAAAAAAGGATAGAATACTAAAGACTCTAACGATCCGGGGGTAACTGGGTGTCAGAAGGTACCATAAGAAGTTCTTCGCGAACAAAATCGCGAGATGGACCATCAGCCAAATAATAGAGCACGGGCTCATCGGGTTTGGTAATAGAGCGATCCAGATGATATACATTCATTGACCACACGGGATCAGTCGCGCGGCGGCTGCCACCTTCAAGCTCTCCCGGTTGATAGAGGTACCGGACGTCAATATCTGATGGAAGCCGCTGCTCCTCTAAACCAACGGGTCGCCCGCGCGAGACGGCAGAGGGCTTGCTCGTCACCCTTTTAAACTTGATAGCATCTACAGGCTTCTTACCTATCAATCTGGTCACCTCTCCGTTCAGTGCGGAGACCACGGCGGGCAGTCTGGCCACCCACTCGGTCGATCGCGAATGAGGGTCTACAAGTTCTTTAGCGTATTGGTGTCCGAACAGTCTCTCAGCCAGGGTTCGATTGAAGCGTTCCACGATCCCCTGGTCCCGGTGGATGTTGACGCGGCCGCGTCTGATAGAAACTTTATGCTTAGACAATAGATGAAGAGGACCGCGCCCATGAACTCGCGGCCGGGATCGACCTGGAGAAGATTCGGCCATTTGAGAGGACTCCTCTATATATTCGGGAAAGAGCCTCAGCCACTTCCTTAGACTCTTTAGTGGCCAACGGCTCAGCCCCCTTATAACGACTCGCTACGTCAACGATTGTCAGTGCGTACTTGTACGTCTTGCGACCGACGCGATCGTGATGGGTAGAAACAGGTAGAAACAGGAGGTCCGCTTGGTGAACTTGGTTCGGCACCGGCACGTCGAATTTCGGCCGCGGAATATTGTGAGGCGCGGGTAAATAGATCTGCCAGATGGCCTGCTTCTTGAGCCATTCCTTGACAGCGTTTTCTGAAACCTTGGTAGCCGCCGCGAGGTTCTTGATGGCCGTGAGTCCCTTCCAGTAGCCGCGTGGGCTATAGTATGTATTCGACAGCTTGCGCGTTAGTTTGGTATCAAGTTTGCACGTGTTCATCGTATGCGAAGTATTCTAATATATCGGACAATCTCCAACATGCCCTCGCCAGTTCGTCCGGTAACTGCGTCGTTAATAATAAACCTTTGTTGGAAGTTTCGCTGCAGCCCCAATCGCGTTTGGGTTGGAACAGGAGAGGGGAATCTAATTCAACATTGTTGATGGAGGAATCTAACATCCGCTTTGCGAAAAGGGTGGCCGTTTTTTCGTCCTCGCGCCACGTCTCGAGAGAATCTCGGGCCAGACGAATCATACTCTTTGCACCAGGTAAACGATGTTTTTGGGCAGTGTAGCCTACATCGATCATAGCGTCATAAAGTTCGTCAACTAACATCGTTCTATATATATATATTTATAAAAAAAATGTTTTTTTAATTAATTAATTATTTTATATAGTAGCCGACGAGCCCAATCACACCCATTCCCACGACGATGAACGCGATCTCGCGGTCCTTTTGGGCCTCTGACGGTACATATAAATCTGAAAGTTGGGGCTCGGGATCCATTGGATCGAGACTTTTGTGCGGTTGGCTTCTTCAACGTTCTGAAAAGTTTGCGCGGCGTGATTTTCGCGGCGAAGCTCTTCATTGACCCAGTCCAGATGGGCGGTTCGTTTTTTCGACCACGCTTCCTTTGCGCTATTGAGTTGTTCTACAGCTAAATCATGACGCTTACGCTCCTCATCCACGTTCGAGCTTTTCATTTTAGAGAATATAAAGTTGCTACCGCTGAACGCCAATGCGTTTACAAGCGCACCACCTACTATTACTGCGATTGAAGCCATTTATTTCCATATATTAACTGGTAGAATTCCAGCTTTAACTAGATAATCTCGCGTCCAAACTGCGGCCGCTACATCTAAGGTCGCGAGCCCTACGTCTCTCACAGTAAAGTCCAATTTGGGAGCGGTTCCTCCTAGGGCCATCTTTGATAGTCGAGCATACCCGATACTGAAACCCGATATCACCACGGCGTGATAAAGCGCATTCACTAACATTTTACCATCTTGTTCAGCCATTGTTATAATTATTGCATATAAAAGGGGTCGCGATCAATGTTTAAATGGGGCGCATCCAATCGCGATTGGTGTTTCGTAACTTTCTTCTGAACACTGGCTGGTTGTTTTTTCGATAATATGGGGTATTTCCACACGCACAGGGCACCAACAACTGCCAGACCACCACCAACAACAACCCAACTCCAATTCACGAATTTGGGTTCAATCGGATTCGCCCAACTCCAACGGCAGTTGGTATTGGGTGTTGAGTGTGCTTCCAATTCGTGAATTGGGGGTGTACTCAACTCTGTCTCCGTCCCCGATTGCAACGACTGTTTAGCCTCTCGAAGCTCGGCGAGTATTTTATCTTGTTTAACTTTTCGGGTGGCAGCCGCCGCCCGCCCAGCTGCCTGTCTTTTTGGGATTTTTATATGCGGTATGTCATCCAGTGGCGGAGTAACACTCTGGTTCGATTGTGTTGGAGCAATCTGGTTCAACTCCGTCACTCTCGTGGGTGTGTCTTGTGTCATCATTTTCAGGGCTTATAGTTCGTGGGCATATATGTCCAAATTGACAGTGTTTACCCGTGGTCAACGCGGTTGTCAGCGGAGCTAAGTACATTCCAAACTTGTGATAAATGAGCAGCAGGCTGTTCTAAGAGTGTGTCCTATAAAAGGGTCAGTCTCTAGATCGTGAATCAACCTTTCGGTGTTTGGTATAGGGAGAAGTATACTAACGGTGGTAGCGTACAAATGAATAGCCGCCGATCCAAGAGTTTTTGTCATCTCTGCTCCCAATTTGGATTCGTATCGTGCGCATAACATTTTTATCGATCTCCGCCATCTGACATCTTATCCACCTGAAAAACTGAGAGACGCCTACCGAGATAATGCTCCGATTGTCCCCCAGCAACCAGCGCAGCTAGCCGCTCTCGTCGCGCCGCATTTTCATTCGGAGTCGTTGCACTCAACCCAATACCAACCCCCGATTCCGATTGCTCTGTCGGAGTTGATGTTTCATTATCTTTCAGAATGTTGGCAGTCGGAGTTGAGGTTTCTTCCATTAGCTGATCGAGAAGTTCGTCGCAGTTCATTTTTTTCAAAATTAGTAATTTAACTATTCTAACAAGTCTCATCACTTTAACATATTGCCAAGCGCACCACCCGAATACTTATGATCACCATTATGCTCGCAACAAAGCTCGCAGCGGAGCACCAAATTGTTAACATTGTTAACCATTGTTCAGCATTTGTTCAGTATTTGTTCAGCATTGTTCAGCAATTGCTAAGCGTTGTTCAGCAATTGCTAACAAGCATTGTTAAGCATTGCAATAGCTTAGTTACTTTGTAATTTTCCTAATTTTTTCAAAAATTATTTTAATTAATTGATCAACTTTCGTAAGCAGTTGGTTTGATTCAGTCTTTAGCAAGAAGCTTGGCGTGCTTCGTTTCGGAAAGCATATCTGTCGAACCTCCAGGCGCTCCTCGCGCGTTGGGATAACGTCATTCTCTCGAAGACAGTCATCGAATGAGTCTCGGTCCTTGCAGTGAAAGAGGGCGACCCATTTCGTTTGCTCGCGCAGATCCTTGAGGACGGCGTTGTATTTTTGAGTGGAGATCCATACGCTTTGCCTCGCATGGCGGCCAGAAAATGCGAGCTCGGAGAGCATGTCCTTCTTTTTGGTCATCGCCGCCTTGGCCGAGCAATCGTCAATCACATATAGGGTGGGCTCACCCTGGAATCTTTGGTATAAACCACGCAACCAATCGTGAAGCCTATCACCCGGGTCAATAACGTATACCTCAGGGTCGGTCCATATCCACGGGCGCCGCTGATAAGTATCGTTGTGCCGCACAGTGGGACACAGGATCACAATGTGACGAAAGCATCGCGGTAGGACTCCTCGAGCAAGTCGAGGATGAAAACCGTTTTTTCCACATCCTGTCTGCCCACATATTATGGCAGAGTGAGCATCTCCAATCGTGAATTGGTATTGATTGATAGATTTCTTAATTTTTTCAAAATTATGTATTAATAAATCGTTAGATGATTTTTTTATTAAATCAGTAGATCGCTGATACGTATCGACCATCTTCGATGTTGAGTTGTGCGTCTGTAATTATATATAAGTACAACGTTCAATGGCCCGGCTCCGTCCGCCTCTTTGGTTATCTGGATCGTCACACCCTCACTAGCGTTCTCAACTTGGCGTCCGCTACCGTGTATTTGGTCATCGTCGCTGGCTCGCATGTCTAGCCATAACGCGTATTTGGTATTCAGGAACTCCGCGAGGGAGACGGCCGAGAGATGCAGGTCTTTGGCAACTGCTGCAACCTCCGAGAGCGCTTAGAGCCGGCAGCAAACTGCTTTCTTACTTCGTCCCACTGCTGGTGCGCGCGAAGACCCGCGCTGTAGAGTTGATTGGGGACTCCCTCGATCGTCACCTCTACCTTCGTGATTTTGGGTTATAGAATCTGTCGGTTTTTCTAACACCGAGCGCTACCCGAGCCTCCTCGAACAACATCAGTATACCTTTCATCGAGCGGGCGGGTACGTTGACGTTAATATTCCACAATGTGTCGCCTTTGTCTTTCGTCATCTTGCGATGGCGAAGAACTCGGTCGTAAAGTATGGCAACGCGCCCGCGTACTGGGTTCTGATCAATCGCGCGAGTTCGGGCATCGTGACCATGTCGTACTCCAGCGAAACATTATCGATCGTATACGTCGATAACATGTCGCTGGCTATGATAACTCGGCCGTAGTCGTTGAACGTTAGTTCGTATTCGAGGCGGTCAGCCAAAGCGCTCTGATAGTAGGGCATGTGACTCTCCAGCAACTCAAAGTCGAGCGGGATGTAGAAGCGGTTGCCGTAAGCGCCCGCGACCGCGTTGCCACTAGTGTTGTTATCTACCTTGTTAGCAGCCCCGATTCTAAGTTTGGTTACGTTCTTATTTTTGCTGGTGTCAATACCTTGATAGACAGCGTTTTCAAGCTCGTGTGACGTCTTCCACAGGTCCTGATAGCAATGGTAGACGTCGCTGTCGTCGATCGACATCACCTCATTACCAGAAATCTTTATCATGGTCTTCTTGACGATGGCGCGACCCAGGTTCTGAACGACGGTTCGGTCCGCGTCCGTCGACGTTAGCGAAATAGTGAAAGCGAGGCGAACAGTACCCGGCACAATGACGTCGTTAGCTCCGAGGTTGGGGAAGCGGACTAAAGAGCTGCTGGTTCTGGTCGATCGTCGATGGGTTGTTCGTAATAACGACACTCTGTCTCACGCCTTTTGCCCCGAGGGGCTCACGCAGTCTGCGGTATGGATTGAGCTTTGCGACCGTATTGACTCGAAGACATAATTAATTTTATTGAAACTATTAAACCCGTATGGTTTTGTCTTTAATACATAATTAATTTTAAGAAAATTATAAATATGGCTGATTACGATGTTGAAATGGATGAAATCGGCAGAGACAATTACCTCGATGGTGATGATGATAATCTTTCGAGGATTCCCTCGAGACACCCACCATAGAGACTCCAGTTCCAATCCAATCACAATTGGGTGGCGCTACCACTAGTCAAAGTCAGGAATTACTTGAGGGAGCTGTAAACGACTACTACAATAATTTGGCAGCAGAAAAAGGTCTGGTCCCCTCTGTCGGTCGCGACTACTCCAAGTTCAAATTTGATATGAACGGTAGATTGCGACTAAGAGCAGCACTAAATCTCCCATTAGTCAACACGAGGACCGGAAAACCCCTATCGCTAAACACCATTGCAGGAAACCGGGGCGGTGGCGAAATCATAAAGAACGAACTAGGCTTCACGGATTGGAAGAGGGGTAAAACAATTGTGCCGGCCCGCGCTGTAGAGGCCCTACAGTCTACCGACGAAACTATAGCGAAGACGGCCACCGCGATAGAAAAGGTCGAGCTCAGCGAGGTCCCTCAAATAGCCACCGACGTTATTAACACGATGGAGACCACGTTCAGCGTCCAATCGCTTAATTGGGGAAATACTCAACGATGACCCACCATTACCTCTTCGAGAACTCGTGGACTCGATAAGGCTCTACAAACGGTCGGCGGGGCGAACTGGTCCTTAACCTCTCCAAACTCACGGCGCTGGATGAACATATCGCGCTAGAAGAAAGAAAACTGGAGGAAGCCGGTGACGATAGAGAATCTACCGAGCAGATCGCCGAACGACTGCGGTCTTTGCGGGATGAAAGAGAAGCTCGCTTGGAGGCCGCCTCGGCTAACCGTGAGGCTCTCCGCACACAAATAAGTCGGATCCGTGAATCAATCTCGAGGGTCCTGCACGAGGAGACGACACTCGGTGAGCGTCTTCGCACTCTGTTCAGAGAGCAGGGCGTCACGATAGCAAGCATCCTCGTTGCTATCGGCATGACTATATCGACCATAGTTCTAGCTTTCACTGGTGGTGCGGCGCCACCACCCGCTCCAGCACCAGCACCCGCTCCATCCGGTGGAGCCAAGGAGTGGATAAAAAAAACAACTAAAAGCCCTCGCCAGTCTTCTAGCTAAATTAGCTGGAAAGGCGGCTGCCGCACTACCTGGACTGATCGGAAGTATCGTTTCTTACTTGCTATCTATATTATCAAAAACGGCCGGATGGCTAGCCAAAAATACCTGGGCTTTAATCGTGACAATCGCCGGTCTCCTACTATTCTTCGCCAGAGAGTTCCTACAACCAAAGCGTAAATAATCCGATCGCCACGAGGGTGACGACGAGCCCTAATTTCTCCTCCTCGTGTGTTGTGCTTCCAATTTCAACATTGTTGATGATTGGTGTTTCTCCAATCGCGATTGGTCTGTTGATGGAACTCGATGGTGCATCCAATTTACGAATTGGGGGTACTGGGTTCGATTGTGTGTCCAATTTACGAATTGGGGGAGGTGTATCCATTTTGTGTTTTATGAAATCGGTTCCACTGTTGAACCCGATCATGTTGGGGGTGCGCTTGATGATATCCGTGTTCACGTTACCGTTGTGGCCGATTTTTTTGATTGGCGGTGGCGATTACGATCTGATTATTGTAACCGTCAACCGGGTCGTCTCGTAGTATCATATTGCTCGGCGCCATATAAAGACCTATTCCAAATACATAGTCTACTGGGGTGCGTGGCATTCTGTAAAACGTCTTGATAATTCTGGATCGCCTTCTCCAGGTCCACCCTAGCTGAGATGGCGTCCTCTACAAGTGCCAAGAATTGTTTTTGTGCATCAAACGCCGTTCCCGTGCCCAGTATAGAACTGCGAGTTTGCTTTCTGTGCGCCGAGGATGGCCCAGACGTACGTGCGAATGGAGTCGTTGACGCGAGTAACCCCGGCCTGCGTGAACCCTATACCCTTATCTAACATAAATGTACCCCACGCGTCCTGAACCTCAGCAGCCTGCTGTATGTAATCGACGTGAGCCCGTTTCGGAGGTAAACATTTTACAAGAAAAACAGCCACAGTGCCGACCTCCAGACACTTCCGGCCCGAATGTCATAGTCGCGGGGTCAAAATTCCCGGCGTTCCGACTGACGATGTGGTCACCGGAGTGATCGTGTCTAAAATCAGTCTGTGTCCAATTCCCGGACTGGCCGTGAATGAGAACGTCCCCGAGGCTGGTGCTGGTAGGAAATGCTTTCTGTCTCCAGTCCGCGTCTTTTGAAACGTTAAATTCGTTACACAGTCTTTCAAAGGCCATACGGTCGTATGCGTTGGAAATGGGATCCCAGGCGTCGTCTTGAGGTAGTGAAATACCTAGTTCTTTGAGAATCCTCCTAATAGTATAATACACGTGAAAGTTGTAGACACTTCGGAGCATGACATTATTGGATGTCAGATGGTCTTTATATGAAACTCCACACCCGGCTGTTGCGCACCATACAGCGAAATTTATTTGGTTCTGCCAAAACTGCATCGGTGTTGCTTTCCACCCGTTTACCACCTCCATCGTAGTAATCTTGGGCAGCCTATATTGTTCAAAGATATTAGGGAAATTGGTGGCAAAGCCGCTGTCCGGTCTAACCGTTACGGTTGGGTGTACAAGGGGGTTTAACAACGTCTTTTTGTGTGTATTTACCTCCGACCGCGTACTTTACATTAGAGTTAAAGCTAAATGCTTTGGTATCCATTGAAAGATATTATTATGTTTGCTACTATAACTAATGTTCAAAAAGGGAGTTGTGAACTTCAAAAATAATAGACAACTGCTGCGGAAAACGCCGGGTAGGCCTTAGATCAATCACCTTCACGGTTGGATGGCAGAATGTGGGGAAGAGCGAAGGGTTTTACTATGTGAAGGATGGACAACAATTAGGTGTAAAGCTGCCTCACGGACTGTGGGGAATAAGACAGCTCAAAGATTTTGTCAACTCAGAGCTTGACGGTATAATCAACCTCACAGTATCGAAGGCTACCGGGCTCGCAACAATGACCATCAGCACTGATAATAAGGTAGTGGTCTCCCCGGGGTTTGGGTTATTCAACTCGGTTTTTAGAGAGACATACTCCTCAAACAAAGGAGTGTTTACCCCCCCGGGTGAGTACGTCGGTGATAATCCGGTGGACTTCACCTTCACGAAAACTCTCGGGGTGCACCTTGATCGGGTGTGAAACACATCGTACAACACGGTAGACGAATCCCCCAGCACATTACTGAAAACTGTGCCCGCCAGCGACTGTTTCTATGGCGAGACTGTGACCTTAGGCTTCCCACACCCCGAGATGAAAGTTTTGGAATCGGGACACATCCACGAGTTGAAGATTTGATTTCTATCATGAAATGATGGAGAGTTGAAGAACGATTACCCGATTTCGGTCGTCCTAGAAAATTTCAAATTAATTAATTTTAAGAAAATTATTTAGAATTAAACGCATGTTCGTAATATATATAATCAACATTATGAGTATCTACGGACCAGGTAGTTCTTCCGATTGGGTGACAAATTCAAATAATTTGGAACCGGCAGAAGGGGGATTCATCCGACAGAGGGCGACTTTTTAACTACCCAAAAAACAAAGGCCTTGATCAATAGAACTATATCGAGGGCCACGGACGAGATTCACAAAAGTCTACTATCACAACTTAGAGAATATGCCCTGGCTGTGAATACACAAAGTCGTGAAGAAACGCATACGGAACTAAACGAACTAGGTAAAAAAATAACCAAATTTAGAAAAGAGGCCCGGTTGGGATTGATAAAGCCCGAGAAGACCGCCAGGTTGACATTACGGCGGTTTTATGATGCGTTGCGCTTAGAAGACTCTCTCAGCAAGAAGCTACACTTGCTGAATTAGACGGGAAAATAATCGATTTTCGAAAAGAGGCCACGTCGGGTATTGAGAAAGCCCGAGAAGACCACCAGGCGGACCTTACGAAGGTTAATGAGGTGTTGCGCTCAGAAGACTCTCTCATCAGAGAAGCGGCACTTACTGAACTAGATAAAAAAATAACCAAATTTCGAAAAGAGAGGTCGGGTATTGATAAAGTCCGAGAAGACCACCAGTCGAACCTTGAGGAGGCCATTGCGGAGGCTTATGATGCGTTGCGCTAGAGAACTCTCATAGTAAAGAAGCGACACTTACCGAACTAGACGGTAAAATAGGCCGAATTTCTGAAAAGAGACCAGGTCGGGGGTTGAGGGGTCCGAGAAGACCACAAAGAGGCCATTGCGGAGGCTTATGGGGCGTTACGCTCAGAGGACTCTCTCAACAGAGAAGCGGCACTTACTGACATATACGAAAAAATAACCGAATTTAAAAAAGAGACCCGGTTTGATCTTGATGGAGTCCGAACGGGTATTGAGAAAGCCCGAGAAGACCACCAGGCGGATATTACGGAAGCTTATAGGGTGTTGCTCTTAGAGGACTCTATCATCAGAGAAGCGGCACTTACTGAACTAGATAAAAAAATAACCAAATTTCGAAAAGAGACCCGGTCGGGTATTGATAAAGTCCGAGAAGACCACCAGTCGAACCTTGAGGAGGCCATTGCGGAGGCTTATGATGCGTTGCGCTTAGAGAACTATCATAGTAAAGAAGCGACACTTACCGAACTAGACGGTAAAATAGCCGAATTTCTGAAAGAGACCAGGTCGGGGGTTGAGGGGGTCCGAGAAGACCACAAAGAGGCCATTGCGGAGGCTTATGGGGCGTTACGCTCAGAGGACTCTCTCAACAGAGAAGCGGCACTTACTGACATATACGAAAAAATAACCGAATTTAAAAAAGAGACCCGGTTTGATCTTGATGGAGTCCGAACGGGTATTGAGAAAGCCCGAGAAGACCACCAGGCGGATATTACGGAAGCTTATAGGGTGTTGCTCTTAGAGGACTCTATCAACAGAGAAGCGACACTTACCGAACTAGATGGACAAACTAACCGAATTTCAAAAAGAGGCCCGGTCGGGGGTTGAGAAAGCCCGAGAAGAAGACCACAAGGTAGCCATTGCGAAGGCTTATGATGTGTTGCGCTCAGAGGACTCTCTCATCAGAGAGGCGGCGGTTGCTGAACTAGATGGAAAAATAACCGAATTTCAAAAAGAGACCCGGTCGGGTATTGATAAAGCCTTAGAAGGCCACCAGGCGACCATTACGGAGGCTTATGATGCGTTGCGCTTAGAGGGCTCTCTCAGCAGAGAAGCGGCACTTACCGAACTAGATGGAAAAATAACCGAAGTTTCTGATAAACTGAAACATGATCGTATAGCCGCGACCAAAGCTCTTAAGGAGGCCTCTTATGAGATTCGTACTGAGGCATATAACGCAAACAGGGCGCTTGCCGGAATAGTGAAAAACAATGAAAACACCAAAACGTGTCATAACAGTTTGGGCTGAGAAGCGGGGCCCATTGGTTGTGGGGCACTATGAATATTCGTTCGGTGCCAAAGCGAGTAATAAATATGGGGGATACACTATGACAGCTGCAGGTGAAGTTATTATCCAAATGGCGGTCTGCTCGGTTAATGCTAATGGTAAACCTGTGGGCGCGGTCGCGATAAATATTGTAGTAGATGGGGAAGAACGGGGGGGTGGAGTCACTAAAATCTCTGGAGATAGTTCGACGATTGTTTCGTTCGCCGGTAATGATCGAATTAGACTTTCCCAAGGTAGTGTTATTAACTTTGTTACGAAAATCGGTGACTCAGAGAGTTCTTCCACTATTGTCTCAATGTTAATTGAACTTTTTATTGTGTAAATACTAATATATTGAACTATATTTAACTATGAACGAATCACCATATCCAACTCTCAATACCACTCCACCAACACTGTATCCAACTCTCAATACCACTCCCCCAACACTATATCCAATTAACGAAAGAAGTTCAGATTTTAGGTTGAATAATATCGTCGCTATGCAGGATATTTTAGTTAGAGAATGTGCAAATAGAAAAGACACGCTAACAAATATAAGCGCGCGGCAAACATAGCTGAAGCATCTAGTACGGTTCTGGCAAGTGTTTCTGTGTTGTGTGGGCGGGGACTGCTGCAACGCTATCTACAATTGTAATGATTCCACTTGCAGGGGTTTTGAGTGGAATTACCGTTTTATCTGGAACACTTTGTATGGTAATTAGGGCGGTGGGTGGAAAACTCGAGAAAAAAAGTAGAAAACATGATAGAATATCCGTTCTCGCTAGGTCTAAGAAAAATAGCATCGACGTTATGGTGTCCAAACGCGTTGGCCGAGTAAGAAAATATCAAATTTAGAGTTTGAATCCGTGGTGGAAGAAATGGGGAGATATGAAGAATTAAAAAATGATATAAGGATCAAGGCGCGCGCACCATGCCATGCCCAAAATTGAGTGTACTGATTGGGATAATTTAGGGTAAAACTTGGAAATAAAGTCGGATGAAATGTTACAGCGCCAACTACAGACATTTGATTAGTAGTGGGTAAACGAATCGTTGGGGTTTATCCATAATACGGTAACTCGGGCGCAGACAGAATCGTAAAACTCTATATCCGTAAACGAATCGTTTTTTTTAAACAGTCTTATAAAATTAGTTTCACCTCTTCACCTAGTTGTTCTCCGATCCTATTTAGTCGCTTCATTTCACGAAATATGTCTCTTGCTTAGCTTACATAATTTCCGGTATAATATTGTAAATGCAACGTTTTTATCGGAACCTAATAAATTACGCTGATATTTCATGTCAATTATTATATAGTGTTTTCAATTTATATTAATATTCATCAATAAGGTCATTATAAAATTCCAATTCCCATTCTATTTTATTATCCATTTTTGTGAGTATAACTTATAGTTTTCTTATCTTTAATAGGGTGTAAGTTGTGGTTAATTTAAAAAAAAATTGAACATATCATATCTTTCTAACTGACTTTCCGATTTGAATTATTACTAAACGATAATACTCGCGAGCACGTAATCCCTTGTTAACCATTCGATGAGTAGCCTGAGTGCCACCGCATGGTGGACATAGCAATGACTCGGCTTTGGTCCCTACCCCACAATGCCGACATGGGCGAGGCGAAACGGAACCTCTTCGCATCCATGCACGGTGATGTTTGCAATATTCGTAAATACCGGTACGAAAACATCTCTCGTGACTACCTGTCTTCAACCACGCACACTTAACTAGAACCATTATGTTATTATATATACTGAGTATAACATAGGGATTCTTATCTCTAATAGGGTGTATCTTCTCATGTCATAAATATATGGTCTCGCGGTTGATGAAAATATGTTCTCATACATACCCGCCGAACAGTAGGTGTGTTTTTAAAAATTATGCTTACTCCCCCCTTTGTGTTTTGAAAAATTAAAATTATGCCTACTCCCCCCTTCGTGTTTTGAAAAATTAGAATTACTCCCATTCTCATAAATATTCTCATAAAAATGGAGGAAAATCTGAGTAGTATATAAGAGTCATTAATTATAGCACCACCCGGTGGGAGGCTCCGCGCGTAGCCATTGGCTTCCAGAGGGTGGTGGTATCATTGTGACTCTTATATACTACTCATCAACATATATCGCATAAAACACTTCAAATGTCGGCCTTTTTGGACGTAAATGTCCGGGTATGGAAGGTCTTCGAGCCAATTCCCAACCTTACATATAAGATAAAAAAGGCTTGACCATCACGGTGGTCGAGCTGGGAATTAGGACATGTGTGACCAGTGAAGCTGAATTAACGTCGTATGTACTCCGTCTGATAAACCCGTTTCTTGTCAGATACTGATTCATACTGATTCGCAGGGGGCGTAGAATTTTTTTTTTTATTAATTCGTTCCCACAAAATAACAATTCGTTCCCTCAATTTAACAATTCTTTCTCACGAAATAACAATTCTTATATCGTGGGAACGAATTGTTAATTTGTGTGAACGAATTGTTAAATTGAATTGTTATTTCGTTGGAACGAATTAATAAAAAAAAAATGTACGTCCCCTGCGGGGCTCCGTAGATTCACAAGTATAAAAAATACCAATAATTTGTTTCTATATTCTTTGTTTCGCAACAAAGGTATATGATGTTAACACTCATTTTAACCGTCTTGCAAATACGTTTCAAATGAGTGGTAACAACATATATTTTCATTGAAAAATGAAGAAAATATAAAAAGATGTTTGCAAATTTAGATGTACATGTGATTGAGGATTCGGCATTGCATTGGTTACTACTTACTACTAGAAAATATATCATCATAGTGTACGTCATGTGTGTTGAGACAAAATGTTCTTTATAGGAATTAATTAAATGTATACTTGTGTCACTATTCCACCAGTTCTAAAATTTACGAGTGCCCGCTATACAGATATAATCATTTAGTAATATTTATTTTACTGATAGTGCGGACTCGCAGTGGTATCAGGCTATTTTCATATGCAAATGAGGCATGCCATTTATTATTAGCCGATCTATTTATATTGGTCATCCATCGAATTCTGAAAAAGTTTGTAGCAACCCTTTTCTCCGCTATTCGGTAATCTACGAACGCGAATTTTGCTGTATCACTTCCAAATTGCATCAACCGATAACGTTTGCATTTGTGGCAATTATCTCCGTTTAAAACTTTAAATATAGCCAAATAACACAATTTTGAATACGTAATGAGCTGAACGCCGGAAGAGATTCAACCCGGAAGTTGTTGTTGTTGTTGAAGTCCATAGTTGGCTCTAATGGCCATATACTAATGGCCATATACGCCAACATATGCCGATTATTGGGCTAATTTAAAGCTTTTATTTATTAAACAGAACAAGTTTCAGCCACGTATAATCGCGTAAAATGTGTTTATTCGGCTAATTTATAATCGACCTCTGCTCAAAATCTCCTCCGACTAGCAACCCCAGCATCTCTGGTTTATCCCATTGGATCGCGTATGCGCGTCATTTGACGCTAGTTAATATTCACAAAATTTTCCACCAATCAAAACGAAGAATTGCCCTTCATAGCGAACTTTGATTTGTTTACGTATCATGCAGGGATGGCAGGGATGCATCCAGCACGCGCGATTGCGGCAATCCCCGTTAATTATTGTCAATGCCGCAAATTATTGATTGTCTTGCGCCCGACATCGCGCAAAAAATCACGGATGGGCCCCTTTTTAAATGACCAGTGCGCACATTAAAAAAACGTAATTGACTATTTAAACGCGCTACGTATTTAAATCATTGGAAGGCGTGCAGTTCAATTGAGTTTGTGCGGCCGTTGAACGTAAGCTTCGAGTCGATTTAAACCATTTAAATCGATGAACAAGGGATAAACAAGTGACAACGTTATCAAGGCCAATATGGGCATGTGCCTGAATACGCATGACGTCAATTCGACTGGTACATTTTGTTGAGTACGTTAATTAATGGTCACTTTGTTAAGTAAGATTTGTATTCGACTGGACTGGTGAATGGGATATCCCTTTGCTAAAAATATGTTTCTGCATGCCTAACTAATATCATGACCGTAGCTCCGTGTTAACTAAAAATATCGATAAATATAGGATGATGTTTATTTTTTTTTTCAATTTTATTTTCCAAATGTTTTTTTTTTTCTTCAATTTTTTTAAAAAATTGTTCAATTTTTTTTCTACATCAAATTTTATTTCCTATTAATATTTTTTTCGGGGCCCCAATTTTTCTAATAGAATTCAATTTTTTTTCTTGAGAATTTGGTTGGGGAGGAAATCACTTCTCTCACTTTTCCCTGAGATTCCGTAACTACTAAAATGTGTGGACATATATTGAACCCTGATTTGATCGGCTAATAATATCATGCTCTGCATGACTTTTCATTTTATTATTTATACTAATTAAATGCGTCACCTGACAAAATAATACCTTCGATAGATTATAAAGTATGATCATTGCACATCAACAAATCAAAAAAAAATCAAAAAAAAAATCAACAAATAAAAACATAGAATAAGTTGTAATGTCTGTTAACATTTTAAGGAAACACGGTTATCGCCCCTGATATCAGTGTGGAAATGTACTTCTGATATAAAATGTATAATAATGCCAATCAATACGTGGGGTAATGGTGAATGAATGTTTATTTTACCATAAAATGTCATATCCACAGAATATAGAAAACAATCTATAGTATAACCTACTGAGTGGCACATAACTTTAAGTGATGTAAATTATCTCGTATGCCACCTGGGTGTGGCCAGAGATTCAAATCAATAAATAGAGAATAGTAGGTTAGTGCCGTGAATGGGAAAAAATATCTGGCAAGGCTCAGGAAACGGGATGGGCGAGGCTCTACCGAGCACATCCCGTTTCCGTGCCGCGCCAGATATTTTTTCCCATTCACGGCACTAACCTACTATTCTATTTATCCCGTCAACACCTACACATTGCTGTAAAATGCAAAAATAGTATTGACTGGATATCAAAAATGTTTCACGGCACCGTGTTTCACGGCACATACGCACTGTGTTGACGGGATAAATGTATGTTCTGTTATGTCCTGTTCTGGTTAAAAAACCGCGCAGTGACATACACATACATATGATTGTTTGAATGGGAACCAGCACAAGGCGCCCTGATCAGACTGTGGGCGCGGATGCACAGGCTGATCTGGTGGATACGCTCTGGTCGCAAATGTCCTAAAGTCCATTCGCAGCTCAGTACCCATTCCTTTTAATATAAAACGGTGCTGGTGGCCGTTTCACTAAACTTCGTACGACTAAAATGTTCGTAAATGCAAAAATATGATGGTCTGTACATTTCACATTATCAATGAATTATTGTCTAACATTATTGGATTTACATTTATTGAGCATAGGCTGCATATGCAGCCTATGCTCAATAAATGTAAATCCATCACTTGAAATGTCCAGACGATCCTAACCTTGCACATACGAACATTTTAGTCGTACGAAGTTTAGTGAAACAGGCCCCTGCTGGTGTCTTTGCGACCAGCGTAAATTTAAACGTAACCGTGATTGGATAAATGTGGCTTATGGGATTTGTGACCAGTGTATATCCTGATCAGCACTCTCATGTAGCCTGATAACGATCGATGTTGCTTGTTAGAAGCATACCAGCTGTTTCAATGACGGAATGGCGAATAGTGCCAATCCTGATCAGATTGTGCGGATGCATAAGCCCCTATTTCTCCAGACCCACACATGAGACTGCATTACAACGAAGAAAAATAAAATTGTACTCAATGTGCATGATCACATGGTTACAAAAACAACAACAATGACTGAAAGTGTTGAAATCTTGCCAACTCCAAAGTATTATTTGATATTTTCCTTAATTTGCAACGAATTTTGATGAAATATGGCGCAACAAACGCGTCTTCGTGAGCTGCATTTGGTGGTCCCGGGAGTTCGGCACATACTTCTGTCGTTTTTGCGAAGAATCGATTTCCTTGTCGGTACACACGGAAATCGATTCTTCGCAAAAACGAAAACATTTTGGGACAATGTACAGAGACCACAAAATGCAGCTGAACGTGATGCGTTTGATGCGCCAGATTTCATCAAAATCTGGTTAATAAGAACAAAATAAAAGAATATGTTCTTTGAATCGGAGGGCTTCTGGACGTTTCAGTACGTGTTGTTGTTGTTGTTGTAACCACATGATCATACACCTTGATACCGGTACTATATACGATATTGTCTAGTCTACATTGGTGTTGTAGCTCCATATTACGTCATCGGCGGAAGTTAGTGTATACCTGATCGATGCCAATCAGGCGGGGCTGCATATCGTGCCGACGGACGTGCTCGGACCGACGTATACCCTGGCCGTCTCGGAGACCACCGCCCCCAACACGGTGTGTACGATAGCCGCACTGAGTAAGCAGGTACGTGCCTCCCCTAAATGCCCAGTTGCCGAAGCGGCAGGGCGACTTACAATAACCCGTATGTGCTGCCTGTAACGCAGGGCGACATACAATAACCCGTATGTTCTGTCTGTAACGCAGGGCGACATACAATAACCCGTATGTTCTGTCTGTAACGCAGGTCCACATACAATAACCCGTATGTTCTGTCTGTAACGCAGGGTGACATACAATAACCCGAATGTGCTATCTGTAACGCAGGGCGACTTGCAATAACCTGAATATTCTATCTGTAACTCAGGGCGACATACAATAAACCAAATGTTCTGTCTGTAACGCAGGGCGACATACAATACCCCGAATGTTCTGTCTCCGAATGTTCTGTCTGTAACGCAGGGCGACATACAATACCCCGAATGTTCTGTCTTCAACGCAGGGCGACTTGCAATAATAATCCGAATGTTCTATCTGTAACTCAGGGCGACATACAATGTATTGTAAGTCGCCCTGCGTTACAGACAGACACTTCTGGTTATACGTAACTCTTGTACCGTCCGTAGCATATATATGTCCGCAACTACTAATTGAAATGCTGGACGTACATGCACATTGGCGTAGCTACGGTTAATAGTATGTATAGGCCAACACATATAATCGTGGGAAGGAGAATGTTAAGGGGTTCGGTCGAAATCGCAAATCGCTGAATGCAAATCCATGCATCTGACGTGTGCTTCATAATGTAAATTTGAATTTTCATGTGATATTTCCTGTTTCCGGATATATTCATACTGTAGTTATATATTCACGGGCCGGGAAGTCGGGCAGTGCAGAAGTTGCATATGTCGACACGGATCGCTATCGAAAAGAAAAGGATGTAGTCAAAATAACACGGATTTATGTAGAAAATAAGTTTTGTTCGGTAGGCATCTGGCTGATGAGATCGCTTACAAAATGGTAATCAGACGTTAACCCTTACTACGCTGAATTAAATTGTGTCGTCTGCTGGAAATGTTTTATTTTCAATATGTCTCGATAAAAACCTGTTTTGGCAGCGCATGAGAATCGTCTCCACTGGAGCCGATTCTCATGTGCTGTCAAAACAGGTTTCCTGTTAAGAATCAAGGCAAAAATGAAAAACAGCGTAGTGAAGGTTAAAGTATACAGTTTCACATATGAGTAACACAATACACCATTTATGTAGCGTACGTTTCGTACCATTCATGGGCCCGTTTCACTAAACCTCTTACGACTAAAATGTTCGTAAGTGCAAAATTATGATAAATTTCGCATTAATAATGTTTTCTTGAAAACAATTATTGGATTTACATTTATTGAGCATAAGCTGCATATGCAGCCTTTGCTCAATAAATGTAAATCCATAAATTGAAAGTTACAGACGATATTAAATTTGAACTTACGAATAGTTTAGTCGTAAGAAGTTTAGTGAAACGGGCCCCTGGTCCACCAACACCATTGATTGTTTTCTATGACCAATGACCACACTTTTTGCTATTCTCTGCTACTTTCATTTTTCGTATGGATGTTATAGGACCTATTTTCCCATATCCGGCGCCCATTCTGCTCTAGATATTCACTAATTAAACCGGATCACAGTCGATGGCGCGCCATCGCAATGTCACAGTGTGATGGGGGGGGGGGGATTAACTGGACTCGGATATCTCACAAACAGTGTAGATTTATATTCAGGTAAGGTAATGCATACACATTCATGAACAATATAACCGTAGTTGTATAATTCATGAATGTCTGACACAGACTACGCCTGTAGATACAAGGTAAATATAATAATCGTTCAGCCGCCAATAATAATGACGCCGGCCGACAAAATAGACCTAATCACGTGTGCAACCAGCGTAGCACCAGATCAGCCTTCGCATTCGCGCAATCTGATCATGATCTGCGTTGGTCAATATTTAACTGATATTATATCGTGCATGTGTTTATCTCTGCCCGCATAATACTATATAATTATGTGGGAATGCACATTATGATCAGGATCTACACTGCAGACGTATGTCACATAGGTGTATTTATCAGCCGGGGCCTACATGTAATAACCATGGGAAACAAGTATTTACAATTCGCTAGTGGTAGGTTCAAGTTATGGTCAGGTAGACTCGTCTCAATGAGAGGATTCTATATGGCACTAAACTTGACCAGGCCGGGGGAATAAATATGGGCACGCATGTAACAGGTAAATATACTCACAGGATGTTCCGCCGCTAATAGTACAAATACTAACAGATAATACTGATAATATTATTCTCTCATGAACGGGGGTGTCTTCATGCACAATGTCAGTGTGTGACAACAGACGGGCCCGCGGCCGGCAAAGAATAAATGAAAACATCATTTACTTTGTCGTACGCAATCATTACGTCAATGCAAGGGAATACATTATGTGGAATAATACATTAAACATGTTCATAAAATAGCAAAAGACAGAAGTGGTTACCTGCAATGGTATGAGAACAAATTTACAAACACATGTAAATTCTAACTGGTCTGACTGGCGTCTCAAGGCGGAATGCGCCGCGATCTCGTAGATCGCGCCCGAAATTCAAATTCGAACGAGATTCTACGAGACGTCAGTCAGAACAATACAATTGCCCCAGGCACCACATACGGCCCTAAATAGCGAAAAGTAAACAGTACAAATACTATCATGTGCTTATAATATATATATGGGATATATAATAGGTGAGGTATATAATATTATGGGATAGTATGGGAGCTATAGGTCTATATTGAATATTATAGGGTATGTTTGGAGAGTGTTTTTGGGTTGGGAAAAGTAAATACCGCGTGGTCTAAAAAAGTAAAACAACGGTTACAGCAATATACCCACTTTTCCCAAGTGTGAAGTCTAAAAGGGGGGGATAATCCATGACCGGGGGTCAAATAAAAAATCGAAATTCACTTTGCGCATCTACACACCATAGGGAAGAAGGCACACACCAAGTTTCAAGTCCCTACATATTACAGTTAAAAGTTTTACATGTACTTCTTACAAGCGCAATTGAGAAATTATAAGTCGAAAAGGGGGAAATAATACATGACCGTGTGTCGATTCAAACATCGAAATTCAATTTGCGCATCTACACACCATAAGGAAGGCACACACAAACTTTCAAGTCCCTACATATTACAGTTAAAATGTTTTCTTAAAAAGAAACGTGACGGACGGACGTATGGGCAATTCAGGTCCAAAGGGGAAGATAATACATGTCCCAATGGTCGGATATAAAATTGAAATTCATTTCTAGTATCTACCTTCCGTTATTAAGAAAATATGTATGTAATATTAAGCTCGATCTGTTACAGTTTATAAATTATATAACTTATAAGGCAACTTTTCAAAGGGGCGCCCTTGACGAAAACAATATACCTATTTTGCTACACAAATTGGGTATACATATAGGTTTAATTATCGTTAAGAACGATACATTCAATCTCCTGTGACCACCCCGTGGGGACGTAAAAAGTCAGCGGCTGGAATTGAAACCGCCTCACATGTCAAACAAGTTCCAATTTACAGAATATTCCTAAAGCATATGCTTTAAACTGATGTAAATGATACATTAACATGCCTGTGAAGTAGATTAGTACATAAATTGACCGGTTTCTGAAAGAAAATAGTGTCTATGACATAACAAATCTGGATTGTTTTGTGTAACGTATAACTTTCGTTCAGTTCAGCGGCCCCCACTACCCCCACCCGAAATGGGGCGAAGCGCCCGCACGCAATGCCGCACTTGACACAACTTATGACCATATATGGCACTATCAACAGCATAGTTTTGCACTTCTTTCTATATATGCTGTTGTGGGGACATGAGCGACACTGATGTGAATTGCCCAACACATGTCCAGATGATACGAGTTCTGATTATAGGGTGGATTTATAAATACGTCCTGTTTAACTTGTACTCTATAATTTCTAGTAGTATATAAGAGTCACAATGATACCATCACCTCTGGAAGGTACCGGCTACGCGCGGCCACTTCCACAGCATGATGGTATCATTTGTGACTCTTATATACTACTACCGCGAGACCATATATTTATGACATGAGAAGATACACCCTATTAGAGATAAAAATCCCTATGTTATACTCAGTATATATATACAACATAATGGTTCTAGTTAAGTGTGCATGGTTGAAGACAGGTAGTCACGAGAGATGTTTTCGCACCGGTATTTACGAATATTGCAAACATCACCGTGCATGGATGCGAAGAGGTTCCGTTTCGCCTCGCCCATGTCGACATTGTGGGGTAGGGACCAAAGCCGAGTCACTGCTATGTCCACCCTGTGGTGGCACTCAGGCTACTCATCGAATGGTTAACAAGGGATTACGTGCTCGCAAGTATTATCGTTTAGTAATAATTCAAATCGGAATGGAAAGTCAGTTAGAAATATAGAATCGATCTAATAAGTCACGGTGTTTCTACAGCATTAAAACACTGTAAAAAACATTATCAAACTAATTTTATAAATTGAACAGAAAAAACAAGTACCAATATAAAAGAGAAAATGGATAATACAATACAATTGGAATTGAAAGTTTTTAATGGCTGTGTTGAAGAAGTTTACGAAGAATACGGGGGTTATAATCCTGTATATAAATTCTATAAAATGAGAACACTAGGTGATATCGAATATATGAAATACCAGCTTAATTTATTACGCTCCGACAAAAACGTTGCATTTACAATATTAATACCGGCAAATTATGTCAACTATACAAGAGGCAAATACGAACATTAAGACAGATAATGCGTATCGGATATGAAACTAAGGCGTATTCTATAAAACTATTAAAACCCAACGATTCGTTTACGAACGTACATTTCTACGATATCACTTATAAATTTATGTTGTAATCACAACACCAAGCAGACGACAATGTTTCACTTACACGTGTTATGAAAATGTAAATTATGTATCCTACCTTACACGTATATTAAGTGTCCATTTTATAGAGAGATTACACGATTACGTCTTCCGGGATGGAAAATAAACACACTATAATATATTACACACACGGCTATTTATAGCCTTATCGATGGTATGTAAACGGGCTATCGATTTACACAGGTGGTGTACACAGTTTACAAACACTTAGTGAGGGTTATATAATTCACGAATTTCCGGGATGGTTCGATATTTAATTAATTTTAATAAAATTATTTATAATTTAAAGCTGAACACCCCTATTATATAGAAAAACATTATTAATTAATATAATAAAATAATTAATTAATAATAAATAACAATTTTTTTTTATTTCACCAGCAAAGTTAAGTTTATATACGAGAAATAAACACAGATCAGTGTCGGGACGCCGGCATTAATATAATATCTCAACAGTGAGATAAGTTTCGCCACATGTAATTCACTCTGGCCGCTCTGCACATTAATATCGGATGGAGGTAAACGATGAGGTGGGTCCGCGGCATCGGTCCAATGATGGAGTGTAGGAGATGTGAGTGTAACACACCTCGCTAAGCCGAAAAAATAAAAAAAATAGAAGAAATTAAGCGAAGGCTTAGCGGGGTGGACCCAGAAGGGTTTTGCTGGCGCGGGTTCGAGCCTCGGTGGAACCTAAAACTGTCTTTTTTTCTTTTTAAATTGTTAATAATTTTCCTAAAATTAATTAATAATTTTTTTACTGCACCAATACAATTAATTTTATAATTAATTTTATAATTTTCTTTAAATTAATTATAAAATTAATTATTTTATCAAATATCACAATGGTGCTGTAACATTTCTTCCGACTTTATCTCCAAGTTTTTCCCTAAATTTATCCCAATCAGTACACTCAATTTTGGGCATGGTGACGCGCGCCTTGATTCTTATATCATTTTTTAATTCTTCATATCTCCCCATTTCTTCCACCACGGATTCAAACTCTAAATTTGATATTTTCTTATCGGCGAACGCTTTGGACACCATAACGTCGATGGTATTTTTCTTCGACCTGGCGAGAACAGATATTCTATCATGTTTTCTACATTTTTTCTCGAGTTTTCCACCCGACGCCCTAATTACCATACACAGCAACCCAGAAACGGCCGACACCGCACATAAAATCCCCGCTACAGGAACCGTTATAATGGTGGATATAGTTGCAGCTGTCCCCGCCCCACAAAACACAGAAACACTCGCCAGAGCCGTGCTAGATGCTTCAGCCATGTTTACCGCGCGTCTATATTTTTTAGCGTTTCTTTTTCTATTTGTATATTCTCTAACTAAAATATCCTGCATAGCGACGATATTATTCAACCTAAAATCTGAACTTCTTTCGTTATTTGTACACAGTGTTGATGGAGTGGTATTGACAATTGGAAGCGTTGATTCGTTCATGATTTTCAATATATTAGTATTTACAAAATAAGTTCAATTAACAATGAGACAATAGTGGAAGAACTCTCTGGGTCACCGATTTTCGTAACAAAGTTAATAACACTACCTTCGGAAAGTCTAATTCGATCATAACCGGAGAACGAAACCACCGTCGAACTATCTCCAGAGATTTTAGTGACTCCAACCCCCCGTTCTTCCCCATCTACTACAATATTTATCGCGACCGCGCCCACAGGTTTTACCACTACCATTAACCGAGCAGAGCCCGCCATTTGGATAACTTCACCTGCGGCTGTCATAGTGTATCCCCCACATTTATTACTCGCTTTGGCACCGAACGAATATTCATAGTGCCCCTCAACCAATGGGCCCCGCTTCTCAGCCCAAACTGTTATGGCACGTTTTAGCGTTTTCATTGTTCGCACTATTCCGGCAAGCGCACTGTTTGCGTTATATGCCTCAGTACGAATATTATAAGAGGCCTCCTCAAGAGCTTTGGTCGCGGCTATACGATCATGTTTCAGTTTATCGGAAACTTCGGTTATCTTTCCGTCTAGTTCGGTAAGTGCCGCTTCTCTACTGAGAGAGTCCTCTAAGCGCAACGCATCATAAGCCTCCGTAATGGTCGCCTGGTGGCCTTTTAGGGTTTTCTCAACACCCGACCGGGCCTCTTTTTGAAATTCGGTTATTTTCCCGTCTAGTTCAGCAACCGCCGCTTCTCTGATGAGAGAGTCCTCTGAGCGCAACACCTCATAAGCCTTCGCAAGGGCTGCCTGGTGGTCTTTCTCAACACTCGACCGGGCCTCTTTTTGAAATTCGGTTATTTTTCCATCTAGTTCACCAACCGCCGCTTCTCTGATGAGAGAGTCCTCTGAGCGCAACACCCTGTAATCCTCCGTAAGGTCCGCCTGGTGGTCTTCTCGGGCTTTCTCAATACCCGTTCGTACCCCCTCAACCCCCAACCGGGCCTCTTTTTGAAATTCGGTTATTTTTCCACCGGGCCTGAAATTGGTTATTTTTCCATCTAGTTCACCAACCGCCGCTTCTCTGATGAGAGAGTCCTCTGAGCGCAACACCCTATAATCCTCCGTAAGGTCCGCCTGGTGGTCTTCTCGGGCTTTCTCAATACCCGTTCGTACCCCCTCAACCCCCAACCGGGACCCTTTTTTTTTCCTCTTTTTCGAAATTTGGTTATTTTTTCGTCTAGTTTGGTAAGTGCCGCTTCTCTGTTGAGAGAGTCCTCTGAGCGCAACGCCCCATAAGCCTCCGCAATGGCCTCCTCGTGGTCTTCTCGGACCCCCTCAACCCCCGACCTGGTCTCTTTCAGAAATTCGGCTATTTTCCCGTCTAGTTCAGTAAGTGTAGCTTCTCTGTTGAGAAGCCTCCGCAAGGGCCTCCGCAAGGTTCGACTGGTGGTCTTCTCGGACTTTATCAATACCCGACCGGGTCTCTTTTCGAAATTTGATTATTTTTTTATCTAGTTCGGCAACCGCCGCTTCTCTGACGAGAGAGTCCTCTGAGCGCAACACCTCATAAGCTTCCGTAAGGTCCGCCTGGTGGTCTTCTCGGGCTTTCTCAATACCCGACGTGGCCTCTTTTCGAAATTGGTTATTTTTTTGATCTAGTTCGGTAAGTGCCGCATCTCTAATGAGAGAGTCCTCTAAGCGCAACGTATCATAACCCTCCGTAAGGGCCGCCTGGTGGTCTTCTCGGACTTTATCAATATCCGACCTGCTCTCTTTTCGAAATTTCGTTATTTTTTTACCTAGTACGTTTAGTTCCGTTTCTCTGATGAGAGAGTCCTCTGAGCGCAACACCTCATAAGCCGCCTGATCTTTCTCAATATCCGTTCGGACTCCCTCAATTTGTGCAGTCGCCGTCAGCACTTCTACTCTCATCTGATATATCTCCGTGAATCCGTTTGTGACCTTCGATATAGTTTTATTTATCAAGGCCTTGGTTTTTCCAGTAGTTAAAAAGTCGCCCTCTGTCGGGATGAATCCACCTTCTGCCGGTTCCAAATTCTTTGAATTTGTCACCCAATCGGAAGAACTACCTGGTCCGTATATACTCATAATAAAATTAATTATAATATTGGGACTATACTCGATTAGAAATTTCGAGAACTACCGAAATCGGGTAATCGTTTTTCAACTTTCTCGCTTGATCATCGAGAATAGAGACCGTAAATTCGTGGATTTGTCCCGATTCCAAAACTTTCATCTCGGGGTGTGGGAAGTCTAAGGTCACAGTCTCACCATAGAAACAGTCGCTGGCTTGCACGGTTTTCAGTAATGTGCTGGGAGTGCCGTATACCGTGTTGTACGATGTGTTCACCCGATCCAGGTGCACCCTGAGAGTTTTCGTGAAGGCGAAGTCCACCGGGTTATCACCGACGTACTCACCCGGGGTAAACACTCCTTTGTTTGAGGAGTATGTCTCTCTAAAACCGAGTTAAATACCCAACCCCGGGGAGACCACTACCTTATTATCAGTGCTGATGGTCATTGTTGCGAGCCCGGTACATTGCATTCGATACTGTGAGGTTGATTATACCGTCAAGCTCTGAGTTGACAAAATCTTTGAGCTGTCTTATTCCCCACAGTCCGTGAGGCAGCTTTACACCGAATTGTTGTCCATCCTTCACATAGTAAAACCCTTCGCTCTTCCCCACATTCTGCCATCCAACCGTGAACGTGATTGATCTAAGGCCTACCCGGCGTTGTCCGCAGCAGTTGTCTATTATTTTTTGAAGTTCACAACTCCCTTTTTGAACATTAGTGATAGTAGCAAACATAATAATATCTTTCAATGGATACCAAAGCATTTAGCTTTAATTCTAATGCAAAGTACGCGGTCGGAGGTAAATACACGCAAAAAGACGTTGTTAACCACCTTTTACACCCAACCGTAACGGTTAGACCGGACAGTGGCTTTGCCACCAATTTCCTTAACATGTTTGAGAAATATGTAGTTCCAAAGACTACTAGTCAAGATGTATTACTAAGATGGGAGTTTTCCCATATGAACTTCTGGCAGAACCAGCTAAATTTCGCTGTATGGTGCGCAACGGCCGGATGCGGAGTTTCGCATCAAGACCATTTGACATCCGAGAATATCATGCTCCGAAGTGTCTACAACTTTCACGTGTATTACACAATTAGGAGGATTCTCAAAGAACTAGGTATTCCACTGCCTCAAAACGATGGCTGGGATCCCATTTCCAGCGCATACGACCGTAAGGCGTTCGAAAGATTGTGTAGCGAATTTGGGGTATCAAAAGACGCAGACTGGAGACAGAAAGTATACACCCCGACCAACAGTTTAGGGTTAGTTCACCTTAAAGGCTTAGTTAGTGGGGAGCGTCTGGATAAAGTTCCAGTATATTTCTCAGGGCTATGGAGCGCTCGAGGGGCCACCCCACCACCAGTTAGAAAAATGGCAACATGGACTAAATATAATTATAATTGTTAATAAGATGACGTTTCGTGCTGAAGTGCTTGGTGGACTTGCGTGTAATGATGGTGATTGCCATTGGCTGCCTACTAAAGTAGCCCATGTGGAATACCTAGACCTGGGTGATACTCCACAGATGCGAAATGCTTGGACCACATTTATGTTAGATGAAAGCACTGGATTTACGCAGGGTGGGGTTATTCGTCTCAACGAATCCATTCGCATATACGTATGGGCAATCCTCGCCTCACAGAAGCAAACGCGCAGCGCTATACTTGGTACGGGAACGGCCTTTGACGCACAAAAACAATTCTTGGCACTTGTCGAGGACACCATCTCAGCTAAGGTGGACCTCCAGAAGGCGATCCAGAATTATCAAGACGTTTTCCAGACTGCCCGCACCCCGGTAGACTACGCATTTGGAATAGGTCTTTATATGGCGCCGAGCAATATGATACTACGAGACGACCCGGTTGACGGTTACAATAATCAGATCGTAGTCGCAACCACCAATCAAAAAATCGGCCTCAACGGGAACGTGAACACGGGTATCATCAAGCTCCCACCCAAGATGATCGGGCGCGGAGTTGTAAATTCAAATAAATTTGAAAAAGATTTCATAAAACCCCCAAAACACAAAATGGATACACCTCCCTCAACACAATCGAACCCAGTACCCCCAATTCGTAAATTGGATGCACCATCGAGTTCCATCAACAATGTTGAAACACCAATCGAGATTGGAAGCACAACACACGAGGAGGAGAAATTAGGGCTCGTCGTCGCCCTCGTGGCGATCGGATTATTTACGCTTTGGTTTTAGGAACTCTCTGGCGAAGAATAGTAGGGAGACCGGCGATTGCCACGATTAAAGCCCAAGTATTTTTGGCTAGCCATCCGGCCGTTTTTGATAATATAGATAGCAAGTAAGAAACGATACTTCCGATCAGTCCCGGTAGTGCGGCAGCCGCCTTTTCGGCTAATTTAGCCAGGAGACTGGCGATGGCTTTTAGTTGTTTTTTTACCCACTTGGCTCCGCCTGATGGCGCGGGTGCTGGTGCGGGTGCTGGTGCTGGTGCGGGTGCTGGTGCGGCACCACCAGTGAAAGCTAGAACTATGGTCGATATAGTCATGCTGATAGCAACGAGGATGCTTGCTATCGTGATGCCCTGTTCTCTGAACAGAGTGCGAAGACGCTCACCGAGTGTCGTCTCCTCTTGCAGGACCCTCGAGATTGTTTCGCGGATCCGACTTATTTGGGTGCGGAGCGCCCCACGGCAAGCCGATGCGGTCTCTAAGCGAGATGCTTTTTCGTCCCGCAACGACCGCAGGCGTTCGGTGATCCGCTCGGTAGATTCTCAATCGCCACCAGCTTCCTCCAGTTTTCTTTCTTCTAGCGCGATATGTTCATCCAGCGCCGTGAGTTTGGCGAGGTTATGGACCAATTCGCCCCGGACTGTTTGCATAGCCTTATCGAGTCCCCGGAGTTCGCGAAGAGGTAACGATGGGTCATCGTTAGACAGGTCGATTACGCTGAACGTGGTCTCCACCGCGTTAATAACGTCGGTCGCCACTTGAGGGACCCCTCTGAGCTCAACAGTTTCTATATCGGCGGCCGTTTTTCGCCATCGTTTCGTCGGTAGACTGTAGGGCCTCTACAGCGCGGGTCGGCATAATTGTTTTACCCCTCTTCCAATCTACGAATCCTAGTTCGCTCCTTATTAGTTGGCCACCGCCCGGGTTTCCGGCAATGGTGCTCAGGGTGGCTAGTTTGGTTTACCGGTCCCTCGTGTTGACTATTGGGATATTTGATGCTGCTTTTAGTCGCAATCTACCGTTCAGATCAAATTTGAACTTGGAGTAGTCACGACCGACAGATGGGACCAGACCTTTTTCTGCCAAACTGTTGTAGTAGTCGTTTACAGCTCCCTCGAGTAATTCCCGACTTTGACTAGTAGTAGCGCCACCTAATTCCCCCGATTGCGATTGGATTGGAACTGGAGGCTGTAACAAGGGCGTTTCGTCATTATAATCAGCTATGTCATCATCATCCGCATTGAGGTAATCGTCTCTGCCGATTTCATACATGTCATTATCGTAATCAGCCATATTTATAATTTCTTAAAATTAATTATGTATTAAAGACAAAACCATACGGGTTTAATATATATTCACTAAATTATGTCTTCGAGTCAATACGGTCGCAAACTCAATCCATACCGCAGACTGCGTGAGCCCCTCGGGGCAAAAGGCGTGAGACAGAGTGTCGTTATTACGAACAACCCATCGACGATCGACCAGAACCAGCAGCTCTTGGTCAGCTTCCCCAACCTCGGAGCTAACGACGTCATTGTGCCGAGGACTGTTCGCCTCGCTTTCACTATTTCGCTGACGTCGACGGACGAGGACCGAACCGTCGTTCAGAACCTGGGTCGCGCCATCGTCAAAAAGACCATGATAAAGATTTCTGGTAATGAGGTGATGTCGATCGACGACAGCGACGTCTACCATTGTTATCAGGACCTATGGATGACGCCGCAAGAGCTCGAAAACGCTGTCTATCAGGGTATTGACACCAGCAAAAATAAGAACGTAACCATACTTAGAATCGGGGCTGCTAACAAGACAGATAACAATGCGAGTGACAATGCGGTCGCGGGTGCTTACGGCAACCGCTTCTACATCCCGCTCGACTTTGAGTTGCTGGAGAGTCACATGCCCTACTATCAGAGCGCTTTGGCTGACCGCCTCGAATACGAACTAACGTTCAACGACTACGGCCGAGTTCTCATAGCCAGCGACATGTTATCGACGTATACGATCGATAATGTTTCGCTGGAGTACGACATGGTCACGATGCCCGAACTAGCGCGATTGATCAGAACCCAGTACGCCGGGCGCGTTGCCATACTTTACGACCGAGTTCTTCGCCATCGCAAGATGACGAAAGACAAAGGCGACACATTGTGGAATATTAATGTCAACGTACCCGCCCGCTCGATGAAAGGTATACTGATGCTGTTCGAGGAGGCTCGGGTAGCGCTCGGTGTTAGAAAAACCGACAGATTCTATAACCCCAAAATCACGAAGGTAGAGGTGACGATCGAGGGAGTACCCAATCAACTCTACAGCGCGGGTCTTCGCGCGCACCAGCAGTGGGACGAAGTAAGAAAGCAGTTTGCTGCCGGCTCTAAGCGCTCTCCGGAGGTTGCAGCAGTTGCCAAAGACCTGCATCTCTCGGCCGTCTCCCTCGCGGAGTTCATGAATACCAAATACGCGTTATGGCTAGACATGCGAGCCAGCGACGACGACCAAATACACGGCAACGGACGCCAAGTTGAGAACGCTAGCGAGGGTGTGACGATCCAGATAACCAAAGAGGCGGACGGAGCCGGGCCATTGAACGTGTACTTATATATAATTACAGACGCACAACTCAACATCGAAGATGGCCGATACGTCTCAGCACTCTACTAAATCTAACGATTTATTAATTAATAAATTTGAAAAAATTAAGAAAATTAGCAATCAATACCAATTCACGATTGGAGATGCCCACTCTGCCATAATATGTGGGCAGACAGGATGTGGAAAAAACGGTTTTCATCCTAGACTTGCTCGAGGGCTCCTACCGCGATGCCTTTCGTCATATTGTGATCCTGTGTCCCACTGTGCGGCACAACGATACTTATCAGCGGCGCCCGTGGATATGGACCGACCCTGAGTATACGTTATTGACCCCGGTGATAGGCTTCACGATTGGTTGCGTGGTTTATACCAAAAATTCCAGGGTGAGCCCACCCTATAACGTGATTGACGATTGCTCGGCCAAGGCGGCGATGACCAAAAAAAGAAGGACATGCTCTCCGAGCTCGCATTTTCTGGCCGCCATGCTAGGCAAAGCGTATGGATATCCACTCAAAAGTACAACGCCGTCGTCAAGGATCTGCGCGAGCAAACGAAATGGGTCGCCCTCTTTCACTGCAAGGACCGAGACTCATTCGATGACTGTCTTCGAGAGAATGACGTTATCCCAACGCGCGAGGAGCGCCTGGAGGTTCGACAGATGCTTTCGGAAACTAAGCACGCCAAGCTTTTGCTAAAGACTGATCAACCAACTACTTACGAAGTTATCAATTAATTTTATAATTAATTAGCAATTATTGAACAAATGCTGAACAATGCTGAACAATGCTTAACAATTCTTAGCAATTACTGAACAAATGCTGAACAATGCTGAACAAATGCTTAACAAATGTTGAACAAATGCTGAACAATAGTTAACAATGTTAACAATTTGGTGCTCCGCTGCGAGCTTTGTTGCGAGCATAATGGTGATCATAAGTATCGGGTGGTGCGCTTGGCAATATGTTAAAGTGATGAGACTTGTTAGAATAGTTAAATTAATTTTAAGAAAAATGAACTGCGACGAACTTCTCGATCAGCTAATAGAAGAAACCTCAACTCCGACTGCCAACATCCTGAAAGATAATGATCCGACAGAGCAATCGGAATCAACTCCAACTCCAACGGCGGTTGGTATTGGGTTGAGTGCAACGACTCCGAATGAAAATGAAAATGCGGCGCGACGAGAGCGGCTAGCTGCGCTGGTTGCTGGGGGACAATCGGAGCATTATCTCGGTAGGCGTCTCTCAGTTTTTCAGGTGGATAAGATGTCAGATGCGGAGATCGATAAAATGTATGCACGATACGAATCTAGGTTAGGTGCGGAGATGACAAAAACTCTCGGATCGGCGGCTATTCATTTGTACGCAACCGCCGTTAGTATACTTCTCCTCCATACCAAACACCGCGGGATTGATTGACGATCTAGAGACTGACCCTTTTATAGGTCACACTCTTAGAACAGCCTGCTGCTCAATTTATCACAAGTTTGGAATGTACTTAGCTCCGCTGACAACCGCGTTGACCACGGGTAAACACTGTCAATTTGGACATATATGCCCACGAACTATATGCCCTAATATTAATATGATAAATGATGACACAAGACACACCCGCGAGAGTGACGGAGTTGAACCCGATTGCTCCAACCCAATCGAACCCGAGTGTTACTCCGCCACTGGATGGCATACCGCATATAAAAAATCCCAAAAGACAGGCAGCTGGGCGGGCGGCGGCTGCCACCCGAAAAGTTAAACAAGATAAAATACTCGCCGAGCTTCGAGAGGCTAAAAAGTCGTTGCAATCGGGGACGGAGACAGCAAAACATCTGAAGACAGAGTTGAGTACAACAACACCCCCAATTCACGAATTGGAAGCACACTCAACACCCAATCGAGGTTGGGCGAATCCGATTGAACCCAAATTCGTGAATTGAAGTTGGGTTGTTGGTGGTGGTCTGGCAGTTGTTGGTGCCCTGTGCGTGTGGAAATACCCCCTATTATCGAAAAAACAACCAGCCAGTGTTCAGAAGAAAGTTACGAAACACCAATCGCGATTGGATGCGCCCCATTTAAACATTGATCGCGACCCCTTTTATATGCAATAATTATAATGGCTGAACAAGATGGTAAAATGTTAGTGAATGCGCTTTATCGCGCCGTGGTGATATCGGGTTTCAGTATCGGGTATGCTCGACTATCAAAGATGGCCCTAGGAGGATCCGCTCCCAAATTGGACTTTACTGCGAGAGACGTAGGGCTCGCGACCTTAGATGTAGCGGCCGCAGTTTGGACCCGAGATTATCTAGTTAAAGCTGGAATTCTACCAGTTAATATATGGAAATAAATGGCTTCAATCGCAGTAATAGTAGGTGGTGCGCTCGTAAACGCATTGGCGTTCAGCGGTAGCAACTTTATATTCTCTAAAATGAGAAGCTCGAACGTGGATGAGGAGCGTAAGCGTCACGATTTAGCTGTAGAACAACTCAATAGCGCAAAGGAAGCGTGATCGAAAAAACGAACCGCCCATCTGGACTGGGTCAATGAAGAGCTTCGCCGCGAAAATCACGCCGCACAAGCTTTTCAGAACGTTGAAGAAGCCAACCGCGAGTACGCGCTGGCATATCCGCACAAAAGTCTTGCGCCGCTGGATCGCGAGCCCCAACTTTCAGATTTCTATGTACCGTCAGAGCCCCAAAAAGACCGCGAGATCGCGTTCATCGTCGTGGGAATGGGTGTGGTGGGGCTCGTCGGCTACTATATTCAATCGAGATTTTAAATTAATTATTTTAAATAACTTTTTTTATAAATATATATATATAGAACGATGTCTGTTGACGAACTTTATTTTGCTATGATTGATGTAGGCTACACTGCCCTTAAACACCGCATAGCTGGTGCAAAGGGTATGATTCGTCTGGCCAGAGATTCTCTCGAGATGTGGCGGGAGGACGAAAAAGCGGCCACCCTTTTCGCAAAGCGGATGTTAGATTCCTCCACCAATCCTGGGGGATTAGATTTTCCCAAGTTCCTTCAGAGCTTAACCCCCAATCGCGATTGTACTTCCAACGAAGGTTTATTATTATCGACGCAGTTACCGGACGATATGGCGAGGGCATGTTTGAGATTGTCCGATATATTAGAATACATCGCATACTATGAACACGCGCAAACTTAATACCAAACTATCGGTTCGCCTAACGCGCAAGCTAGTGAACATGTACTATAGCCCCCGCGGCTACTGGAAGGGACTCGCTGCCATCAAGAACCTCGCGGCGGCGACCAAGGTTTCAGAAAACGTTGTCAAGGAATGGCTCAAGAAGCAGGCCATCTGGCAGATCTATTTACCCGCGCCTCACAATATTCCGCGCCCGAAATTCGACGTGCCGGTGCCGAACCAAGTTCACCAAGCGGATCTCCTGTTTCTCCCTCACGATCGCGTCGGTCGTAAGACGTACAAGTACGCGCTGACAGTCGTTGACGTAGCGAGTCGTTATAAGGTGGCTGAGCCGTTGGCCACTAAAGAGTCTAAGGAGGTGGCCGAGGCTCTCTCCCGAATATATAAGAGGAGTCCTCTCAAATGGCCGAATCTTCTCCAGGTCGATCCCGGCCGCGAGTTCATGGGCGCGGTCTCTCATCTATTGTCTAAGCACGACGTTTCTGTCAGACGCGGCCGCGTCAACATCCACCGGGACCAGGGGATCGTGGAGCGCTTCAATCGAACCCTGGCTGAGAGACTGTTCGGACACCAATACGCTAAAGAACTTGTAGACCCTCATTCGCGATCGACCGAGTGGGTGGCCAGACTGCCCGCCGTGGTCTCCGCATTGAACGGAGAGATGACCAGATTGATAGGTAAGAAGCCCGTAGATGCTATCAAGTTTAAAAGGGTGACGAGCGAACCCTCTGCCGTCTCGCGCGGGCGACCCGTTGGTTTAGAGGAGCAACGGCTTCCATCGGATATTGACGTCCGGTACCTCTATCAACCGGGAGAGCTCGAAGGTGGCAGCCGCCGCGCGACTGATCCCGTGTGGTCTCTCAATGTATATCATCTAGATCGATCTATTACCAAGCCCGATGAGCCCGTGCTCTACTATTTGGATGATGGGCCATCTCGAGGGTCTGTTCGCGAAGAACTTCTTATGGTGCCTTCTGACACCCAGCTACCCCCGGATCGTCAGAGTCTTTAGTATTCTCTCCTTTTTTCAGAGTTTTTTTTTTTTTTTTTTTACCTATCCTATAGGCTCGGTGTGTAACCCGTCTTCCATCACTCTCCTCTTGTCGTAGTACGCCGACAACCCCAACTTTTCCTGCTTGTACGTCTTCATCACCCCGTTAATCATTCGGAATCCCCTGTTCTCCGCCATATCCCTACCCCCTTCGAGAGCACTCTTATACCTTCCCCAAGTCAGATCGTTAGATCTCTTCGACATCCCCTTGGCCGAGTGCTTAGATTTTTCATCACCGCTCACGTAGTAACACTTGCTACACAGAGCGATGGCTCTATCCCCTTCGAATTCCAGCTTGAACAATCCCGGAGTTCTGTTGCTCCACACGTCCCACGCCAACCACTCGGTCTTCTCCTTATTGAACTTTCTCTTCATATTCTTTCTCACCACCGCCTCCAGCGTCTTCTCCGACAGCGCGAAGTACATGCTGTCAGTGTCTATCTGTATCAGTTCGAAATCTCCGCGATCCACGTACTTGTCCAAGAAATCGTAGTAGAACTCCAGCATCCGGAGCTTGGCCAACTGGTAGACCGCTATGCCACACTGAAACGGTCTGTTGATCACCACTCGAGTCTTCCTGCTCGATATCTCGTAAGCCTCCCCAATCTCCTCCAAGTCTTCGAACCACGCCGACCTCAGTGCCCGATCGACAGTCTTCTCATCCTTCGTATATGTGGTGTTCAGGTGTCTCTCTTGCGCCTCTATCAGCTTGCCACAACACGCGTTGCCAACCAGTTTGAATATCTCCGCCAACACCGCCTTGCTCTTGTCGACGTCCCCCGTCCGTCTAGCAGCGGTGACCTCTTTAACGAACCATTGAAACGGTTTGCCGGGCGTGTAGTCTATCACCCTATGCACCGCCTTGACGATCAGACCGTGCTCCAGATACCACTTTAGCAGCGGGGAGTATATGATCATCTTCTTGGCGGACATTGCCCCCACGAGCTTTGTCTGTCCTTCGACTCTTTTCCTCCCGGTCCCGGCCAGGTAGTCCTTCATGTGCTGTGGAACCTCGTTCTCATCGACTTCTCGATTAACGAACAGCGGTGACATTTCCGAGAACTTGTCTCTCAACGTTTCCGGGACCTCTATATCCAACTCCGCAAATCCGAACCACTTTTCACTCCTGACCTTCCTCACGAAACAGTCTATATACGTCACACGTCCATATCTGCTCCTCCCCGCACGGCATGTCCTTCGACAGAGTAGATAGGTACAGAGCATTGGCATCGTACCCCAGCACAGCCTTGCACATCTTCTCCTCCCGACTCCCCACCTGACCCCTGATCGTCGACCTTCCAGCCTCGGCGTATCTGGAGAATACTATGGACGGACCACCGACCAATCCCTGCTTCATCATCTCGTAAGTTTCAGACTTCGGTGACCACAGCTCGGGCGTGTCCGCCTTCCCATCGATCGACCCGCGGAGTAGGTACTGAAGGGAAACACCGGGCAGAGACACAGCATCCTTGAGTATATCCACGCCTCTTCCCTTGTAGAACTCCGTCATTTTAGTCAGAGCCTCTAGGAACGGTCCTACATCCAAGTCGTTGTAGTGTTGCAACCATTCCTTGAACGTCTTCATCCCATTTTCTCGGAATACCTTCTTACACTCTTTCCACTCGGACAACGACAGTAGGAACTCACCCTTCAACTTCGAGTACCACTCGGGATAGTCTGGCAGCCCCGGATGGTCGAGCTTGTCCGCGCTATCGAACCACTCGTATGGAAAGTGAGACTTTACTGTTTTACAGTCGTACGCCTTAACCCACCGGTCGTACGTGGTACCGGTCCAGATACTGGATGATGTCGAGAAATCTAAACTCCGGGGTAAACAGAAACATCGTCGTGCTGGTCTCTCTTTCCAACCATCACCTTATTCACGGTGGCCGCCAACTTCTCTACAAAGTACTGCTTGATGAGGTTCAGGTCGTACCTGCTACAGTTGAACCCCACCACCGGGACTTGTTCAATCCAAGAAATAATCTTTGCTTGCTGAGACTTCGATAACATATCTATGTCGGCCGGCAGATACTTCTTCCTAACCCCCTCCCTGATTGCATTGCCTCTCATCTGCAGCTCGGTCACGAACTTCTCGACTAGCGTGTCGGGATCTCGTTCGCATAGGTGTGTGATCCCTTCTTGCATCGTATCCCCCAACGACACCGATATAGGAACGTGCTCGACCTCGAAGGTCAGGTCTTTGGTGGGTCGCGTGGTTTTTGACTTGTCGAGATATGCCTCGAAGTCGTAGACTATCTGGTGGGGGTACAGAGTCGTCTCCTCCTCGCGTGGCAATTGTGGATAGTAGGTATTCACCTCATTCAACCACTCGCACTCCCACATCACCACCAGCTCGTAACCCGCCTTCCTTATCTTGGCGTCTTAAATTTTCGTCCTCTTGTACAGCCATCTCGCACTACCTCTCATGCAATGCCTCGGACACCCGTGCCAGTAGCATCCATGAAACTGAAACACGGTCTCGGTCTCGTGACAGTAACCGTCGACCGGATCACCGGCCACCCACCTCTCACCACCGTGACCGCAGTTGGCGTGATGTATGTGCTTTCCCACCCTCTCCTCTTCTCTGCTCAACCATTGAATCGACCTCACACTCGCTGACCCCTTAGGATAGAACGCCTTCTCGTAGGCCGACTGCGGTCTCTCTACCCTCTTACCTGGACATGTCACACGGTCTTCCCACCCATGCAGGTGGTCGCGTGCCTGTGCATGTTACACGACTTTGTGAACCGTTGTTGACATCCGGTGCACCCGTACTCGTTCGTCATCTTGCGGAGATTCGTTATGAGGAACGAGTGACCTCCAAACATTCTATCGTCATTGTCTTCCCCCCAACCACGTCGTAATTTGCCGGAACCTTCATGAGGTACCACACTCCATCGGCGGTGGGCTCGTACACGCGAATACCCAGCTTGAAATGCTCTTCGACCTTCTTAATATCGTCCAGGGGAATTCCCTGGCTACCCGGTCCGTTATCATGCCCGAGATATTCGCGAGCCAGAGCTCGTGCCTTCTCACAACAGCGGTCTGGTCTCCCTCCACGTTGGATGGCTATGCACCTAAACAGACACAAGTAGTCGTCGTACGTGTCGACGGAATACATTCCCTTTTTCTGTCTTAACCAGTCTGGGAGTTTTCCCGCTCCCATGAGAAGTTGTTGCGCGTCGATGATCATCTTCACCTCGGCCGATATCCAGCGAACGAAGGTCCATTTTGTGTTTGGTCTATCGACTTTGTCGATGTCCATTCGACCTTTCTCTCTATCGGATATCCAACTCTCGGCTTTGGCGATCTCGTTTATCCACGGACTGCCCTTTGATTGTTTGTGATAGATAATAGTAGCGTCGGTCTCTATGTTCCTAATACGATACGAGCATGAATACCTCAGATAACATGCCGTGGTCATCTCTGGGCGAATTATATTCATTATGCGATTAGCGATCTCCCCGTCTTCCCCCCCCCCCCCCCCCTCTCGAAAGTCCATACTATCTTCCTCCTACCCCTATCAACAGTTTCCCTAACTTCGGCTTCTTCGGCGAGAATCCTGGGACCCTCCTCCACCAAAGCTCTGGCGATATCTCTCCTCTTCTTGGGAGGTCTCCCCACCAACCCTTGATAAATCTGATTGTAGTACGCCTTGTATAGGGGTTTTCTACGTGCGCTGTGATCTTCTTTTACACGCTGCGCGTAAGCGGTGGCGCGCAGACTGGCCGTCGTCTCGTTCTCCAATTTCTCGGAGCGTTTTTCGGGGTCGGCGGGCAGTCGTCCGGTCGAAACCGCACGCCGCAGCCTCTCCTCGTAGACGACGGCTCGCGCGTCACTTATCCTATCTGCTATATCTTTCTTGATTCTCAAACCAGTTAGGGAAATTCCCCAACTCTTAGCTTGCTCTCTCATTTGCTTTATGGTAGGCATTATACTGAGTATAACCAATAGATTTTTTATCTTCAATAGGGTGTAAGTTTATATTTTATTCGTAATAAATGTATGACAGATTGTTGTAATATACTTAGTATAACTTATGGATAACTTGTCTTTAATAGGGTGTCAGTTTATATTTGTGACAGATTGCTGTAAAATACTGAGTATAACTTATAGATTTCTTATCTTTAATAGGGTGTCAGTTGTTATTTTATTCGTAATAAAAGTATGACAGATTGTTGTATATATATACTGAGTATAACATAGGGATTTTTATCTCTAATAGGGTGTATCTTCTCATGTCATAAATATATGGTCTCGCGGTAGTAGTATATAAGAGTCACAAATGATACCATCATGCTGTGGAAGGGGCCGCGCGTAGCCGGTACCTTCCAGAGGTGATGGTATCATTGTGACTCTTATATACTACTTTTCTAAACTACTGTCTGTTTCACAAAAGCTGCCCAAATGTTACGGCTATATAAACAATGCAAACACGATATTTTTTCGATAATATTAAATAAAAGCAAAATTTAAGAAAGAGCCTTCCTTTTATTTCGTGAAATTATGTCAAGTATTGATTTTATTGCGAAAAACAATTTCCCCATGTTAAATCCCAATAGACATTTTCACTCTGATTTAACATGGGGATATTTTTCGAATTTTAAAAATACTGGACCGGTTTTCAAAATTTAACTTTTATTTTCTTAGTTAGATCAAACCCAATCTATCTAGCCCGGTTTCAGAGTAAAATTCCAATTTTTTTTTCGTTTTTTGACTCCTACCCCAGCTTCTCCAACTCCCATAGACAAATCAATTTTTCGTAATAAAATCAATATTTGACAAAATTTCACAAAATAATAAGAAGGCTCATTCTTAATTTTGATAAAATTGAATATGATCGAAAAAGATATTGTTTTTGCATTGTTTATATAGCCGTAAAATGTGGGCAGCTTTCGTGAAACAGACAGTAGTGACGTTCATGATACTCCTGTAATGTTCTGATAATATGCTTATAATAACTTCCACCACCTCTGTGGCCAAAAGCCACCCGTTACTTATTATACTACATTTCAGAGTTGGTACGTTACTTCGCTAATTTCCAGGACTGTATAATTTCCATAAATGTTTAATACACTAGTAGTTATGATGCCATCAGCTATGACATAGTACATCACACCTCAACCCCACCCACGGGAGAGGTACATATAGTAGGTAGAAACTACATGTTTCAGGATTTTAGAGGGTTTGTACAATAACCCCGCCTCTATACCTCTGACGTGGTCTTACCGTGTTTACCAAATTGATGGATTTACATTTATTGAGCATAAGCTGCGTATGCAGCCTATGCTCAATAAATGTAAATCCATGATCTGGGCAAGACTCCACAGGCATTCATGATTTCAAAATACAAGCTAGAGAAACCACTATTCTGTTACACATATATGGGAATGGAACACTGTGTTCCATTTCCATGGTAATAAGTTGCTATTTGGGTTGGGAAAATACGCTGTGAACATGTAGATGTAGCCTTCTATCAGGTCGTTGTCTCCGGTGAAAACATAGAAGCATACAGCGTTACCCAGGTGCCGATAAATGCGTCTAACGACCCCCGCCGGAACCTGCTCCACAGCACCAAACCAGTGGCCGTGTTTTGCACGATGCCCGAGGCTACCTCCGCTAGCTCGTTAGTGCAGATCACACCGCGGGAGATCCTGGGGACCACGTATTACATACCACCGATAGGTGAGGCATTGGTGTCATGTATCATGACGCCACATTCAATTTAAAGGTACATGCCCACTCAGTAAGCACAAAATGTTCTTTATAGGAATTAAATAAGTGTATAATTGTGTCACTATTCCACCAGTTCTAAAAATTACAAGTGCCCGCTATACAGATATAATCATTTATTATATACCTAGCCATGAAATACATAGTTATACGATGTAAATAAAAGTATTATGTTCTCATCGATGAAAAAACAACTTCCGGTGAAAATACGACTACTTCCGCTATCTATATTCATAACGCGCACCTGCACAAAACAGCGCAAATAGGCTGTAAATACACATTCATTACCGTATATAGTCTAAAAACTGCTAATTTCCATGGAGCGGTATATAATAAATAGAATATTCGTAGTTTTGCAACGAATATGACATATATGTTCATCTCGTGGTGTGAAATGTCCATATTTCACGAGTGCCGTTTTTGCAACGAATATGACATATATGTTTATCGAGTGGTGTGAAATGTTCATATTTCACGAGTGCCTAACGGCACTCATGAAATATGGACATTTCACACCACTCGATGAACATATATGTCATATTCGTTGCAAACATATAAATATCCTCTATTTAGTGATATTTATTTTACTGATAGTGACTCGCAGTTGTATCAGGCTATTTTCATATGCAAATGATGCATGATATTTTTTTTTAATTATGTATACTAATTAAATGCGTCACCTGAAAATAAAATATTTTCGACAGATTATCAAGTATAATCCTTTCACAGCAAAACATAAACACAGAGAATAAATAGTAATGTCCGTTAACATTTTAAGGAAACACGGTTATCGCCCCTGATATCAGTGTGGAAATTTACGTCTGATATAAAATGTATAATAATGCCAATCAGTACGTGGGGTAATGGTGAATGAAAGTGTATTTTACCAAAAAATGTCTCCGATGATGTCTCTGATATAAATAACAGTTTGTGCCTACTCAGTGGGTATATACCTTTAAGGATCTATATTGCATAAAGTCTGCGTTCGCTGTGTATTAAAATCATAATACTGTAGTGTAATAAACATGGAAATGGGACCGCTACAAGAAAAAGCATGTTACATGGTCAGTACAGCTAGAGTGTACATGCATTATGTGCTCGTAATATTATTTGTTTTATTTACACTTTACAATACAGCATGTACATCGTATAGCAATAATATAGTATGTGTGTTGATTTACTATAGTTATTAAACTCGTTTATTTCTTTCATAAGATACTCAGCATAACCTCGTTGCTTATGAAATCCATCTGCGCAGTCTGATTTGGGATGGATTACACAGGTCGCAAATACCTTATATACATTGAGCCAGCAATAACCCCCCCCCCCACACACACACACCCCTCCCCCCCCCCCCCCCATGTGGGATTTTTGGTGAATATGATTTTCGGATTCAGTAGCCTATTGTCTATCAATCCTGGTTGTCTGCGCTCAAAATGCTGCTGGATGAACAAATGGCGGCCATTTTACAAAATGGCCGCCGAACAGTATTATATTGTTTTATTAAGCACTGTTAACGTTCAGTCTGTTCAATATTATCCGGGAAAATTGCTATACTTAAGTCACAATTTGAATGTAAACTGATTTAGAATACATCTTACATTTCATTACATCCGTAAATGGCAATATATTACAAAATGGCTGCCGAAATAAGCTGTTTTACAACATTTTTCTGCGGGTCGTGTGCTGTTACGAACAAATACAAACATTACTAAAGTTGAAACACATATACATTGCTTTACCTCACAATTAAATGGAAAATACAGGAGATAGTGATGCAATATCCTTCCACAATTGTCAGAACAGTCAAAATGGCCGCCAAAATGTTCTTGTTTTGTTCTATTCTTTACTGTATGGAGTTGTTATAAACAGCATTACACACCTATTACATGTATACATACCAGTTTGAGGTATACACATCAAATCATTTGATAGCATATACATATCCAGGTATACAATGCAATAATTATGTATTCAAAATGGCAGCCAAAATGATCAGATGTTCAATAATATTGATGATGAAGCTGCAGTTTTTAGTAATTAAACAACACTAACATTGTTATGCATAGAGTGTTATATTCTGCTTATTTTCAAAGACAAATACGGATGTATTTTCAATCAGTTTGAGTATTGAAGAACTGTTTCAAAGTGTGTCCAAAATGGATTGACTGTTGACAAGGAATACAATGTTAATATTGTTAACGAGCACACTTTTCACAATTAAGCGAGCATGCTGATCATTGGCCAAGGCAGTATGTAGTATGGTATGATGAATGGTATGGGTATGCTTATTGCAAACATGGATGACTTTCTCCCACATCAAGCATCCCGCAATGCATATGTCTTCACATGTGACAATAGTTTAAATTAACCCTTGGTCGTGAGTTGCATTGGAAAATAAATACAATACATGGTAACGATATGTAATTCATGCAGTCACTGGTGTAATCAGTTCTACATTAACCACTACATGTGCTGTATTCATTCTTCTAATTAAACATTATGAAACTAATACACCAACAACCTAATCATATACAGTGTTGCCATGACTGTCGATCAGTTACAAGATCATGGTCGCTTTTGCAATTAGGAGATATAATATATACGGATCTATATGTACACTTTTAATACAGCTTACATTTCTAAAAATAGTTGATAATACCCTTAACCAGAGGAGGTCCCGCATCTTGTGATCACACCAAACTCTGCTAGCCCATGACATGTATTCGAATACATGCCTCTGGTTGCTATAGTAATGGAATATGATTGTCCATCAGCGGTGTAATACATTTGAAAGACAACCATAGGGATTGTTATGCGGATTCAATGCCAGATAGGGGTATATGGAGGCAAAGACGTGTCTATTAGCTACAAACTACATGTGGTATGTATGTGCTAAACAGGTACAATGTAAATATAATTCTGCATTCAGTAAATAAATGTACACATGGTACATGGCTATATAGTTGTTTGATCATTAGAATGACATTACCTGTTGTCAAATAGAGTACTATTTATTCCGAAGACACCAAAGAGCCAGCAAAATGCATAACTGTGGTACAATGCGGCAGAAAACGCCTTCCACAAACCTGATCCTTACCGCCTGCGTAAATAGTTAGAATGCCATCTAGACAATAGTTCAATTGCATAGCAAAATCCAAAAGTTAATATGTCTCGATAGAGGCTATGTGATATTGTTTAGATGAACATTTTGATACATTGCATACTATGTTATAGATATACGTTATCATTCATGGGGATTTACACGTGTATTGATGGTCCTATGAGTCTGTGTGGCTAGACGTGGTAGATGTGCATACTTTTTAAAATGAACTCGATTGATGTTTGAATACCCCGGAATGGCTTTTCCAGACTACATACATACTAATATCGGCTTGTATATTATATAGTTATATAATTATATACATGAGCTTGGAGGACATATACATCTTTTCAGAAGTCATACATACGTTTAGCCACATTTATGAATCTGTGAAATATTTATTTCGGCACAGTATGAAATGCAATACTACTTTTAAGCGATGTACTTGTAAATATGAAATATGTAATGATATGTTATCCGAATGTTAGGCAGGTATATGCCAATCGGAACTATTATAAGTTGGATTTTGGTAGTTTGACACAACAGGTGTAGAATAACACGTGTGCTATAATTAAGAACACCGAATGAAAATTATGAAATGGTATATCAACCTTACAGGTTATCAAATGTCACTATTATGAAAGCATGGTTAACTATTTACTTACAACGCCTCACTTACAAAATGCAATATCGCCATCGGTGCCTCTTTGTATTAGGCAATGACTATGATACACTCACTGGTGTGCACTTACACTGGTAATGGATGACAGTCATACACATTGGAACACACATGTTCTCGTTGTGTATTTCAGTAGTCATGCAAGTTATACATGTTTACTATATACATGATTTTATAAATACAGGTGCCAACTACATATTTGAATCCTGTTCCTGCTGATGACTCAGAATGGGTTGAGGGAATATTATTAGAATGCAAGATAAATAGTGTGTACATTATGTAGAACCGGGATATATCTCAGTTGCATCGGTTCTACTACCTATTTTTATGTTTATGTCACACAAACGCATTTACTTGCTGGCTGTCATCTTGAAAGTGTATAACAATCTATGTGTCCTGTTTTACTCCAGCTTAGCTTGCTCGTCGTATTATTTACAGCTATCTTAATAGTTTGTATTTTAGTATTTACTGTGTCCTACATGGAGTAATATGTGCTACAATCATCCATTCAGCATGGTAGAAAATGTATATTTTCTATATTCAATTTGAAAATTAGTACCTACTACCTATACTATTGACAGTAATATTTATATTTATTTGTTTATTTTACTTAATGGTGTCTAAAGGCCTGTCAACAGCTGAGAATAATAATTATATATATCAGAGACGTTCGTGTTGGAATACACAACATAGTAAACATTGTATTTGTCATGGTTGCATAAATATGAAATGGACATATAGAGAGACGAACAGACATTCATTCTGTGTCTGAAATGTATGTGGATATGGCTGTGACTGGAGAAATGGGGCTTATGGGATTTGCGACCAGTGTGGCTCCTGACCAAATAGCACACTCCTGTACACTGATAACGATATATTATCTTTGTTAGAAGCAGGATGGGTGTTTCTCTGATGGAATGGCGAACGGTGCAAGTCACAAAATCCATAAGCCCCATTTCTCCAGTCAAAGCCATATATACAGGTGTTAGTAGCTACACGTTCATATGAACCTTTTATAAGTATCTGGCAGAGTTTAAAATAAGAAAAATTATTACATGTAAAATGGTCATTGTAAATTCAGTGGGTGGGGCATATAAAGTTAAAACTACTTTGTTTTAACATTGCATCATCTGCTGTAGACATTATGTAATCAGAATATGGGCATTCACTATATGTTACAAACACTAGTAAGTACAATTACCATTTATACAATTAATAGACAACGAGAGAGATTTGCATAATGAGACATATAGCGTAGTTGTTACCATCACAAAGTAAATGCGAAGCGGACGGACAGACGGACGGACACTCGGACACACTGTATCAGAAGTGTGCACGGATAGCTATCCGTAGTACCTAAGTAGTTGCATATGCATTTAAATAATTTATAAGTAAGTGACAGTGCATAACATAAATGAAATTCATTACATGTAAAATTTCCATTGTAAAATGTGTGGGTGGGGAATGGTAAACAATACTTTGGTTTTAACATTGTATCATAGACTGCAGACATCAGATAATCGGCATACATGCAATTAATTTGTATAATGAACACTACTAGGTACCATTGACACGAACAAAATACAAAAGTACCATACTTTTATGGAGTTATTAAGGTAGATGTTTTGCCATTGAAATTCAGTGGATGGGGTAACAAAACGTGCAAAATTCTTCATTTGAATAAGCAGCTATTGTTTAATTGAACACTATTCCATTGCATACTTATGAACACAAAGAAAACATACAAAACTGCCGTATCGGTTGTTTCTAATGATAAAAAACAGTAGATTTTCAATGAAAAATGTGATTTTTGACAATTGCAAAATGTCCGAGGGTGGTATACTTCAAAATGGTGCCATACATTCATCCAGCGGGTTACAGAGCGCAGACATACGGCATAGCACTCGTAATTGAATGTAGTTTCAGAAATAATATGTCTGCAAAAATCCCACAGGGGGGGGGGGGGAGGGTTTCCATTTCTGACTAATGGCCTATTAACCCTTAGACCGCTATCTTATTTTTGTTGTTGTCTGCTGTTTATTTTCTATTTTCCATTTTCATCATCAAAAACATGCTTTGACAGCACTTTAGAATAGTTTACAACATGCTTTGACAGCACTTCATAATCATTTTCATTGGAAATGATTCTGAAGTGCTGTCAAGCCATGTTTTTATTGAGAAATAAGGCAAATTATAAATGCAACAGCAGACGACTATTGTTGTGTGTAGCAGTCTAAGGGTTAAGCCCCATTTCTCCAGTCACACTCACACTTACAGACCTAGCAGAATGTGGCAATGCTGTTGGATCAATAAAGATCACGAGCACAGAGGACAGCACCCACGTGGCGATACATGGCGGGTACGATCGGGACCACGCCATCTCAGCCGCCGGAGACGTCATAAAGCAGGCATTGCAGACCAATCAGCTGGTCAATATCACGGCCAACAAACCCATACTGGTCACTCTACTAATCACGGGCCTCATGTCCGACTGGATGTCGGCTAGTATCATACCATCAACTGACCAGTACACCGACGAACACGTGTTTCCGTCATGGTCCGCCGGGGAAGTACTAGCTTACAGGTACGTAGTTGCCGACAGTATTTACAGGGGTGTCGGAAGCATCATATTATTGGTCCGGCGATGGTCGGGGATCCCACCTAACACACACACAAAGGGTATGATGTTACCACTCAGTTGAACCGTCTCATCGAGACGGTTCAACTGAGTGGTAACAACATACACATTTGATGAGAAATGAGAATAATTGCAGAAAAATATTTTAGAGATTTGTGCATCTGCTGATGTAATACTATCAAACGAAGCCGAAAATTCATGTTGGAGTCAACAGTATGAGAAATGCATAATTCATGATTATATAATATTAAGAATAATAATTACATTACTGGCCGTTTTAGAAATATATGAATTCAAAATATTTCAATAAAAAATAATTATTTCGTCAAAATTGTGTGCATTCGTATTCTAGTATAATAATAAACGGCAAACAAATGTGTTATTTTGTGTAGATGGAAATTGGTATAAGAAATAAATGTCATGAGAATGGTGTATGAAAGCAGTTAAACTTATGAAGATACTTATCAATCCAAAATAAAATAATAATAATTACAGATAATTTCTGACAAGCTTAAAACTCCAACAACAAAACATTTACATTGGTGCTAAATTCGATAGTTGAGTATCAGATGGATGATGAACAGACAGACAGACAGACCAAACAGAACATATATGCACATACTTACAATGAATTGTGTTTTGTACACTCTGGGAAAGCCATCAATGGTATTTTGTCCACCATTTGAATGAAGGGTGTTTCGTCCACTCTATGAAAATCGTCAATGGTGTTTCGTCCACCTGGTCACCAAGGGTATTATGTCCACGTTTCCAAATTCGCCATGGGTGTTGTGTCCCTGTATGCGTTTTTACATCGAGGGGGTTTAGGCAAGGGATTTTGTCCGGATGCCAATCTGCAAGAACTCCCGTAGTCTGCCTTATCGTCCGGGGGGTTTGTCCGGATACCACTCCGCAAGAACTCCCGTATCGTCCGTCGTCTGCGGTATCCTGAGTTGTTGCACAATTACTGTCGGCAACTAACGGGTACATATCAGACTATCGACTACCAGTCCACCTGTATGTCTGGCTGTCCGTCCGCGGGTCACTGTAGAAAGGCTAGTCACCCCTCATGCTGTCTGTCTGGCGATATATCTACATTATACTGTATATAAGACACCCTGATGACACCGTAGACATTTGCACAATATTTCCCTGTACGCCTCTCGAACTTTTCGGATTGCGTATATCAATGGGTCAAATACAGTGTTGGGGACAAATAGATTTACGTTCGTCCATCAATGCATCGTCTACTGCAAATATCAGGGCACCTAGGCTGACAGGCGTCATGCATATGGCGTACGTTACAACGATTACAATGGTTGTCACAGTTGTCTTCTTTAAACTTCTGGTGTGCTGACGGGGAAAGTTCGCCGTGACAGAGCGTTTTCCGCAGTAGATAATCAAGTAGAGGACGACGAACACATTAGAACGAGACGCTGTAGAGCAGCACAATCAGAGCCGTGGCTGTTAGGCTGAGAGTTCCACCAGTAGCCTATTTCATCAACATGGCAAAGTATACTTTTCTAGCAAAGTATACTTTGAGGGAGTAATCATTTATTTTTCCTGAAATGCATTATTTCATATAGAACTAACGACTGCATAGATTTGATTATTAAAAGTATGCAGACTTATTATACTGAATTTATTACATTATCACAGCCATAATGGCTGTGATAATGTAATAAATTCAGTATAATGAAAAATAATAGATTTATGCTAAAATTGAAAATTTCTCCCTCAAAGTATACTTTGCTAGAAAAGTATACTTTGCAATGTTGGTGAAATAGGCTACAGGTAGAAAGTTGTATTCATGCTCACCAATTCCCGTTGTCAAAGCATGCACAGGTTATTTGAATGTGTACACGTATTGGTGACATGAGATCCCGGTGTCGGAATGGCTTCTTCATCGCAAGCAGCAGGTCAACTGCCAGTCAAAAGAGTCTAGTATGACGCAGATGAAACACAATATAGGGCTAAACTGGCTGGCGTTGCATGTACAGTGCAACCTCTCTACAACAGCCACCCATGGGAAGACGCAAAAATGGCTGTTGTAGAGAGGTGGATGTTGTAGGGAGGTTAATGCTGAATTAAATAATGTCGTCTGCTGTATATTTATTTTCGTCGATAATTCTGATCAAATACATGCTTTGACAGCATTTTAGAATCATTTCCAATGGAAATGATTCTAAAGTGCTGTCAAAACATGTTTTTGTTGAGAAATAAGGCAAAAGCAACAGCCGACGACAATGTTCATGCTCAGCTCTCTTAGGGTTAGATATAGAGGAAATCATCCAATTGCGATATAAAATAGCGGCTGTTACAGAGAGGGTGTCGTTGTAGAGAGGTAGGTGCCGTTCGGGGAGGTTCGACTGTATTGTCACTTACTAGGAGACGATCAACATTCCATATTGTCGGGATGGAAATGAATAGTATTACAAAATGCAACACGGCAAGGAGCATATCAGATAACGCAAGACTTAGTATGAGTTTGTAGATGGCTTTGTCCCGCCATGAGATTGTGATTAAAATTTTCACCGAAGACACATGTAATGCGGCTCCATGTGAGCAAACAATCATTCGTGTTATTTTTGGAACATCGGTAATTTGTCCAATATGTATTAAATAGTCACGATATTCATCATCAAACATCACATAATTTTGATAAACACCTTAGGCGGTTATATCACGCTCACTCTCTCGTCTAATAATACTGGAATCTGCAATACTGGTAAGATAACCCATATTCTAATGCACTCTATAAATATCACGCAATTTGATTGGCTGATGGCCATACATTACAGGTATATCATTGTTGATCAACGGTCGCAAATTATTTCAATATGTATGCCTACGCCAGTAGTAAAGGAGTGCATTAGAAACCGCATAGTAATTTTGAAATTTGCGGCGTATATCAGAAAATGATAGGTCGGAAAACATTTAATGGCTCCGCTACCGCGTCGCCATTAAACATATTTTCAGACCTATCAATACAGTACAGTTACCATAACCCTATAATTCCAGCAAAACAATATTTACACAATTCCCTAACATTTGATTGGCCCGTAGCAAGTCTCTGTCCAAAATGTATATCCCAGTAAACTCCCACGCCGAACTACTTTCCGTAACCGTGAGGCGCAGTTAAAATAATTCTTAAGAAAACGGAAAATAAACACATTTTCTTGATGAATTTATTTTTCAAATGCTGGAATTATAAGGAATGAATGGCCTTTTTGTGGAATTTATCGGGGATATAAACTTGGAATAGTAGCGGGAATACTGGACGAGGCCTTCCGGCCTTCGTCCAGTATTCCCGCGACTTTTCCAAATTTATACCCGATAAATTCCACAAAAAGGCCATTAATTCCTATAATATTACAATACAGTTAACCCTATACTGTCCTCGTGTCATTGCTGGATACATGCGCATGCTCCCGTTGACTACACTGTCATTGTCGACATATTGTGAAAATGTGTCTGATGTGGTTGCATTTTCTAACCGAAACGGACTGCTTCAGGCGTAATATATAACTATCGCGAATGTCACGCAAAATACCAACAGTCTCCTGATTGACTCTTATCCAATATAAGGGAATTGTGGATAATCTTTGACACATGAAGATATATATGTAACTGCCGAATAATGATGAAACCATCATAGATAGTAATTATTAAGCTTGTTTTAGAAATTCAGCTACTGTCTGTTAGTAGTATAGGCGACGGTTTAGATGCAAAACAAAATGGCCGCCATTCTATTGTTCGATAGTTATATACTATACCACGAACGTTTTTCACAGCCATTGTATTGCCTACCATTCATTAGTTATATAATATATGACCACAGTGAACAACATTGTGGTACTACATAATATTATACTATAGTTATATAATATATACCCAATCTTTACCGACGCCGCCATATTGGATTTCCTAAATATAGTAGATCATTCGCATATGAGGTTTTCACGTCCCGCCGCCATCTTGGATTATACAAACTGATCCTACCCAAAATAATAAAAAGAAAAAAGTACGCGTTGTTCACCCGAAGACGAATGAAACGATGTACAAACATGCGCTGTATAGCCAATTCTCCCACATACCTTACACGTCCAATCAGAACCGACCAATAATTGCAACCATTGTAGTCCCAGACCAGCCTGCTAGTCCATATAATGTATTGACACGCATGTGCAGAAAGTTTTTTTTTAACGTCAATATTGACACGCATGTGCAGAAAGTTTTAACGTCAAACAATCGGTCGCCATCTTGGATTTAACTACAAAACAAACCGTCGTCATTTGCAAGCCAGCATAGACCCCGATCAGACTGCACAGACACCGCCATCTTGGATTTACTCCGACGCTCTGTATACATTCATTGTACATTGTACTAGGGGTCCCCTAGTCCGAGAGCGCTGAGCTAACTATTGTTCGATAGTTATTACCACGAAAGTTTTCACAGCCATTGTAGTGTCTACTATTTATTAGTTATATAATACATGACCACAGCGAAAAACCTTGCGTTACTACATAACATTATACCATATATTATCCAATGTCTAACGTCATACTATTCATTATAATATAATATATGTCCCAATGTTTACAACAGCGAACGCGTATATATATCTGTTGAAACTCTGTAGACAAACATACAACTGACATCGTTACCACAGCGCACATATAATATTGGTTATATATAGATAGGACAACTTGCGGCCATCGTTACCACAGCGAATATATATTGGTTAAATATATATAGACAGTCATACACCGGTAAGTAAGTTTTATATTTTACACTTTATGTTAGCGTAGTTTTGGCACGCGGTATAATTGTTGTACAAAATGTGGAAACGTCATCATTTATCCAACAACACTACGATTCGACATGTACTTTGTAATTTTAGTAATCAACTATAATACTCACCGAGAGCTGATCATACGTTCTTGACAGGTACACACACACACACACACACAGACATTGAGGGTCAGGTCCTTCCTACCAGACGTTCTAAAGTTCATGAGACATCAGTACAGACTATTTAGCAAAATTCGAGTTACGATGGGCTGATCGAAATTGGACCAATCGTTAGATAGGTCTCGACCCCTAAAGGTAATGTATCTCTAGCCAACAGTCATTCGCTACCATGTCGTTCACCGTATCGAGACACGCTTTAGATAAGCATTTACTATATTCGGGGAAAAATCAAGGAGTGTCAGTTTTCAAAAATAAGAATACGATGATGTTATCCATTCAATCTTGTATCGATCAACCCGACTGTTCTTCGTCACATAATGATAGAATTCATTTAGAGAAACGTTTTAATTTTAGTATAGGCGTTAAAGGTTATGGAAGTGAAAAAAGTTACCGGATAAAGATCGTGGGCAGGAAGATGAGGAAACACTGGACGGTCATAACGGCATATCCAATCTGGTGAGTGTAACGAGTCAGTACACGTCCAGTTAAAAGCGATACCGGAGCTGACCAATGAGATTGTAGGACGATGATGTCATTCTAAAAATAGCGACCAATCAAAAGTGACCTTAGAACTGACCAATGAGATTGTAGGACGTTCTAAAAATAGCAACACGGACCTATAAAAGGACGTAGAATTGGCCATACAATCATTCCGACTTCAGAATTCAACCCGACAACATGTCTACTTGCAGAGAGAAATTCCAGCTAGGAAACGAACGACACGCTCAGGTGACTGAGTGGAAAGGCGAGCTACGAGTGGACCTGAGGGAATGGTGTGAGGGCAAACCTACCAAGAAAGGAATAAGCTTATCCCTGATGAGATGGAAGAACTTGGTAGACGCGAGCGAGTACGTGGACCAGGCATTATGAGACAAACAACATTACAAAGCTCACCTAGGAGGAAACGTATATTGTACAACGAATGAAGATAACGGGTGCGTAGACGTCAGACAATACTGGAAACCCGAAGAGACGGTGGTACCAACTAGAAAAGGATTGTGCTTGAGACCTCAAGAATACGCGCGCCTGAAGGTACTGGTACCGGAGATTGGCAAGACCTTACCCGAATTGGACGCGATCGTGCCCTGTTATCTACAGAGTGACCACAACAACCAGATGGGGGCATTGCAATGCCCGGAATGCAGTCCGAATGATTATACGAATTGGTGAGAAGAACTATGCTCGGACTAGTGCTTACGATTTGTTCACTCATTGAGTGGCGTATACGAATACTATACGAGAAGCGAGAGCAGCATCGAAGAGACTCTACGTGACAATGTTGTTAGTATTGACGTACTTGTTTCACGAATACGTGGCTAAGAATTGTATACCGTATTATAAACTGAAATTCGAAGCGAGAGAAGCGGCCAATCGTTTCGTGTACGTGATACGGAATCAACCCGATCTACGATGATTACCAATATAGTGTGTACGTCGGACTGTAACTGTCTGATAGACTTGGCGAGTCTGAGTTGTATATGTCCTGACATCAAATACGACCCACGAAGATTCAATGGTGCGATATGGAAAGATCCCGAACTCGGAGGTTGCTGCCTAGCGTTCAAGACGGGCAAGATCGTCGTCAACGGAAAGGCCGACTGCGAATCGAAGGGTATAATAAGGATTAACGCTTACATCGATCGCTTACGTCGTTACGGGTACGGCGTTAACTCGACCGAAGCGAAGATTGTCACCATGTCGGCGTATTACCGCGTCAACGGGAACCTAACCATGGAATCGTTGTGTACGAACATGAGAGCTCAGTACGAACCGGAACTGTTTCCAGCTGCCATGTTCAAGAGAGACACCGTTCACTTTACATGTTTTCATAATGGTAAGATTCTCATTACGGGAATCAAGAACAATATGTATGATGATGTTGTACTTCCTACTCTTATAGAAATGGAATTATATACGTTGTGAATAAAATTATGTAAATAAATTGCGTTACGTTATTCCCTAAGAGGTTACTCTGCACGCATCGTAAGAGATGTTCTCAGGCTTGTAACTGAGATGCTGCATTACCCTCTTCCCCCCACTTTTTTTTTATATATATTTTTTTGTTTACAATATGTACAGTACAAACAATAATTCACATCACAATTTCGTCGTTAAGGACGTAATTTGTACTACTAAACTCGTTGACTATCGTTCTCATGCTCGTTCCTCGGCAACGTCGATATCCGTAATACAAGCAAAACTGTCCGCAATATACTGATTCGGGGCCTTGTAATCTCCGACAATTGTAAATGTATTGAGGTCCGTTGGTCAGTAAAACGTTCCGGAATCTGCGATGGTAATACTCGGGGGAGTGTCCCAGGGGGTCGAAGAATTCCGGCGGTCCTTTTGTCGGAAAATAAAACGACACCCAATGTTTACCGGGATAAGAACTGGTATCCGTATTGACTATATAAAGTCTAGGCCGACGTCGAACGATGTTAGGTATCATATCCGCCGAACACACTCCTCCGAACTGACTCCGAGTCGTTTGATTTGAGGTCAGTGCCGTACGAAGTTGTCGAGTATTCATCATTCCAGAGTAACGTTCCGACTGGCATCTATTTTCATCAATGCGGGGAACTTGGAATATACGATCACGGTACAAGCTTCTGGTAGAGCTTTGGCGAACTTTAGCTCTAGTCGAGTATGAGCTCTCTGACGGATCCGATCTATGACGTCTCCGTCCGGGTTGAATACGTACAAACAATATCCGTCCGCAAATGATTCTCTAGTAATTGGTACGGCTCGTGGTCGATCGTCAGAGTACAATCTTTGGTAAGCCTCTAAGAAACTACCGGCTTCGTAGTTCGGTTGTAATGGATGCGATGGCGTAGATTTGCCATCGACGAAGAATCCTACGTAGTTACAGTTAAAGTTTTGAAAGTAGAAGGGATTCCTGACGTAGGAACCGTGAGTTGCCGAGGAAGATACGATACCCAAGATCAGTTGTTTCGGGACTTCTCCTTGAAACAGGTCGTCGGTAATGAAGCTATATTGACCCCTGGGTACCGCGTACGTCTTTATATTAGTTCTCGTATACGGGTAGAGAGCGCTGTGGTCCTTCAATACGTTGGATTGCGCTATAATAACGTTAGGATCCACTTTGACTAAGGACAACTTCAAACTGGCATCGGTGATGGCAACCTTGTACTTTTGTTCGGCCTGAGCCGTCATCAGTCTGAACGGATCCGGACTCTGCCACAATTTTAGGTTCAGCGTAGTAGCGACATTCAGTAGTAGTCTGTCCTGTTGGCACAAGTCTATGGCTAGGGGTCCAATCATCTATGCCTCACTTCGTATAGGTCGATCTAGTATAAAGACCACCATTTGGCCCGTTAGTCGACGGATCATCCATAAAGTTCCCGCTGGTATCCGTTGAGAATAGTTGCCACTCGAGTTTCCGAGCATCCACTTCGTCCAACACATTATCCAGGTATGCCTTGTAAGGGTAATTGCACCCCGTTTCGCTGACGGGATGTTGTTGTACGTTGAAATCGACTTGAAAAAATATAGTATGTAGAGGCGAGTTACTTAATCCCACTGCGTCATCGTCGGTTATAGCCAAGCCGTCGTTCTTGACAATTTTGAGTTTTATATACAATAGACTGTTCTTCAAGTCCACGTACTGTATGGAAGTACCCGGAATGGAAAACTCTATAGCGGAGCCTTCCGTGAGCTGATTGATTGGCCGATGAGTTATCCATTCTTTAGATCGTATTCCCGTTTCGGTAAGAGGCATTTGGAACAAAGCCAATTCGTTGTCGTGAATTTCATTTATTGAGGCCATAATTTGTTTTTGGTGATCTTCTTAGAAGGTTTCTTCTTCTTAGATACAGTAAGTATCTTCTTCTTATAAGCTTGTGAGGTCTTCTTCTTAGATGATTGTTCGATCTTCTTCTTAGGTTTCTTCTTCTTCTTACAGGATTGTGTGAGCTTCTTCTTCTTATTAACTGTCTGTCTTTTGGGAGCGTACCTGGAAGCGTTCATGTCATCTTCTTGATGCTTCAGATCCGATTTCGCCTATTCCACGGCGTGTGCCGTAGGTGTAACGAATTTGATCGACGGTTCCGCCGGTTTGTTACCTCCCGTTTGAACGGAACCAACGAAGTAGTGTCCGTATTTATCGGGTCTCATTGCCCCTTTCGACATGTTAGCGAAATGCCTCTGCCACACGTCGACATCGTGGGTGGTCATGTTTTCCTAAGATGAAGAGTACAGTTCACAGAGTCAGAACCAGAGTCTAAATGTTTCAGATTGTCTCCTCTTATAAAGATTCGAACTCGTTGAAACGAGTCGGTTTTAACCGTTACGTACTGATACGCTAATGACGTTCTGTTTTCTCGAGTTGTATTGAATATGGTTCGTAGAATGGGATAAAACGTATCACACACGTACGAGTCTTCGATCAAGTCGCAGCACACGTGTATAGCGGTCGTCTCTATGTCGTTGGGAAATACTAATTCAGCCAAACCGCATTCCCATATACCGTCTAAATATAATGGTCTAGGTATTTCCACCGTAAAGTCATATGCCGTATTTCCGGGATGACTAGCTTTCGAATCCTCACTGGATAAGTGTAGATAGTAACTCATGATCCTTCTTATAAATGTTCATCGATCAACCGTTTGAGTGTACGCCATCGCTAAGTGGTATTTCGTGACCGAAGACGTTTCTATGAAAGTTTCCATCTTCTTATAACAATTCTTACGAGTGATCTTTCACATCAATCTCAGGAATCCACGAGTCGTATTTTTCGGGCCAATGAAGCCACCTAACGAGTACTTCCTTCAGATTGCCTCGCTTTCGTCTTTTAAGGATCTTGTCAATCCGAAATGTTGTGTTCTCGTCTACACGTATCGACTGCAGTTCCTGTTCGTAAAACGTGCCCGATATCGCTTCTCCTTCCCAGTCATCCAATTTATATACGGGTATATTCTGTCGTAAATACCCGCTCTTGACTTTGAACAGTTCGCCGGTCCATTTCTGGGAATATTCTCTATCGAATACTCCTCTGACGTGAGATATTCGAACGATATCTCCGACATTATACTTCATTTTATGAATGGGTTTAGCTTCGCTAGGTCGACGTATCAGATACTGGCGTAAACGCGACTCACCTTCGTTGTATTTCGTCACGGAAGACGGCGTTGTACCCAGTGATCGGTGATCAGTATCGTTGTAGCTGGTCACTATATCTGGTAGAGCATCTACGTATCTATACGAATTGTTCTTCAGAATGTATCTATATATTTTGTGTTTGATAGTTTTAATCCTTTCCGCGTAGTTGGCTTTGGTTTCGTTTTGTTTGACGAAATGATCAATACCCTTATCCTTCAAGTACTTTTGCACGTCTCTGTTCGTAAATTCTGATCCTTTGTCCGTCCTGATGGACCCCGGTTGTCTTCCCTTTAGGAACGTGTCTGTCAGGGCTTTGGCCACTTCCTTTCCCGTTTTATTCTTCAGAGAATGACACCATAGATAGCGAGAAAATATGTCAATCATCACGAGAACGTACTTGACGCCGTCGTTATACTTAGAAATATTGTTCATGTCCATCAGATCCGAGTCCCATCGGCTGTCTATACCATCGACGATCAGTCGGGAACGTTCGAACTTTCTTCTGGCGTATCTGGTCAACGAAAAAGCCTCTTGATCTTGTAACCATTGGCGTATTTTAAATTTTCCTTCCGATTTCACTATCTTGTAGAGTTTATCCGGACCCGATAAACTTCCCGGGTATTTCGGATCGAAATATATAGACGACAGGTAATCTTTCCAGTCAGACATTATAAACTAATCCACTTAGATAGTCTCTTCTTTTTATTGGATCTGATCCCGGGAGGAATTATTCGATCCGTGTCCTTCTTCGTTCGTTGCCAATCGATTTCGTCAGTTTGAACAGCCTTTTCTATAACATCTCTACTAGGGGTCTCGTTGGATAGTCCAACGTATTTCTCGTAAGGTATCAGAACAGTCTTTCGTACTTCCTTCATGATAAAAAGTTATTAAGCACCGCCTCGACAGACTTGATAAGTATCACGATCATTAGGTCTCGTCCTCTCAGCAGAGTTTGCTTTCTACGTAGACTGACTGATTTGTCTCCGAGAGTACGTATCAACGTCTTGTACTTTCCGAGTTCGCTTTTCTTTTTAGGCGTGATCGGTAATACTCCCTCCAACAAATTGACGATAATTTCGATGAGGGACTTTAATTGATCATCGGTAATGGTATCCAATAACGCTCTTCTCTGCTTCCTAGACGAGGTCGTTGACATCAGTCGGAAGAATACGACGTTCTTCTTAACCAATTTACTCATCTTGTTATAATTTCCAGACGTCTCTGACCCTCTTATAAACTACTCGCCACGTATATGACGGGATCTTCTCCGACGAATACGTTCGTTCTCAGTCTATATTCATCGTCGGCGTAAGGAACGCTGTCGACTATTAAATATCCGAAGGGTCGTTTCGTCGCGTCCTGATACGCTTCAACGAGTATACCGGACTTTCTCGGAAATATCTGACGTCCTAACGTAGCGATCTGAGTCATATCTCTGACATTCTTGAACAAAACGAGGTACCCGGTGTTGAGAGCTATGGTACGAGCGGACTTGCCGCGACTGTAAAGGTTTTGTACGACAAATAAACGCTAATATTCTGGTGATGGCAGCCTCTCGTGAACAACAGTTCCATTTCCGGATTGTCCACCACTCTATGCATCAGGTCGTCTAAAACGATAAGTCCTTGTTCGCCGTCGGCAAACTCGTCTATTTCGGACCGATTCGGGAGTCCTTGATGTAGAGTGAAACTATGGATGTCCCTTTCGAGATCGTTGAAAAGTGGTTGGAATGACCCGTAACAGTACAGTATCTTTTTAGGAGGGTCCTTGGCGTACATCCGATTTAAATTATTTAGTAATCGTACGATCCAATGAGTCTTTCCGACTCCAGTAGGACCGACCCCACAAATACTAGAACGAGGCTCGAACGGAGTCAAACTCTCGACTTTCCACCAGGCCATAGTTAACAGTCATTCGATACATATCGGCTATTTATAAGTTTCTCATTTCTTCATCTTGGGATTAGGTAAAGTGTAACCTATACAACAATTCAATAAACTGATCCAAAGTTCCGTAGACCCATTTTGTAATGACAGATTAGTTATCGAAGCGATGATTATAATGTACACTATTATCATCTGACAAAAGTATACAATTTCTTCCCGCGGGACTCGTGTTCCTAGTAAATGCCAACGTTCTTCTTGGTCAGCGTCAGGTTTTGGGAAACCTTCTTCTAACAAGGTTTCAGAAGTATTTGCTTCCTCCATATTTGTGATTGAGATATATAAGCCTTCTTCTACTTATAAACATTACCCTAAGAGGTCACTCTGCATACATCGTACGAGATGCACTCAGACTTGTGACTGAGTCGTTGCATTACCCTCTTTACAATACCCCATTGTTCTTGTTTATGTCAGAATTGACAAATAATTTCCCACAATACACGATATAATCAACCTCAATACTGCCATAAACAAGAACATACATGACACAAACAAATATAGTAACAATGCAAGAACATACATGATAAAAACAACAATAATGATAAATCAATGACAGTTTACATGGAAAATACGAATAATAGAAACAATTTTTCTTTGCCCGTCTTCTGGTGACCATGTATGGCGTCTTTTTGTGGGGCCTTTGCCCTTCTTCTGGTGACCATGTATGGCGTCTTTTTGTGGGGCTTTTTTAAATAGTGTACATGACATAGTAAAAATGCAAGAACATACATGATAAAAACAACAATTGTACATGTAGTGACAAAAGCCGATCAACACCCTATGGGAATTTACATGTTAAAGGGTCGAAAACGATTCGACAATGAGACAACGTGATCAATGTATGACAAAACTGATTAACATAGTACGAAAACTGTAGGACAGCTATTAAAACAAAACTCTTATTTACAAAATTGTAACACTAAAAACCATATGGCACAGTATCATAATTGTCTATTCTTCGACGTTTAGTGTACACCATCCGATATGTCTTCTCTTCTTCTCTATTATACAGTTTTCGTTTTCGTTTGTCTCTGCATATCTTTCGAGGATTATTCACGACGATGTTTGGTCGACTCTTCGCGTCTGTCACTATGTTTTTTACTGCGTCAAAGTTAATAAGTTTACTATTGGTAAAGTTTAAGGTAAAACCTCTCACTTTACATGTTTCATTGTTCGTACTGGTTTTATACGAGTAGTTTTTCGGCCCTCCCGACACGAACTCCGTAATGTATTCGCCTCCGTCTAGTTCGTCCGTCAATTCGCCGAGGTAATCTCCCAATGGTGGGTCGTATTCACCGGGCTGACTCACATATATGACGGAGTCCGTATCGTAGTAGAGGACCCTCCGGTCTAGTTCTTCCAGTACGCTGTATAGTAATCTGGCCCAACATGTAGTGAACGTCGCCAAGTATATGTTGGTTTTATTGTCCTCGGGCGTGCAGTCATTTTTGTATGTCCATTCTACTTGGATCGTATCGTCCGCCACAATATGAAAGTTTTGTACTTCTTTAGTTTGATCTGCGATGGTCTGGAAGAACCGGTCTACTTCAATTTCGTTGTAAAAGTTAGTTTGTCTCATGTTAAGTCTCTGTCCAAATTTTCCCCAAAACGAGTTCAGGCATAGTTTCGCCAGAGCTCTTAGACCGGGGTTCTTGTTAATGTTTTCTTTATTCAACGTTACACCTTCTTTTTCAAAGTAATCTGTGATGTATTTTTCTTCATCCGCGACGGTCTTAATCCAGTCGGGCGGTCCACTGGCTTCTTGCTTGAATTTCAGGAAGGTGTCTATGTAATCGGCAAACAAGCCACCTTCCTGAGTATCAGGGTCGTATTTGGTCGTTTCTTGCCAATGGTACACTTCGTATATTTTGCTAATTTCGTAGCCCAATCGAATGGCCGTCTGTATTTCTGGTATACACCAAGTCCTCGTGATGGTTCTTTCATCTTCGGTGCACGTACACGGTAATTGATTCTCCGCATCGGCGCATGTTCAGCATAATGGGAATTTAAGTTTTCCGTTCGATCGATAGGGTATGACGGGATGACATAGTCCTCTAGGTGGTAATATCTTAACTTTGGCGATTCCGAAATATTCGTTTAGGTTTTTGAAGTCTTTAGTGATGATCTTCGGATGTCCTACGGGGTATTCGCAATATTTGTTGACCCACGGGTAGAGGCTCGTAAAGTCAACGTATCTTATCTGTTCGCGGTCTTGAGTCTTATAGTAGAGTTGACTCGCGTTGGTTCTGCCTCCGAAGAAACTTTCACGGGGATCCAATCGTTCGGAGACATCCAAGTTTTGAAGGAACTGTCGTAGTTGTTCGTTTTGATTCCGTTCTTCGAGGAATTCGTGTTCCCACTTACATATATATTTCATTCCTAGTTTTTGTATGTAGAACTTCTTCTTTTGAGTTAAAGCGTATAATTCAGACATCGATTGGTTGGTCATGGGGTGAAACGTCTCTTCCCGATCAACTGGAAAACAGTCTGGACATCCGTGGAACACGCAGCCGTGGTATTTGTAGACCGTGTTCGTTTCTTGACAGAAACCGTCCAACTTGTATCTGGTACCGGGAAGAGATTTTTCGCCTATATTCAGGGCGTGTTGAATATTTATACCCTTTTGACTAGCCACCCATTCTAGCCATTCTATGGACGATTTACTGTACTGGTCCTTGTAACTGTCGCGTGACACGTGTATTCTTGTACATTCTGGAATCCGTATAATTGTATATTTGTGATGTGTGGTACTGTGTTGTATTGTTGTGCGTATTATTGATTTCACATCCATGTGATTCCACATACCTGTGGTTTCACACACCTGTGATTTTTACACACCTGTGATTTAGCATGTACATTTGCCATGTACAATGTGCGTGTAATAAGGGGGCTTATGTTGTATTGGTGGAGATACGTTTATGCGTGTCCTATTTGCGGATTTAAATATACGTCTATTTTATGAGCAATGTTTTACTGATGTCACGCCATATTTGCCACAGACTATGCATGTGTGTGGTAGAGAACTCGTTGACTGCGTGTGCTGGTTTCGCTAGGGAAAAGATACCTTTTAGTATTACGGATGTCCACTGTCCGTGCCAGCCGAGTTTGTCCGCGTGTCAGTTGTTCACCATATAAGGGACCTTCTGTAGGTGAAGCCAGTATATAGCGCAGACCATACCATGGTCTGCCCTGTTATGTATGCTACGGGTTAGTGTTTCATCATAGCCTGGTACTGGCCAACACGGATATATCAGATCCCATAATGGTGATGTTTTGTGTCGTGATATTTCCGTAAATGACCACGATATTTGAGTTTAGTATGTGCTACACTCTCATTTGAGTGTATAGCCGTAGGACCGTTATGGAGGGTTTGGCGGGGCCAAGAAGCGACCTTCGCATTGTCGAGACCAGTCGAGTAGATTTCGGATTATGAGATCTGGGTCTATAGTGTGCAGATTTATGGTAGTGTGGGGTATACCATGTTGGATGGTATTTATTCCACGAGGGCTGTACACTGGTTTGGTTGAATTTAAGGCGTGGGAACATATATTTATGCCTAATATAACCCACGGGTGACATGGCAAAAGCCAGGGTTTTGTAGTATTTATGTGAGATGTCGTACGAGGGGTAGGCATATTCATTATTCCGTGCATGGTTTCACTGGTGCGTATATAAGCGATGTCTCGCTATGTGTTGGCGGGACACATATTTTCTGGTTACAGAAGACTAGTACTGTATTCACCAGTGACACGGAGGATTTTGGTATGTACCTAGAACATTTTATTTCAGCTGTGATTTGCCGTTGTTCGATTCCCGTTTTAGTCTGTTGTGCATCCTGTCTGTCTGTCTGTGCGTATTCGTCCAGTAATTGGAGATTCATTTCATTTTTGTAGCCTCTTGAGAACGCTCCAGCGAGCCACATTGGACGTTTTGGTCCACTCGTTTGAGGGCAGACCCCAGTCAGTGCAGAGTATCGGGTCGTCCGAGTGTCCGTACGTCTGTCTGGCGCAGTGTGTGTAGCAGCTCCGGGTGCAGGCCTGTATAGAGCAGTGTGTGATAGCTACCTCGCGTTCAGCAGACAGTCACAGCCATAGTTTAGTGAAGTGAAACGCCATACACACATATCATATCATTATACTACCACCGAGTTGAATGTCACCTAAGTGAAACTTTTCCCGGCGTCTTAGCCAACGTGATAATCGCCATTTTGTATTATATCGGAACTTTACATCCGGTCTACCACTTCCGGTATTACAACCCATTGATTCACCATGGATACTTTACATCCGGTCTACCACATCCGGGTTGCTACAGTCGAGTGATACCATAGGAACTTTACATCTGGTCCACCATTTCCGGAGATAATACTACCTGTGGAACTTTACTTCCGGGAACCAGCTTCCGGAACATTATCGTTATTGACTATCATGTGATGTAACCACATCCGGCTTTGACTTTGACATTCATACTTTGGAAATATATTGCATAGGCAATACATATGTATACTTTGATAGTGTATGGTAATACTCCTATCATGGCATATCATGGCTAAAGGATTGTAGTAAGACTACATATATTGTTTATGGATTAATCCACTTAAAGTTGGATTATAGCCATATTGTTGACTAGACCTCATATTGCGGGTGAGGCAGACCTTGGGACCTTGATACTCAGAGGTTACACTATCTATTGAGATACGCCAGCACTGGGGTAGCTCAGATGATTGTCATTTGTCCTCCAATGTTTGTGATGCCATGTTATACTTGTATGTTATTTCACTTTGATTAGCGATCATCAAAGTACTTGTGCATTCATACTATTGTCCACTACGGGACCATTGAGATACCACATACCGAGTTTATTCGTCTATAGCTTTTAAGTTGCGTTAAAGTATAACAGTCGATTGGCTTACAACCTTGTAGTAATTGAATAGTATCATGCACAGTACAGTGATGTTCGCATATCAATGTATCATGTATTCCTGTGTGTTCCCCATGTAATATAGTGTACATTATAAGTGATTAAGTGACTACGTGTACTTATCTACTCTGGCCTATCCCTTACACTTCAACTGCATTGTTACCACTTTTCGTTCGTCAGATCAAGCTATATTGGCCATAACGTCATAACAATTGAAGTATACGTGGTTCATATGATAATTGGGGGAGACAATTTGTCTCGATCATTCCTGACCTTGGTAATGACCTTGACAATGGTGTCAGCAGTGGGATTTTGTTTCCTCTTTTTATAATCAGTTTCTTCAAAGCAGTTGAAGTAAGGAGGCTAGAATAGCTGTACCCCTAGTGTCGTCAAAATTCAATCTTGTATTTGTTTGCCTTGGGAGTTAATGTAAGATGCCCTCCAACACGTAGGCACTAATACATCACCACATACATGATTTGACTACCTAGTTGAGACGATCTAGTGAGATAGTCGATGTAAGGGTCATTGTAATTTTTGATTTGTCAACAGTACCTCCCTGTGATGATGGCACAGCGGGTGTTCTAGGTTAGCACTAGACACTTCTGCATCTGAGGCGAGATTACTACCACTATTATATTGTGTATGAACAATATTATATCCTGCCAGGTGTCTATAACCAGTCCCCAATATTTGTGTCCAGTACCATAGCGAGGGAATTGTAAATATACCATTACATTAGACTATACATATACCGGATTGACTTACCCGAATTGAGAAACGTATACCGTCGTTAGGAGTAGAGACCGGATTGATTTACCTTAACCTTATAGACGTGAAGCAAGAGACTCGCACAAATCACTAAGTGATTTGAGTGCTAGAGACCTTGTGTACCGTCGGGTAAAGCGTGTAAATCGATAATCCGGAGTTGAGTAGAGAGTGAGAATGTCGTCCATTAAGGAGCTAATGGGCATAGGCAAAAGCTTAGGGCTAGCAGATTCAGAGTTAAGGGCCTTTGTAAAAGAAGAGCAGGAGAGAGAAAGACAGGAAAGACTAGAGGCTAGGCAGGCTGAGAAAGATAAGTTAGCAGGTGAGCGACAGATGGAGAAAGATAGGTTAGATGCTGAGCAGTTAGCTAAGGAAGTTGAGCGACAGATGGAGAAAGATAGATTAGATGCTGCGCGGTTAGATAAAGAAGCACATCGGTTAGCCAATGAAGCACAGTTAGCTCTAGAATTTAAATTGCGAGAACTAGACACTAAGCACCAGATAGAAATGGCAAAAGTAGAAAGGGGTGGAATAGTAGATGAAGATAGACATGATAGGGACAATGGCATAGCATTCGGTCCGAAGCTGCCACATTTTGATCAGAATAATGACAACATGGATAGCTACTTACCTAGATTTGAGAGGTACGCAGCAATTCAAAGGTGGGGGAGAGATAAGTGGTCACTACACTTGAGTGCTTTATTGAAGGGCAAGGCATTAGATGTATATTCTAGACTACCTATTGATGATGCTCTTGACTATGATAATTTGAAATCCGCATTGTTGAAATGTTTTGATCTAACAGAAGATGGTTTCAGTCATGTTCAAAAACACCAAACCTGATCACAGTGAATCATTTGTGCAATATGTCAGTCGGTCAAAGAACTATTTAGATAGATGGTTTGAGTTAGGTAAGGTGAATAGAACATATGAAGGAGTACTAGACTACATGATCAGAGATCAGATGTTAAGTATATGCAGTCGTGAGCTCTACTTATTTCTCAAAGAGAAAACATTTGACTCGATAGATCAGATGGCGGTTCAGGCAGATTACTTTGCAGAAGCTAGAGGAGGTAGCAAGTATGTAGTTCAGAGGAACAGTACTAGCAACAGAACTGAGTACAGGTCAGTAGATAATCAGAGGCGCAAGGTAAGTAGTGCGGATAATCGATCCAGAGATAGGAGTCGAGATAGGGACAGATATCAGAATAGAGACCACAATAGAAGCCCAAGTAGTAGGGGTAGTTATGATAGAAGCCCGAGTAGAGGCAGTTATGACAGAAGTACCAGCAGGAACGGCTACGATAGGCATCGCGGGACATGTTACCATTGTGGCAAAGAAGGTCACATGTTCTACGATTGTCCTAAGCGTGACCGGTCCTCAGCTTACAAAGCAGCAGCAGCCGAGGAAGAGAAACATGTAAGTTTTGCAGATAAAGAACAGAGAGGTCGGTACAGAGGTAGAAATAGAGGTAGAAGTGGAAGGCACACTAGAGGCAGAGGTAGAGGTAGATGGCAAAACACGGAACAACCAGGGGAAAACCAAGGACATTTCTCTATGGTTGATACCGACACCACTATTGTATGTTCAGGTAGCGAGATACACCCTGAGGTGATTAACGGATGTACATTTGGTATGGATAGGCTACCCGTAGCAGAGGGCACATTAAATGGGAAAAAAAAAGGTCACAGTAATGCGAGATACTGGGTGTACCGGGGTGGTCGTCAGGGAAAGCTTAGTACAACCAGATCAGTTTTTAAGCAAAGTTTCAACATGCATGGTGGTAAATAGGAGCAAAATGAGTGGAATTCCTACCGCCCGGGTAGATCTAATACACCTTTTTTCAAAGGTTCGGTAGAAGCCCTTTGCATGACAGATACAATGTATGATGTTACCATAGGTAATGTAGACGGGTCAGAGTTACCGGTGATATCCGATTTTAGAGGCGCTAAATCGTGCGCAGTTGAAACTAGGTCACAAACGACAGCCCGAGACGAATCATATAAGACCCTCAAAGTCCCTACCGCAATCGCGAACGTATCACGCGATGAATTCAAAGAGGCGCAGGCACATGACGTCACATTGACGTCAGTTCGAAATAATGCAAAAGACGGAACGGTACGGTCAAGTAAGAACGGAAACAAATCGAAATTCGCATACCGAAAAGACTTGTTGTATCGTAATTTCGAATCGATAGGGTCAGGTAGGATGTACCATCAGCTGGTAGTCCCAAAAACACTTAGGACTACCGTGATGAAAGTGGCACATGAATCAATCATGGCGGGCCATTTAGGGGTTAAGAAGACAACTGATCGAGTGTTATCAGAATTTTATTGGCCAGGCGTGGGCAGTGACATTACACGGTTTTGTAGGTCTTGTGACATATGTCAAAAGACTGTGTCAAAGGGACACTTCACCAAGGTTCCGTTAGGAACTATGCCGTTGATAGACACTCCGTTCAAACGAGTCGCAGTTGATATTGTAGGGCCAATTTTTCCAGCTACCGATCGGAAGAATCGTTACATACTAACGTTAGTTGATTATGCAACTAGGTACCCAGAGGCGGTACCACTACCAGGCATCGAGGCCGAACGAGTCGCGGAAGCTCTCGGGGATATGTTCAGTAGACTGGGTATCCCCGAGGAGATGCTCACCGATAGGGGTAGTCAATTTACGTCGGCAGTCATGGAGGAAGTTAGTAGATTGTTATCGCTGAGACAATTAACCACGACACCGTACCACCCACAGTGTAACGGTCTCGTGGAACGGTTCAATGGTACGTTAAAGCAAATGCTTCGTAGAATGGCAAGCGAACGTCCCAAAGATTGGGACAAATACATTAACGCGCTCTTATTATTAAGTCCCTCAAGAAAGTTTGGCTTTCTCACCGTTTGAACTATTGTACGGAAGGACCGTTCGGGGTCCGATGAGCATACTAAGAGATCTGTGGTCCGAGAAGGACATAGAGGACAACGTCAAAACGACGTATCAGTACGTCCTCGACTTGCGCGAACGGCTCGAGAAAACGTGCGAAATCGCGCATGAGAACTTGAAGAGTGCGTCCAAAAAGTACGCAAAGTACTACAGCCATAAGACTCGTAGTAGGCAGTATGCAGTGGCAGATCAGGTACTTGTACTACTACCGACAGACAACAACAAATTGCTTCTTAGGTGGAAGGGACCATACCCCATAACAGAGGTAGTTAATGAGTGGGACTATAGGGTTGACATGGGAGGGAAGTTGAAAACCTTTCATGCAAACATGTTAAAGAAGTACGAGACTAGGCCTGAGCACCCAGGGAAGGGAATACTCATTGTAATAAATGCGGCCGTGATAGAAGACACAGTAGAGGGGGATCCTAGTCAAAGTGGGTGTAGTGCCGAAGAAAACATGTTATGTCCCAGGGGATTAGAGTCCGATACGGAGAGCAAAGTTGACCTGTCGCCTGATTTAGGCAAGAAACAAAAGACGCAAGTCAAAGAGATCTTACGGGAATTCACCCATGTCCTGAGGGACGCACCAGAACAGACCCATATAGGGAAACATGAGATAAAGTGGGCAGGCTACCTGAGCAGGATATCTGGGTAGATTCAGCTGTGCCAACGTGTCTCGCGATTATGCACGAAAGTGTAAACACTTTTTGTTTAGGGGGGAGATATGTCGCGTGACACGTGTATTCTTGTACATTCTGGAATCCGTATAATTGTATATTTGTGATGTGTGGTACTGTGTTGTATTGTTGTGCGTATTATTGATTTCACATCCCTGTGATTCCACATACCTGTGGTTTCACACACCTGTGATTTTTACACACCTGTGATTTAGCATGTACATTTGCCATGTACAATGTGCGTGTAATAAGGGGGCTTATGTTGTATTGGTGGAGATACGTTTATGCGTGTCCTATTTGCGGATTTAAATATACGTCTATTTTATGAGCAATGTTTTACTGATGTCACGCCATATTTGCCACAGACTATGCATGTGTGTGGTAGAGAACTCGTTGACTGCGTGTGCTGGTTTCGCTAGGAAAAGATACCTTTTAGTATTACGGATGTCCACTGTCCGTGCCAGCCGAGTTTGTCCGCGTGTCAGTTGTTCACCATATAAGGGACCTTCTGTAGGTGAAGCCAGTATATAGCGCAGACCATACCATGGTCTGCCCTGTTATGTATGCTACGGGTTAGTGTTTCATCATAGCCTGGTACTGGCCAACACGGATATATCAGATCCCATAATGGTGATGTTTTGTGTCGTGATATTTCCGTAAATGACCACGATATTTGAGTTTAGTATGTGCTACACTCTCATTTGAGTGTATAGCCGTAGGACCGTTATGGAGGGGTTTGGCGGGGCCAAGAAGCGACCTTCGCATTGTCGAGACCAGTCGAGTAGATTTCGGATTATGAGATCTGGGTCTATAGTGTGCAGATTTATGGTAGTGTGGGGTATACCATGTTGGATGGTATTTATTCCACGAGGGCTGTACACTGGTTTGGTTGAATTTAAGGCGTGGGAACATATATTTATGCCTAATATAACCCACGGGTGACATGGCAAAAGCCAGGGTTTTGTAGTATTTATGTGAGATGTCGTACGAGGGGTAGGCATATTCATTATTCCGTGCATGGTTTCACTGGTGCGTATATAAGCGATGTCTCGCTATGTGTTGGCGGGACACATATTTTCTGGTTACAGAAGACTAGTACTGTATTCACCAGTGACACGGAGGATTTTGGTATTGTACCTAGAACATTTTATTTCAGCTGTGATTTGCCGTTGTTCGATTCCCGTTTTAGTCTGTTGTGCATCCTGTCTGTCTGTCTGTGCGTATTCGTCCAGTAATTGGAGATTCATTTCATTTTTGTAGCCTCTTGAGAACGCTCCAGCGAGCCACATTGGACGTTTTGGTCCACTCGTTTGAGGGCAGACCCAGTCAGTGCAGAGTATCTGGTCGTCCGAGTGTCCGTACGTCTGTCTGGCGCAGTGTGTGTAGCAGCTCCGGGTGCAGGCCTGTATAGAGCAGTGTGTGATAGCTACCTCGCGTTCAGCAGACAGTCACAGCCATAGTTTAGTGAAGTGAAACGCCATACACACATATCATATCATTATACTACCACCGAGTTGAATGTCACCTAAGTGAAACTTTTCCCGGCGTCTTAGCCAACGTGATAATCGCCATTTTGTATTATATCGGAACTTTACATCCGGTCTACCACTTCCGGTATTACAACCCATTGATTCACCATGGATACTTTACATCCGGTCTACCACATCCGGGTTGCTACAGTCGAGTGATACCATAGGAACTTTACATCTGGTCCACCATTTCCGGAGATAATACTACCTGTGGAACTTTACTTCCGGGAACCAGCTTCCGGAACATTATCGTTATTGAACTATCATGTGATGTAACCACATCCGGCTTTGACTTTGACATTCATACTTTGGAAATATATTGCATAGGCAATACATAGTATACTTTGATAGTGTATGGTAATACTCCTATCATGGCATATCATGGCTAAAGGATTGTAGTAAGACTACATATATTGTTTATGGATTAATCCACTTAAAGTTGGATTATAGCCATATTGTTGACTAGACCTCATATTGCGGGTGAGGCAGACCTTGGGTCCTTGATACTCAGAGGTTACACTATCTATTGAGATACGCCAGCACTGGGGTAGCTCAGATGATTGTCATTTGTCCTCCAATGTTTGTTATGCCATGTTATACTTGTATGTTATTTCACTTTGATTAGCGATCATCAAAGTACTTGTGCATTCATACTATTGTCCACTAAGTATAACAGTCGATTGGCTTACAACCTTGTAGTAATTGAATAGTATCATGCACAGTACAGTGATGTTCGCATATCAATGTATCATGTATTCCTGTGTGTTCCCCATGTAATATAGTGTACATTATAAGTGATTAAGTGACTACGTGTACTTATCTACTCTGGCCTATCCCTTACACTTCAACTGCATTGTTACCACCTTTCGTTCGTCAGATCAAGCTATATTGGCCATAACGTCATAACAATTGAAGTATACGTGGTTCATATGATAATTGGGGGAGACAATTTGTCTCGATCATTCCTGACCTTGGTAATGACCTTGACAGTAACCTCGGGTAGGGATTTTGGCGATAGGTGTCGAGTGGAATTTGCTCGCCGTTACTTTCCGTTCGATGTGTTCCGTAGCGACCCATTCTCCGTCTAGTAACACCGTTTGTTTTCCTCCGATTTCTTTCGCCCATATCCACTTTTTCCCACCGTCCAGTTGTACTCTGAGTTCTTCTTCTAGAAATTTTGTTCTATACGTATTCACACAAACTGAAGCGATGATCACCGAGTTGAAGGGGTCTACGGCACCTACCCACTTCGTTTGCTTCCTTCCGTTTTCGTCCATCGACTCAACTTGTACCCCGGTGGACGACATTAATAGGTGCCGGAATTTGAGACACGATTGACGCAGTATGTCCACGTCACTCCGGCAATATTCGTACATTTCCTTTCGAAAATCGAATTCTTTGTCTTTATTTTGGTCGTGCCACGTCAGGAACTCGTCCCTCTCCTTCGAACTCATGAATTCGTGTCCGTAATGTTTGGGTTCGTGGTAGAGTCCTACGTAATTCTGGTTTTCGCGCGTATTGAAGAAGTGAGGAAACCATCCTTTTTTCAATTCCTTCAATCCGAACGCTTTTTGTAGCGCCGATAGTTTCATCGGTAGGAAGTTGAGACTATCGATAACCTTGATGTGTAGATCTTTCTCTACCGTCATGTACATGATTTTTGATCCGGTGTAAATGATCTTATCCGGGCGTATGGCATTGTCTATCAAGTACTCCAATAGGAAGTAGCCGTCGTATCCTTTCATATTGTGAGCTACGCATTTAAAGTATTTGTGTTGTTGCGAAAATACCCATTCGCCAAATTTCTTCGCGGTAGCGTCACCTTGGAACACGGTCTCCCTTAAACCGCATGTACCGGGACACGGACCTTCGTCTTCATCTTCACAATCGTACTCGCATTCTTCGCATCGCGTACCGCAAGACCGGCATACCGATTTTGGCGTTAATTCTGTGTCGATGCATCGGGGGCATACTGTATGGGCCACTACGCAATTGGGTGTATGGGTGGCCTTGCCGCACGATGACGTCTTACAGTTTGTACATTTGGAACAGACTCTACACGGTTTGTCTTCAACGCAGTTTGGACAATTGTTCTTTCGGGACATCCGGTAACCCTTCTCGCATTCCATTAGTTCATCCTGGCTACACTCGAAATCGAAAAAGATGAATTTTGGTACGAATTCTTCTTCGGCTGGTATCGATCGTAGGTAGCACAGGTGGTCATCGAGGACAAACTCCGCGCACGATGTACAAAAGTACTCTCCGCATCGATGTTCTTCTCGTTTTCTCTTTTCGACATTGAGTACTTTATAGCACGTCGGGCACTTCCACCATTTTTTACATTCCGAGGGTCCGATCACCTACTCCTTGTTTTTCCCATTCTTGTACTTCGGTACTTCTTTATGCCGATTGTAACATTCCGTAGATCGACACATCATGTTACAGTTGTTACAATCGACAGTGTTCTTGGTTTTGAAGCATTTGTCCGTTTTACATACGATGCAATAGCTTTCGCACTCGTGTTTTTCTCTATGATCGTAATGTTTGAGGCAGGTCTCGCAGAAGTATCCGGCGCTGAAGAAGCCCGTGATGCTGCTGATGGCGTGGAAATGGTCATCGTCCAGCAGGTATATGTATATACACGGTCTTTCGTCTTCACTGGGATTGGTGACAAATTTATTATTCAGTCTAGCGCTGACCACCATCACGCGTACGTCCAGTACTCTTTCGAACGCCGCTACATCACTGACACTGGCCGGACGATCCAAGGGTACTCTTGCCATCAGACTCAGGGCTACCGCCAGTTGTCCTTGTTCTTTTCGGTTATTGTTAGACAGGGTTTTGTAATACATTTCCGAAACTTTCCGGTGTTCAATCGCGAGTTGTAAATTGCTCTTCCCCTGTCTGCTTTTGGTAATATCTTGCCACTCTTCTTTCGTACATCTCTTCAACTTGGCCCAAGCCACCCCGATTGCCCTCGCCATACACAACTGGTCGTCATTCTCGATGGTCACGACCGCTGTTTTCTTATATAGGGAGTTATTTTTACCTCGTAGTTTGGTGATTCGACGTCTTGGGCCCCCGCTTCCTTTAGGTAGGTCTATGGATCCTACCGTTATCTCGAAGCTATCGTCAACAGGTAGGTCTTGCTTGCTGTTCAGTACTTTCTCTATGATACCCATCACGACGTCCGCGTCCAAGTTATCCCAGGGCTGTAGAGGTACTACGATCGGATCCTGGAGGCCTTCATGGTGTATGACGACGCGTCCGAGATCGTTTCCCGCCAAATCGCCCCTAGCCCGTTCCAGTACGTCGTCAAACATACGATGCAAGTCGTCAACGATGTCGTTCAAACGTTGACCCTCGTGCTGTTCGCTGATCTTGATCTTGTACGTACGGTCGACAGCCGCGTTTTTGGCGTACGTACGTTCGGATTTCTTCATTATCGTATATTGCAACCCTCGTTGTTCGTTCGATGGACCGGCACGCGGCTCTTCTCCTTCACCGGTCTGCGGTTCCCATTCGCCGTCTTCTACGCATAGATGAGCCGTTTCCTCAATGTCGTCATCGTACAGTAGGGCTCGAACGGCTCCATCTATCTCGTCTTGTTCGTTCACGTATTCCATTGCTAATTCAAATTCGTCATCCACTAGGGGTCCTCCAAGATTTTCGAGTATTACATCTAGTTCTTCGTTAACGAACGTGTCATCGGTAATCCGTAGCTGTAACCGTCGCCGACGTACAACGGGGGAATCCTGAATTCCCAGTGTCGCCGCAAAGTTCATCAGGTCTTCTTCATCGGTGTAAGAATTCACCATCAGCTCAACCGTTGCAGATTCCATGTTGTCGGGTCGAATTCTGAAGTCAGAATGATTGTTTGACGAAACCTACACCCTTTTATAGGTCCATAGTGCTATTTTTAGAATGACATCATCGTTCCGCGATTTCATTGGTCAGTTTTGAGATCGATTTTGATTGGTTAACAAGATGTATCTCGTGTCATTCGATCGTTAGTCACCGTGCTGTGAACATCGTATATTTTTAAAAAAAAATATCCTTTTCAATTTTTTATTATTTTTTTTTAATTTTTAAAGTTCTTGAAATTTTTTGTGAATATTTTTTTTTTTTTAATTTTTATAAAGTTTTTTTTTAAAGTTTTTTAAGTTTTTTAAAGTTTTTTTAAAGTTTTTAAAGTTTTTTAAAGTATTTTTGATGTTTTTTTTAAAGTTTTTTAAAGTATTTGAATTTTTTTTTTTTTTTTTACAGTATTTGAATTTTTTTTAAATTTTTTAAAGTTTTTTAAAGTATTTAAAGTTTTTTAAAGTATTTAAAGTTTTTTAAGTTTTTTAAAGTTTTTAAATTTTTTTAAGTTTTTAAAGTTTTTGAATTTTTTTTTTAAAGATTTGAATTTTTTTTTTAAAGTTTTTAAAGTTTTTTAAAGATTTTTTGTGAACATTTTTGAGTTGAAAATGTTGAAGTTTTAAACAAAAATAAAATAAAAAAAATTGTCCCTTTCCGAGGATCGAACTCGTGTAGCCTGCATCAGAGTCCTGTGTCTTACCTCTACACCACACCGACGTATATATATATATCAGGTAACATGAATGGAAGTCGATATCATACTTCTGGTGGAGACCGAGATTCAGATGTAACCATATGAACACTTACCGGTGTATGACTGTCTATATATATTTAACCAATATATATTCGCTGTGGTAACGATGGCCGCAATTTTGATTGGTTAACAATACGTCGTTCTGATTGGTCAACAAGATGTATCTCGTGTCATTCGATCGTTAGTCACCGTGCTGTGAACATCGTATATTTTTAATTTTTAAACAAAAATACTTTTTTTTAACATTTTTAAAAAAAAATATCCTTTTCAATTTTTTATTATTTTTTTTTAATTTTTAAAGTTCTTGAAATTTTTTGTGAATATTTTTTTTTTTTTTTTTTTAATTTTTATAAAGTTTTTTTTTAAAGTTTTTTAAGTTTTTTAAAGTTTTTTTAAAGTTTTTAAAGTTTTTTAAAGTATTTTTGATGTTTTTTTTAAAGTTTTTTAAAGTATTTGAATTTTTTTTTTTTTTTTTTTTTTACAGTATTTGAATTTTTTTTAAATTTTTTAAAGTTTTTTAAAGTATTTAAAGTTTTTTAAAGTATTTAAAGTTTTTTAAGTTTTTTAAAGTTTTTAAATTTTTTTAAGTTTTTAAAGTTTTTGAATTTTTTTTTTAAAGATTTGAATTTTTTTTTTAAAGTTTTTAAAGTTTTTTAAAGATTTTTTGTGAACATTTTTGAGTTGAAAATGTTGAAGTTTTAAACAAAAATAAAATAAAAAAAATTGTCCCTTTCCGAGGATCGAACTCGGGTAGCCTGCATCAGAGTCCTGTGTCTTACCTCTACACCACTTACCTCTACACCACACCGACGTATATATATGTATCAGGTAACATGAATGGAAGTCGATATCATACTTCTGGTGGAGACCGAGATTCAGACGTAACCATATGAACACTTACCGGTGTATGACTGTCTATATATATTTAACCAATATATATTCGCTGTGGTAACGATGGCCGCAAGTTGTCCTATCTATATATAACCAATATTATATGTGCGCTGTGGTAACGATGTCAGTTGTGTGTTTGTCTACAGAGTTTCAACAGATATATATACGCGTTCGCTGTTGTAAACATTGGGACATATATTATATTATAATGAATAGTATGACGTTAGACATTGGATAATATATGGTATAATGTTATGTAGTAACGCAAGGTTTTTCGCTGTGGTCATGTATTATAACTAATAAATAGTAGGACATACAATGGCTGTGAAAACTTTCGTGGTAATAACTATCGAACAATAGTTAGCTCAGCGCTCTCGGACTAGGGGACCCCTAGTACAATGTACAATGAATGTATACAGAGCGTCGGAGTAAATCCAAGATGGCGGTGTCTGTGCAGTCTGATCGGGGTCTATGCTGGCTTGCAAATGACAACGGTTTGTTTTGTAGTTAAATCCAAGATGGCGACCGATTGTTTGACGTTAAAACTTTCTGCACATGCGTGTCAATATTGACGTTAAAACTTTCTGCACATGCGTGTCAATACATTATATGGACTAGCAGGCTGGTCTGGGACTACAATGGTTGCAATTATTGGTCAGTTCTGATTGGACGTGTAAGGTATGTGGGAGAATTGGCTATACAGCGCATGTTTGTACATCGTTTCATTCGTCTTCGGGTGAACAACGCGTACTTTTTTCTTTTTATTATTTTGGGTAGGATCAGTTTGTATAATCCAAGATGGCGGCGGGACGTGAAAACCTCATATGCGAATGATCTACTATATTTAGGAAATCCAATATGGCGGCGTCGGTAAACATTGGGTATATATTATATAACTATAGCATAATATTATGTAGTACCACAATGTTGTTCACTGTGGTCATATATTATATAACTAATGAATGGTAGGCAATACAATGGCTGTGAAAAACGTTCGTGGTATATTATATAACTATCGAACAATAGAATGGCGGCCATTTTGTTTTGCATCTAAACCGTCGCCTATACTACTTCTGTTCCACGTTTTGCTGCCGACGAACATTTGGCCATTAAACACATTAAATCTAAAAAATATTTAAAAGTAAGTACTTTTTCATCAATAACAAAAATGTTACCCTCCCCAAAAATAATAATTTGATGAAATTCCATCTAAAAAATATATAAATGTAAGAAAGTTTTTATCAATAACAAAAAAGTCACCCTCCACAAAAAAAAATGTGTTTGATGAAATTCCATCAAATATTGATTTTATTGCGAAAAAACGATTTTCCTATCCATTTAATAGGAAAATCGTTTTTTTCGCAATAAAATCAATATTTGATGGAATTTCATCAAACACATTTTTTTTTGTGGAGGGTGACTTTTTTGTTATTGATAAAAACTTTCTTACATTTATATATTTTTTAGATTTAATGTGTTTAATACCCAAACGTTCGTCGGCAGCAAAACGTGGAACAGACAGTAATTACTCATATTCAATATGCTACTACTTTTACTACCTCTGGCGACTCGGACATAAGGCAAGTAACATTTTATCAGTAGCATATTTCACCAACATTGCAAAGTATACTTATCTAGCAAAGTATGCTTTGAGGGAGACATTTTCAATTTAAGGATAAATTTATTAATTTTTATTATACTGAATTTATTACATTATCACAGCCATTTTGGCTGTGATATTGTAATAAATTCAGTATAATAATTCTGCATAATTTTAATCATCAAATATATGCAGTGGTTAGTTCTATATGAAATAATGCATTTCAGGAAAAATAAATGATTACTCCCTCAAAGTATACTTTGCTAGAAAAGTATACTTTGCAATGTTGGTGAAATCGGCTACAGACCGTGCATGACGTTCTGTACCAATTTTGCGGCGCCAAATGTTAATGGCATTTACATAGTGCACTTTCTATTTGTTATTATATAATTGGGAACGTATATATAACATACTGTCACGTCGTTCTTGTTTGTGTCTTTACAACATTTGCTGCCGTGTGCTTGTTCCCAGTTCGGCCGGCGAATTTGCCCAGTCAGAGTCGGTGGTGATGTCAGTATTCGGTCACTGGAACATCTTAGACATATGAGACACGCCATGTGATTTTATACTTTCGGACATCTGTGTAATTTCATGAAATACGTTTACAAAATTGACAATATTTTCCGTAAATGGCGTTAATAGTTGACAATATTTTCAGAGTACACCCTCAAATAACATTTATATTATGAAATGAGCAAGAGTAATACACTTTTCTTTCAACGAAAAGCAGACTTGTTTACGTCGTATCGTTACACTGAAGTTAGTGGACAACGTTATGTGATATAATGCCATCAAACAAACGTGGGCAAATGCAGTTACGGATACAGATTACCCCTGATACAGTGAACCATCGTCAATTCCTGACACAGCATTGTGTGATCAGTTAGTGTGTATTCAGTCAATGCGTAGCCACAGGTTGAACACTCAGTCGTGTGGGCATTTTTCATGTCACCGATCCGAGTCTTCCACCCGTGTTTGTAGTACAGTGGAACCTCTATAAACCGGACAACAAGAAATATATGTGATCATAATGTTGATGGGTTTCTTGGTCATTGTTCTCAGGCGATAATGCCGGTTCATGATCGCATAGCGCACAGCTATGGCTCGGAGTAATCAAATGTCTGATTTACAGTGAAACTTCGCGAAACCGGACACCCTGGGTCCCCCCCCAGGGTGTCCGGTTTAGCGAGGTTTCACTGTATGTTACATGGTACAGGTCCATGTGCTAAACTGTTTACAGTGCGGCTGTCGGCGACAACGGCAGCGAAGTAACGACACAGATCGTCAGGCTCGCCACGTCCGGTGTACAGATTATACAGTACCCGACGCCGACGTTCAGTATATCAGTACTGAAACACGCATCCGGGAAATTCTTCCTTGTACAGAGCGACAGGAAATACGAAGACATTAATGAGGTAGGCTATGGCAAGTTTATTCTCTGTTTAAGCGTCCGCGTGCGGGTATATTTTGAGAGTGGTTCTGTGAAAAAACAAACAAACTATGTGTGCTATTTGACGCTATTTACTAGTGAAGTAATATGAAAACTGATTGGGAACTTGGCGCGTTTTATATCCGTTCATGAATTTACACATAATAAGTTTAATTAGAGTATTTTCTTCTTATTTTATTTTCTAAAGTTTGCTGGCGGAAATTTAAATTGATGCTAAAAACGTCCTCAACCCTTTGCAGACTGCAAAGGATTGAGAACGTTGTTAACATAAATTTATCTTCGCTTGTTGGTTTTTACCGGATACGTAGGTAGGTTTTGGTCAACTGGGTGGACGCTTAACATAGGAAAGACAGGGATTCCGCTGTGGGAAATAAAAAAATCGCCACTTCAGAAGAAAAAAAAGAAAAAAATGTGGCGAAAGTGGCGATCGCCAGCGGAATCCCTGGAAAGATATGGTATGGCCTAACTTCGGCACAGGATTAACACTACCAATCATGAATACCCTACATCGAACTTCCGTGTTATCTGTGACTAGTTCATGACCATGAAAAAAAATATGTTTAACAAGAGAACTATAGACTCTATGGACATCTTGACGAGGCGTTCATTAACGAGTTCGGCTCTTCTAGATTAAAAGCATTTGCAAATGCTGGATTTGTCGCATATGGTGTTGACAGAGTTACTGTCTGTTCCACGTTTTGCTGCCGACGAACTTTTGGCTATTAAACACATTCAATCTAAAAGATATTTAAAACTAAGTACTTTTTCTTCAATAACAAAAAAGTCACCTTCCCCAAAAAAGTGTATTTGATGAAATTCCATCAAATATTGATTTTATTGCGAAAAAAACGATTTTGGAAACCTGAAGGATCATAAAACGAAATTTTTAAAAAATTTACTCCGAAACCTGGCGAGATAGCTTGAAAATGATGTAATTAAAAATATTTGTTTACTTGTCAAATCAAAATTTGATTGAATTTCATTGTATACTTTTTTTGGGGGAGGGTGACTTTTGTTATTGATGAAAAAGTACTTACTTTTAAATATTTTTTTAGATTTAATGTGTTTAATAGCCAAAAGTTCATCGGCAGCATAACGTGGAACAGACAGTAGTTGATATGTGTACGTAACCAATGTAACGTTGTGGTATGTTCAGGTAGTGCGCATTATGGAATAGCAGGGCATCCCAAGTTTACCTTATTTATATTTACCTATACATTTTAGGTGCGCCTCATGTCGCCATCTAAGTCCGAGTTTATCCTATATCTATCTATATTAGGTGTGCCACATGTCGCCGTCTAAGTCCGAGTTTATCCTATATCTATATATATTAGGTGTGCCACATGTCGCCGTCTAAGTCCGAGTTTATCTATCTATCTATATTGGTGTGCATGTCGCCGTCTAAGTCCGAGTTTATCCTATATCTATCTATATTAGGTGTGCCTCATGTCGCCGTCTAAGTCCGAGTTTATCCTATATCTATCTATATTAGGTGTGCCACATGTCGCCGTCTAAGTGCGAGTTTATCCTATATCTATCTATATTAGGTGTGCCACATGTCGCCGTCTAAGTCCGAGTTTATCCTATATCTATCTATATTAGGTGTGCCACATGTCGCCGTCTAAGTGCGAGTTTATCCTATATCTATATATATTAGGTGCGCCTCATGTCGCCGTCTAAGTCCGAGTTTATCCTATATCTATCTATATTAGGTGTGCCACATGTCGCCGTCTAAGTGCGAGTTTATCCTATATCTATATATATTAGGTGTGCCTCATGTCGCCGTCTAAGTGCGAGTTTATCCTATATCTATCTATATTAGGTGTGCCACATGTCGCCGTCTATGTGCGAGTTTATCCTATATCTATCTATATTAGGTGTGCCACATGTCGCCGTCTAAGTCCGAGTTTATCCTATATCTATCTATATTAGGTGCGCCTCATGTCGCCGTCTAAGTCCGAGTTTATCCTATATCTATCTATATTAGGTGTGCCACATGTCGCCGTCCACGAGCGTTGATGACATCGACAACGACTGTGACGGTCTGACCAATGAGGAGAGCTGTACCTCCCTAAACACGCCTGGACAAATCGGTACGTAGAGTACATGTTTACATGTCACAATGTCAAGGTGCATGATCACGTGGTTACAACAACAACAATGTCGCCCACTCCAAAGAAAGTATTACTTGATATTGTCCTTAATATGAAACGGATTTTGATGAAATATGGCGCAGCAAACGCGTCTTCATGAGATGCATTTGGTGGTCCAGGGAGTTTGGCACAGACTTATGCCGTTTTTGCAAAGAATCGATTTCCGTGTCAGAGACACGGAAATCGATTTTTCGCAAAAACGACATAAGTTTGGGCCAACGTACAGATACCACCAAATGCAGCTTATTAAGACGCGTTTGATGCGCCATGTTTCATCAAAATCCGTTACGTAATAAGGACACTATAAAAGAATACGTACTTTGAATCGGTACTTGTTGTTGTTGTTAGTACCACGTGATCATACACATTGAATGTATTACCATCTGTATTCGCCATAAACGTTTTACGTTTATACTATCAAGGTGCATGCAACGCGCATCAAACGCGTCTTGTTAAGCTGCATTTGATGGTCCCGGTACTTTGGCCCAAACTTCTGTCGTTTTTGCGAAGAATCGATGTCCGTGCTTACTGTAGTACTGACACGGACATCTATTCTTCGCAAAAACGACTTAAGTATGTGCCGAACTCCCGGGACCACCAAATGCAGCTCATGAAGACGCGTTTGCTGCGCTATAGTTCATCAAAATACGTTACATATTAAACTATCAAATAATACTTACTTTGGAGTGGGTGCGCTTTCAACACTTTCAGCCATTGTTGTTGTTGGTGTAACCACGTGATCATGCACGTTGACTATGTGGTATATAATATACAGAAGATATGCACCTATCAGATACCATCATCTGGACGTTCAATGCTAAGCTGCATGTAGTTAATGTGTCATCGAATGGATAAGAGAAACATCGTGTACCACAATAGTTGCTTGGAAAGGAAACAAGAAAAGTTAACACGAGGACTGATCAGTTGATTGGATGGGATATAGAGAATAGTGGGAAAAAATATCTGGCAAGGCTTAGGAAACGGGATGGGCGAGGCTCTGCCGAGCACATCCCGTTTCCGTGCGGCGCCAGATATTTTTCCCATTCACGGCACTAACCTACTATTCTATTTATCCCGTCAATGGCTTTAAAATGCAAAACAATAACCCCAGCAACCGCACATATTCATATGCAGTGATTAGGTCGTATTGACAGGATATCACACATGTTTCACGGCACCGTGTTTCACGGCATATACGCACTATGTTGACGGGATAAAAATATGACGAGCGATCTTTGGGTCACTCTGTAATGTCACAGCCAGTGTATGTTACTAGAACTAGCATGTGCCTGTGACTGACGAAATGGGGCTTATGAGTTTTTAGAATAGTGTAGATCCAGATCAGCCTGTGCATCCGCACAGTCTGATCAGGATCTGCACTGTTCGCCAATCTACCAATGAAACTCCCGGTATACTCCTAAATAGCAATACGGGTCATTACCAGGCTATGTGAGTGTGTAATTTGATCAGTAGCCTGTTTCACCAACATTGCAAAGTATACTTTTCTAGCAAAGTATACTTTGAGGGAGTAATCATATATTTTTCCTGAAATTCATTATTTCATATAGAACTAACAAATGCATGTATTTCATGATTAAAAGTATGCAGCATTATTATACTGAATGTATTACATTATCACAGCCAAATTGGCTGTGATAATGTAATAAATTCAGTATAACAAAAATAATAAATTTATCCTAAAATTGAAAATTTATCCTAAAATTGAAAATTTCTCCCTCAAAGTATACTTTGCAAGAAAAGTATACTTTGCAATGTTGGTGAAATGGGCTACTGGAGTTAAACTGGAGTCACAAATCATATAAGTCCCATTTCTCCAGTCACAGCCACAAACGGTAACTTATTGCAGATTTCGACATAGATGGAAGCATCAATGAAGACTGCTATGATTTGAGTAAGTATGGTGGTCGACAATCACATCTGTTCTGGTTTCTCGTTTGAAAAAATCACTTACGCTTTTGTATTATTAACGCAAGTCATCGACATAGCTCAATTGTTTTGTGAAAATTGCACAAAACAGTTCAGCTATATCAGTACGGAGCCTCGCAGGGGAAGTATAATTCTTGTTTTATTAATTCGTTCCCACGAAAAAGCAATTCGTTCCCTCAAGTTAACAATTCGTTCCCACGGGAACGAATTGTTAATTCGTGGAAGCGAATTGTTATATCGTGGGAACGAATTGTTAAATTGAGGGAACGAATTGTCATTTCGTGGAAACGAATTGTTAATTCGAGTGAACGAATTATTATATCGTGGGAACGAATTGTTAATTCGAGGGAACGAATTGTTAAATTGAGGGAACGAATTGTTATTTCATGGGAACGAATAAAACAAACCCATGTCCCCTGCGGGGCTCCGTAATATCATTGACTATTTAATGCATCTTCGGGGCTTAGGGCCCAGTTCGGGGGTACCATGCATCTTAGTCCCTTTTCAGACACTCGGTCCCAGCTATGCACAGAAAATGATGAATCAGACTAGTTTACAATCGAAATTAAGCACGTTTTAGAGCGCGGGCGTCGCGCCGCCACATGATCCACGCGCCTGGGCCCGTTTCACTATACTTCGTACGACTAAAATGTTCGTCAGTGCAAATTTAGGATTGTCTGGAAATTTCAATTGATGGATTTACATTTATTGAGCATAGACTGCATATGCAGCCTATGCTCAATAAATGTATATCCAATAATTATTTATAAGAAAACATTGTTAATGTGAAATTTACAGACTTTCATCATTTTGCATTTACGAACATTTTAGTCGTACGAAGTTTTGTGAAACGGCCCCCTGATGATCATTGGTGTAATATGTTACAGACGTTAACCTGACTACGGTGGTCACAATCAGCCTGCCATCGACCGCGTTCACGTGTACAACGACTACTGAGACCCATACACCGGCACCCACACCCGCCCAGACCACCACCGCCACCGCCACCACCACCCCTGATAGCTCCGGCTGTTGTTGTGGCTCATCGGTGACACCAACAAATATGACTGACGCCAACATCACGTTCGGCGTCACGTGGGTGATGTCAGGCACGGTCACTACTAACGTCAGCAGCACGGAAGCGCCCATCAGCAGCACCGTGACCACTGGTACAACAACAACAACAGGTCTGTTTACGATAATGGGGCCTGTTTCACTAAACTTCATACGACTTAAATGTTCGTAAGTACAAATTTAGGATCGTCTGTAAATTTTAATTGATGGATTTACATTACGTTGTTAATATGAACCTTATAGACTATCACAATTTTGCACTTACGAACATTTTAGTCGTGCGAAGCTAAGTGAAACGGCCCCAACTTTTGACTACATTTAAGGAAAATATTGAAAATTGTGTAAACGTATTTCATGAAATTACGCAGGTGTCCGAAGGTACAAAATCACATGACGTATCTCAATTATGGTGGTGTATGTTGCAGCGGCGCCGGTGGAGACGTGCCGGACTGACTGTGTGTGTCCGTGCGCCTGGTCCACCAATGTCACCCTGACCCCGGAAGAGGTTGAAGAATTGGTAGTGGAGATTCAGGAAAAGCTGAAAGTGAACAAGGCCTTGTTAAGCGCCACGGTAAGTAACATGGCGCCGCTATTGCATAATAGAGCATAACGCGTGTGCCTGTCCTCTGTTCTTGTATCAGGAAGTTTGATTGGTCAATACTGTTCTGTGTTTACCCTCTGATTATCAAATCGCCTGGTGTCAAGTACTAGTTCAGATGACGTGCTCATAAAATGTTATAAACACAGGCTCTGTCCTCATCACGGTGCGGGTACCACTCGACATTTTGCTAAGAAGGGGCACGAACAACAATGGCGGATCCAGATTCAGGTAAGATTTATAATCATAACTTTGAGTAAATCAATTCAAATAACAGAAATCGTGTACGAGAGCCTTGCCATTTGAAAACCCCAAGCTCTGCTCATTGTTCTACTGCTAAAGGCGGCCTTATTTCGTCTAAAAGTGAAACCGCGTACGTGCGGGACCGAAAACTCAGTAGCTAAGAAGGGGTCACATTTTACAATTCCTTGGAAAACTTCTATCATAACTGGGCGGATATGGTGCACGAATAGTACGCAGTCATAGTACAATACTAAAGGATGTTGAGAAAAAAATACTTCTATCATAACTGGGCGGATATGGTGCACGAATAGTACGCAGTCATAGTACAATACTAAAGGATGTTGAGAAAAAAATGAAAATAAAATAAGGGGTCACAACAAATTCTCAAGTCTCGAGCACAAAAAGCATAACTGTATATGAGGGTCAAATCAGTTAGAATAGAATATGGTTTTACGATAATGCAACAGCTAAGGTCATATGCAGATGGGTGCCGGGTTGGAATCTCGTGCTTTCCTGTACCAATGTGGGTGGAGGGTGGGTAAATCCCGAAACCAGAGCTCAATATTTACAATAAAATACATATTCAGCCCTGAAATCACAATAAACCTGATCTGGTGCCAGCAGGACCACACCGGAATTACTCAACCCCATTCCACAATTAACGTCGTAGAATCAGTATTAATCCAACTACTTATGTTGGGTAAACCCCAAATGAACTGAAAATGCCAAACTAAAATGTACATGAGGGCCAAATCAGGGATCTTGGGTTTCTAATAAGGATGAATCCATGCAGTTACTTTACACCAGCCGGGCTCCCGACCGACCTCCCACCAAACCAGTAGCCTATGTCATCAACATTGCAAAGTATACTTTTCTAGCAAAGTATACTTTGAGGGAGAAATTTTCAATTTTAGGATAAATTTATTAATTTTTATTATACTGAATTTATTACATTATCACAGCCATTTTGGCTGTGATAATGTAATAAATTCAGTATAATAATTCTGCATACTTTTAATCATCAAATATATGCAGTCGTTAGTTCTATATGAAATAATGCATTGCGGGAAAAAATAAATGATTACTCCCTCAAAGTATACTTTGCTAGAAAAGTATACTTTGCAATTTTGATGAAATCGGCTACAGGTAGACTGGGATTCCGGGAAGGATGAACCCCATCGTTAAACTACCCATCCCTACATACCAACCGGCCACACACTCAAAATTAACGAAGCATACGACGCGGGCTATAGAGGTAATATGGGTTTTAAAACATCGCAACTTCTCCAATCCGCCCACGGATTAAAGAGCACGCTTCATTTGTTGTCATGTCTGGTACATAAGATTTAAGAAATACAAATATGGATGTGGGTTTCAAAGCAAATCGCAACAAAACAAATCTAAATCTAAAAACTTTAATGTCAGTCAGTAAAAATCACAGGCTTAGTATCACAATTGCATAAAATGATTATAATGATTGTATAATAATATCAACGGAAATGTAAACCGATATCAGAATTGAACATATAAATTATCACATAACATTATAGATAATAGAGGATCTCAAACTCGTGTCCACTTGATATGAGATTTATGAAACTATTCATGCACAATTTATGCACCGTACCTCTGGCGAGGTGCATACAATTGCTGACGAGTTTCATTATAGGAATGAAAGGTCTTTTTGTGGAATTTATGGGGTATAAACTTGGAAAAGTCGCGGGAATACTGGACGAAGCGTTAAAAAATAACAATTTTTAGAAATAAAAATCAAAAAAATATATATTTTTTTTTTTCGAAGATTGTAATTTTTTAAGGCCTCGTCCAGTATTCCCGCGACTTTTCCAAGTTTATATCCCCGATAAATTCAACAAAAATGCCATTCATTCCTTATAATTCCAGCATTTGAAATAAATTCATCAAGAAAATGTGTTTATTTTCCGTTTTCTTAAGAATTATTTTAACTGCGCCTGACGGTTACGGAAAGTAGTTCGGCATTGGAGTTTACTGGGATATAAATTTTGGACAGAGACTTGCTACGGGTCAATCAAATGTTAGGGAATTGTGTAAATATTTTTGTGCTGGAATTATAAATCTCATATGAAATGGAAACAAGTTTGAGATTCTGTTTATCACATGACTTCACACTCACAATATCAGAAAACCTGGAGATATCTGATAAGTTTTCGTGAGAAGACGCCATTGACTATTTTCGCATCGAGTTGAAAAGCTCCACCAATAATCAAAGTACTGAAAGTACTGAAATATGTTATATCCACAAAATGTATGTGGGGTAAGTTAACTTTGTAAAACGCACGTGTGTATCTTGCAGGGTCAGTACTGAAATATATAGGAAACCGTCCACCCCATTTTACTGCTAGCTCCGTACTGTCCCATGAGACCTAAAGATAATAATAGCTGCTGTATTCATACACACGAATTGTGTTTATTCCATAATTTAACTGATAAACTGAGCACAAAACTGTGAAAACTATAGTTTGCTTCCATTTTTGGACACAAGTGAGCATTTGAGACACACTCATACCGCCATTAACATGACCTTGACTTTTGTCACATTTTTTTGCGGAAACACTGTTTGCGTCAAAAACTTTGTACACGTTTCTTCATCATGATATAACTTTAATATTACTGAACGTATTGCGTCAATATTTGGACACGTGATACATGTGATCATTCGGAACACACTCGTGCTACCATTAACAACACCTGGACTTTTTCACCTTCAAATTTTTGCGGAAACACTCAGCCCTTTTTTGCGTCAGAAAGTTTGTACAAGTTTCTTCATCATCGTATTACATTAATATTACTTGATATATATATATATTGCTCAATATTTGGACACTTGATACATGTAAGCATTTAGAACAACACTCGTGCCGCTACTAACATGACCTTGTAATTTTGACCTTCACATGCTTGTGGAAACACTTAGCCATTTGTTTGTCAAAAACATTCTTCAACCTTGACAATTTTCGTGTTTTAAGCATGCACTTCTCTGACGGTTTTTGTGATGCTTACTTTAGCACATGCCCATGATCATGTTACGGTCAAATGTCTCGGCAGGCGCCACACCGCTCCCCTGGCGGAATTAGTGTGTTTATTCAAAACCTAAAAGAAATTTCACTGTTTCTTGTGGGTTCGCTTATGTCTTCACAGGCTTGATTTCTGTCTAAATGCCTTTCCACACACACAAACATGTTTCCGTTCCTCAGTGTGACTGGCAGAGTTTTCCTGCATCGTGAATCGGCTTGGAAACGTGGCAGTGCAAATCTTACACGACATAACATTTTCTTGCCGCTCGACCCTCAGGTGTCTATTCAGTTGATGCTGTGTGGCGAAGGATTTCCCACATGACGGGCAAACATACTCTTTTGATCCGTGATGCTGTGCCGCCCTGTGCCTTTTCAGGTGGTCTGCATCCTGAAAATGTGAAGTTGTATTGATTTCTCAATATGTGTCAATTAAGACTGTTAAACAAACTGTTTGGATTATAGTACAATAAAAATTGACGATGACTCGGACATTCAGGATCACAAGCAAGTTGTTTCATTAAAATACTTCGTATTGATGAGCTATTACTCAGCATTTTTTTTTATTAATACATGTATATTGTATTTTGGCGGCCATATTGGAAATATGCAAATTATAACCTTCCTCAAGGGTGATTTTGTGTGATTTATTTACATCTTTAAGTTTTAGGACATCAATATATAACTTTTAGGCCCCAAACTTCCTTGTTATCTTAAATGTCTGGGTTTGGCAAATTTCACGTCATTTTTTATTGTACTATTATCATGATTATACTTAAAACATCACTCCCCTCGGCCAGCTTGAGAGGTTTCAGACGATGATTTCTAATAAAATCAAAGAAAGAGCAAATAAAATCAAGTGTACCTCGTACGTTTGGGTAACGTGTTTTTGGTATTGGATAGAGTAACCTTTCATCAAGGGGAGTAAGTCTGCTTGTTCCGTAATTTGCTATGTAAACAATACAAACTTCTATAAAAAAAGAAAGTCCGCAGACGATATTTAAACTTGCTACTTGTTACATACAAACCGGTCATAAACAAAACACAGAACAGGTGAGACAGGTAAATATACCCGTGGCAATATTCCTTTTCAATATTGATTTTTTAGATTTGTCATCAAGTGTTATGTAGTCGAGGGGTTACAGTGAAGACATCAATGCCGTAGGTAGTGAGTTCGAATCTTAGTTTTTCATACATGTATACACATATATTTTTATTTCATTATATTTTATTATATATTTCTTTTGTATGTGTGTTGCTCTTACAAATTACATTAACTAAGCATGAGATAGATTACATGTAGAAATTTAGTCTATCACTTTGAATAAAACTAATAACTAAATGCACATATGTGTGTACATGAAGAATCTTGGAGTATGTTCTCGCAGATAATGTCATATTGAGGTCAAACAGCAATAGTGATAACCTTCACCGTTTCACTTATTCCCTTCTCCAGCAAACACAGAATGATATCGACAAAAGTAATGCGTTTTGTGAGGTTCGAACTCTCGACAAGATAAAATGAACAAAAGTTCCGCTAACGTATGGATATTCTCCCGCTTCGATACCACTGAGCCACACTACATGTCTATTTTGCGCACCAAGATACACTATTATATTGAGATGCATGCACGTGCACTTTATCATGTAGTTAGTATACACGAACACGAGGCTATGATATGATAATACACCTGGTCTACCTATATTTCGACTCATCGATTGACCTCCAGCAACTTATTATCGTCTGTCATTTATACAAACCATTTGTTGATATATTTAATAATGAAAAATAAAAGTGGCCTGATTAGCTCAGTAGGGAGATCGTCGGACTGCGGATCCGGAGAACCTGGGTTCGATTCCCACCTCGACCGCTGCGAAGGGTAGACATTACTATACAACTTCCGGCTAGCCTAGTCCAATCGGATTGGGACTTGAATAGTCGGTCCCGACATTCAAGGTCATCGAGCCAGTGCCGTCGTTAAATAAAAGCATTTACGTTTACGGGTGGCTATGGGAAGCATCGGGAACGCATTATTTACGGAATAAGTGTAAATTACTTGTATTTCTCTTTCAATGTTACTCGACCCAATACCAAAAATATGCTACCGTGCGTTTGGCGTAGTTGTCCTTGCAAGCCCGGACAACTGCTTGTTTAACCCTTTCAACACCAAGTAACTTAATAGGATGTTCCATGCCAATGTTTCTCGCTATTTCATTAATTTTGTTCATTCAAATTATCCCATTCTTCTAAAAGGGTAATCTGTACGACGTATAAAATTATTAACAAACAGTGGAGATCCTGATGAAACGGCTCGTTACGAGCCGGCTCATCTGGATCTGCACTGTTTGCAAACATTGTCTCTATAGAGGTCTGTGGTGTTGAAAGGGTTATCTCAATATTTCCCCTTACAGATTATTTTATATAATATATTCAATTAATGCACACTTGCTTCGTAAATTTAAGGGATGTATGCATATCATACAAGTGAAAATTTTCTTCTTACTATATCCCACACATTGCATGGAGTTGCCATTTCGGCCATCTTAGTGTGTACAAGCCATAGGCCAGTTGTACCTCTTATTGCGTTTGACACATACCACTAATATTATGACAAACACATGAATAAAACTTGGTGCAACTTGATGGGGATACATCAGACAACAGCGTGCTATGCCTTGTTTTCATCAAATGTATATGTAAAGCGTGATATATGAAGGGATTGTTGACCCTTTGTTAAAATGTTTGAAAATTCAGTAAAGACTGTGTAACAGTAAGAACAATACACAGTGCTGTATATATATACCTGTATTACCATACATACTGTATTGATTCCAGTGACTTGTAAGCAGTTCTCTGAGAGTATTGTTACCACTGTCTACTTGCCTGATATGCAAGTAAATAAGGCTTATACCTGTGCCAGATGTACTTCTAATAATAGACAGTGCATCAGTTGACATTTTACACATTTAAAATGTGTCCATTGTATGTATTGTGAATGATGGTAGAAAAGCTCAGATATCTAGCGTCTTGTGTAGTCTGCTGAACTAATATTTATAGGAAGTTGTCGTCCTATATATCTGGGACGCATTGCACCAAATTGTATTAGATTTGTTGCCATATTGGCTGTACGTGTCAAACGCTCCAAGTGGTGAAACTGTCCGATAGCATGTACAAACTAAAATGGCAGAGATGGCAACTCAATGCTCTGTATAATATAATCTAAGAAGAACAGGGTCGGATATACTTGATATATATTCAATCACATGTCGTATGATTCTACTACACTTGAAACAAAATGTCATATTATATATAGTCAGTCCGTAAATGTTGGAAATGTTTAGGATGTGTTCTCTGTCAACTATTCAGGGTGGCCAAATACAGCAGACACACAAATGACGGTGAAGAATGGCGTTCACATCAATTAATCCTTTAATAATTCGCCAATTAAGACATTTAGAGCATAAATTATCAATACGGTTTTATGTACTTGACATTTGTTCACCTGAAAGGACTACAGTGGTAGATACCCAGCTGTGAGTGTCCTCGTACGTGGCGCCTCAAACTACTTCTGTGTGCCAAGGACTTCCCACAGGTGGGGCATACAAACATTTCTGAAACGATACGTGAACGTACAAAAGTAAATGTATTGATTCTTACCGCGAGATACATTTTACCGGTAGTACCAACAGTTCATGTAATCGAATTAATATTTATGAATAGTAAGTACTTTTCGTACTGGAAATAAACTACACAGACCGCGACTACTGGCACCAGGGCAACAACACAGACACTTTGTGGTATGAACGACAACCCGCCGTGATACCAAGACTTACTCCTATATTATAATCGTCTCTAAGGTCACAGGTGGGAGACTCGGACCTAGGACCCAATATACTTGGTTCATTTGGAAAACATTACCCGACCCACCCATTTCCATACACTACAAGATTTTTCTCGACAATGCTTGCTAAATTCTTTGAATAATATACGGTTAGTTTAAACAATATTTATTTCAGATTGAATACGTCAACATTCGTGAACAGATATTGTGAATAAGGATTAGAAAACAAGTTCAATGTGAGTTTATGTGAATTCTTCTCCTTAAGTGAGACATCAATAAATGTTAATGTGGCAGGAATACATACAGTGTATACATAGGCAAGTATGGTTAATTATTGAATAAGAAAGAAAGAAGTTAAGATCCCAGGCATGCATCTCAAACCATTGGTGTTATCTTCTGTAGATAGTCGTTGACCTAAAAGACACTTTAAGTACTATTACTGACCATGTCAAACCGATCAGTATGAGTCGTCTGCCATCATGCAGTGAAGCGATTAATAGAAGCAATGATGAATTGTTGAACCCTTCGGAATACAAGACTGTTTTCATTATCGCTTAGGAAATCGCTACCATATATTAGATTATTGAGAATGGGGGGACATGGCAGCGATGATAAATATCGTTGTCTTTGATTGGTGTAAAGTGGACATGAGAAAATGTAGTGGTTTGCATCCTCGATTCCCTAACCCTGTTATGTACAACATTAATGATACTGTCTAAAGTAACCGTCTAAAGTAACAAACGATTTAAGTTTAGATTTATACCGTATTTATGAACCTGAATGCCTTAATGTGTTGGTGAAAATAAATGTTTATAATACTGAGAAAAAAAACAACATTAACAGTGCTGAGTCGACAAAAGGAATGAAAGGTTAGAGAAAATTATAAATACATGTGTATTTTGAAATATTTCCTATGGTAACATTATAAATTTATGTTGATATCACTGTACTTTCCTATAAGTATATGGGTATATCTCTAGCCTGTCTGTCAGCGAATAACATATCAAACATTGTCGAGGTACGAAAGGGGGAGACATAAATTAATGTTGCATAGAAAGTTAGCGCTAAACTTTAATTTAAGAATCGAAATTTGTCGCAGATTTTTTTTCTTCATTTTTTGTGACCCCTTATTAGCCATATTCAATTGTGACCCCTCATTAGCACTTTCGTTTTTGGTGCCAAAACATGGTCGAATCTGCCTCTTTTTTTTCTTGTTTTTTCTCAACATCTTTTAGTATTGTACTATGACTGCATGCCATTCGTGCACCATATCCGCCCAGCTATAATGGCAGTTTTCCAAGGAATTGTAAAATGTGACCCCTTCTTAGCTACTGGGTTTTCGGTCCCGCACGTACGCGGTTTCACTTTTAGACGAAATAATGCCGTCTTTAGCAGTAGAACAATGAGCAGAGTTTGGGTTCTCATACACGATTTCTGTTATTTTAATAGGTTTACTCAAAGTTATGATAATAAATCTTACCTGAATCGGGTCGATCCGCCATTGTTTGTCGTGCCCTTTCTTAGCAGAATTTCACGTGGTACCTGCACCGTGCTTATGGTCGCGAGTATACTGAAACCTGGCGAACCATGTGCACAGGAACGGATACAATTTGTTTTGGGAAACCCCTAGTAGGGAAACCCCTAGACGGATACAATCCCTACTAGGGGTTTCCCAAAACAAATTACAAATTGTATCCGCTTCACAGAGCTCCAGATAAAGTGCGTATTGGCGTATTTTACGCACATATTTTAGCAGAATACGCATTGATTATCAAAAGCGGGAGTACAAACTACTCAATAGTAATGCGAAAATACGCATTGATTTTCAAATCGAGTAGTGAAAATACTGTAATGAAGTTGAAAATTTACTTAGTTGAACTGCAAAAAGCAAACTTTTTCCAGGTCAAGTAAGTGAATTTTTAAAATTGTTTTATTTGTTATCAGTTGTTCCCTATTTAATAAGGAAATCAATAATATATTTGTAAAAGTAAAATACGCATTGAATTTGAAATCTGACGGCATAATATTCTTTAGATTGGATTGCACGTTCTCCTTCTATTGACCAGGGATTCCGCTGGCGAGCGCCACTTTCGCAATTGGCGATAAAGAATAAACAATTGGCGATAAAAAAATACAATTTTCGAAAAAAAAAAATAAAGTGGCGATTTTTTTATTTTCCCCATCGGAATCCCTGATTGACCCATTCAAATATCCACCATAGACACACATCCCCTTTTTGTCCACCATGCAATGAAATTAAACATGACCCGTTATGACGACAATGGAACTACTGTGTTTGCGAGGTGTACCCACAGATCGGAGTCTGCATGGCTCACCAATGACTTTGGGAAGCGTTCTTTTTCCATAGAACGGTTGCATAAGAGTGCTAGCCGATCAAGAGCTCCAGTGGTCAAAAACACAATTTCCGTGTTGTCATGTGTAGCCGCACATAACCATTTTCCGACTCCTATGTGAGACGGGCCATGTGCTTTTGTACCCAAGAACATGCGCGATATCATGATTTATTTTTACAAAATTTACGATATTTTCCGTAAACGAGGTTGCAAGTTGACGAAATTTTCATAGCAAATGAAAATTACGCGACGTCATTTACAGAAAATATCAAGTTTCTGTAAATGTAATACTGCACACGTTCTTAGGTATGAAATCACATGGTGCGTCTCATACTATGTGATTTTGTACCTTCGGACATCTGCGTAATTTCTTGAAATACGTTTACAAAATTTACAATATTTTCAGTAAATGGCGTAAAAAGTTGACAACATTTTCAGGGTACCCTGAAAGTTTTGTCACCTTTTGACATTATTTATGAAAAAGATTGTAAATATTGCAAAAGTATTTCATGAAAATACGCAGTTGTCCGAAGGTACAAAATCACATTCAAAATAAAATTAAAAAAAAAAGAAAGTAAGCAGGCGTATTTATGGAAATAAATATAAAATAAACCGCCATGTTTAAAATTTTATTTACTGTCTACTTAAATTTATTTCCCGAAAACGCAATAGAGCGAGGTCGGGTCTGACCGGCCGTCGGCACTAACCGGCCCCCCCATCAGTAAACCCATTTAAACCTAGCTTTTACTAGCTTCCACTGCGCATATGCCGAAAGTTCCCTTCCCTGTTAGTTTTAAATTGTTGAGAATCAGCGTAGAAATTATTAGCGACACGAATTAAATCGTATTTCATAGGACATATCTAATCTAACACTTTCCTAAACATGACGCCATATGTACGTAACACTGTTGTAAACATGAAGGCAGGTTTAGCTGGTGTGTGTTCATATTCGGAAAACAAATATTTTGCGTTAATGTTTACCATATTCAAATGAAGGTAAGCGTGACGTATACAGGCGGCCGAGTAGAGCCGCAATGAAAATACCTAGTCGGCTGTGCTCGGCAACCCGCCCCATTGTAACGTTACTAGAGGTTTACAGACCGGAGGCGTACCGAATACTGGTCAGACTGCGAATGCAGACTGATCTGGCCATTCTGGGTCTTCACTGGCAGCAAATACATAACTGCTTTGTAAGATTAGTGTACGGACATAGATCTTGTGATCTAATGTAGGTAAATGTTGTTTACACAATGTTTCATTAATTGCTAACTTGAAAATACCAATGTGGCCGAGTTTGACCCGATAAAACGGCCGAGCACAGTCGACAACGGCCGAATTGACACGACTACGTATGCCCGGTAATGTTGAATGGTTGCCAAATGAATAAGCAGAATTTGGCAACTGACTTGTCAAAATGTGTAAGTCTAATCTATTTATAAATACGGGAAAATGCCAAAATCGGAACTGGGTTTGTACAGCGTGAATGTTTACGTCTTAGACGGCCGAAAACACCCGACCCCGCTCTACATAGACATGACAATGACGCTAATAGTCTAGTTGCCAAAATGTTGACCCTGCAATGTTAATTACTGTAAACTTTTTTCATGGAAATGTGTTATATATGGTTATCTGAGAAAAATTAGCTTGGTTGCTACTTGTGCAATGTTGAGCAATTCTCAGAATTCAAGATGGCCGCCGCCGCCATTTTGGAAATTTACTGATTTTCAACGTTTGATCTCGATGGCCAAGAGAGTCTTGTAATACAACTTTTCAGGGGTTTTCATGAGTGGGGAATCTATTTTTGATGATATGTCTTTGATTAAGTGCCAGTAGGCATATATATAATTGCATATTTAATTACCCCACCCACTTTATTTCAATTGAAATGCATATGTTACAATGTGTGTCTTCATACATATGTTGTGGCTCACTTAGCCGTGGATAATACACATCTGTGTACTTACGAAACGCATACTAACACTAGTTGATGTTTTTATATCAATATCACAATACACAACTATTCAATGAATATAAAAGTATACATACATACATTTACCCCATCCATACAGTTTACAGTCGTTTGAGCTCACATGTCTTCAATTCCACGTTAGATCAGCATGCTAATAATATACATGATTTATAATCATGAATTATATGTGTGTATATACGTTACTGATTGTCCGTATAAGCCACCATACACAAGTAAATCACAATGTACGATTGGACGAAGACGACAACAACAACAACAACATCAACAAGTATCTACCCCGGTTTCTGTGGGTCAGGCAGCGTATTTATTACAGAGAAATAAGACATCATGGTGAGAATTGTTATTATTAATCACATTGTTCTGCTCAGGTTGCGTTTTTCTTTGTAGATATGTCAAAATAGCAACATTGCAGACGATATATTTATGTGTCATGTGTTTCCGTGGTTATTAATAATAAAATACATTATTTTCATTTAAAATGTGCCTAAGCAGAAACAAAAGGTTATAAATTTGATAATGCAATATATTGGCGTTATGCAGCTGAGGATCCCTTGACTCAAAAAACACGAGACATCCTCTAAACATCACACCCACCAGGCTATACACCTCGAACACTACACAGGACCATACAAGCTGAAGCCACCCGTACTTCTACCGAAAGAGCTGTCTGCTGAAGAGATGTAGCTTCAGTCCTCTGCCGTCGGGTTCAGTCAGGATCGAGACGCGGCGTGGCTGTCGCAAGTCCACGAGAATGAAAAGCCAATAAGAGTGCTCAGCAGGACAGAATAGTGGACCACCCTATCCAGAAGCCCAAGACACTGGTAGTTTTCTGACGAATGATAGACTCACCACCCGCTCATCCTGATACCGTTCTGACTACGCTTGTGTATCTCGAAAAGACACAAAATACATTCGGGATGGATGCAGTACATCCACCTCTCAGTCGACCTCTAACTGTACCAGACTGCATGCCTAATCCAGTGGAACAACCCTCAGCGCTGGAACCGACTCGTACTTCACCCTGGCATGATGCACACTCCCATGAGTTTCATGGGTTGTATAGGGACAATGATGAAGGCAACTGGCGTGGAAGTTCTCACCAGTGCAGCGTTTGGTGGTATCACCAGCATCGTCAATGGAAAGGCCTGGACCAATGCTCTACGAGCATACCGTCTCATCATCACAGTGTTGTTGCAGAGCTTCTTCTCAAAAGGCGCCAAAACATACCAAGACCTGAGCAACTACCTTGATGCATGTAGAAAAGATCCGAAACCTACGCTGCTGGCGCTGATGTTCCTGCACGGAGAGCGGAATGGTGATTTTCTTCTCCAGCAGCACTGTCTCAATGCGATGCTATCGTATTTCCTCGCCGCATGTCACCACAATTATGCCCGCTACATGACCTGGTATGTACGACAGATGGAGCACCTTCCCAAGCATGCCAAAGAGGACCTACTAGCAGGCGCCAATGTCTGTCGACACTCGGACGGCGGAACCGCGGTGCCAGCCGATCAGTTTGGCGAAATGACATACATCAAGCGAGGGAAGGGTGCTGGAGGCATGAAGGGCATTTCGACGAGTGCCGAGCAAGTTGCCGTGTGGGTCAACAGTTTCAGTGTATGCGCCCATCTCGACATCGCCATTGAAGATATGTACAGTGAAACTGGAGAGGAAGAAAAGCCACATGGTGGAGCGGACGAAGAGAAGAACAAGCACAAGGAGGAAGGAGAGGGAAGAAGGAGACTGGACGAGACCAATCGGAAGAACATCGCGTCAGAGGTGGAGAAATATACTCATGAGGGTCTCAAGGAGAAGCATCCAGCTGTATATAATATCTGCAACGGCCAAGTGGCGCCCAATACAGTGAATGTTCAGGATGCTCTGGCTATCGGAAGTGAGCAGAGCGAACAGTTCTCAGCTTCGCAAAGCAATGACTTCCACACAACCATAAAGAGAAAGGTCAAAACCATGGAGGCGCTCAAGAAGGCAGTCACCGTCAAGGGAAAGGCCATATACGACATTGAGACACTGTTCAGTCGGCTGTTGGTTGTGGGAGAGCAGTGCAGCATGGAGTTTGCAGATGTTTTACAGTTCGAGCCGAGTCCAGTCTCTCCCGCCCTGATCGATGAGTACGGCTGCCTTAGGAAGGCCATGCTCCTCAAGGGTATGGGTGTCACTGTCACAAATCCACCTGATCCAGACTTGATGCTAGTTGACGCCGGACAATTGCTGTACCACGTCGTCCGGCCAGTCGCCGGCACCGCAGTATATTTGGCTGCCAGCATTGGAGCTCGAATGGCCCACTACCCTCCTGACTGTAAGACAATCGTCCTGTTTGATAGGTACGACCAAGAAGCTCCTAGCACAAAGGACCATGAGCGGACAAGAAGAGGAAGAGCTAAGGAAGTCCAGCTGACCCCGAACACCCCTCTTCCATGTCGAGAAGCTATTCTTCATAATGCCACGAACAAGGGTATGTTGAACAATATATTATGTGGCTATACGTTTCCACAAAACATCCAGCTTGTCAACAAGTTAGAATGTGACGTCACTCATGCGGAGGCGGACATTACCCTTTGCAGATACATGCTGACCGCGGCGGCAGATGGCTCCCAGACCATCCGCATCCTCAGTGACGACACTGACGTTTTTGTTCTCCTAGTGTACTGGATATCGAGGGAGCGCATCGTTTCCAGGGTTCAACTTGAAAAGTGGAATGGTGATGTCCTGGACGTCAATAAAACTGTTGAGCGGTTGGGCCCCAGAAAATTCAGCCAGCTTCTCGGTGTCCACGCGTTGTCGGACTGCGATACGGTGTCATATCCATTTAGAAAAGGAAAGCAGTCAGCGCTCAAGCTCCTAGAGCTAGACATACCCGGCCTCGATAAAGTACTCGGTCAACCTGACGCAACCCATGCTAAACTGAAGGCGACAGCAGACAGCTTCTTCCTACACATCTACGGACAAAAGAGTTGTACGTCAATGAATGAAGCACATGCCCGCTTCTATCGTGCTCGTAAGAAGCCTCCGCCACTGAAAAAACTGCCACCGACTGATGCCAACCTGCAGCTGAATGTGCTTAGAGCTCCTCAAGCATTGCTGGATGTAGTGAGCTGCAGCTGCACTGCACAGGGAAAGACATGCAGCAGCGCACGCTGTAGTTGCAACAGTGCAGGACTATAATGCACGGACTACTGTAAGTGTGAGGGGAGAGTCACCGGTTGTTGTCCGTTCACCAGCAAGCAGGTAAACATTGAAGAGGACGAAGGGTGGCTTGTTGTAGACGATGATGATGAAGACCAGTAGGTGGTTGTGACTGTTTACCAGTAATACTGTGATACTATAGTGCGTCTCCATATAAGTCATGGTGCTGTACATCAGCTGTTTTGGTTCATGGACAACTGTTATTACATTTACAACTACATTTTGCTTTCTAAACAGAGGTGTGGGTGCCATTGTGTCATCCATAAGCCAGTTCTTGCATTTTGTTTGTTAATCCATGCACATGTATATGTCTAGTCACTGAACAGTGTTATGAGTGTCACTATGGCATCCATATGCCAGTTATTGTTATACCGTTTGTTATTTCATGCCTATATATATGTCTAGTCACTGAACAGAGCAATGAGTGTCACTATGGCATCTATATGCCAGTTCTTGCTATACCGTTTGTTATTTCATGCCAATAGATATGTCTAGTCACTGAACAGAGCTATGAGTGGCACTATGGCATCCATATGACAGTTCTTGCTATACCGTTTGTTATTTGATGCCAATATATATGTCTAGTCACTGAACAGAGATATGAGTGTCAATATGCCATCCATAGACCAGTTCTTGCTATACCGTTCGTTATTTCATGCCAATATATATGAATGCCACTATGTCATCCATAGATCAGTTCTTGCTTTATTATTCGTTAATACATGCACAGTTCAATATCTAGTCACTGAACAGAGCAGAGCTATGAGTATCACTATGTCATTTCATTGTTTTCCTTCTAAAATGAGTCACCTATTTGTGTCATGCTGTATATGTATGGCACCAGTAGGCCTGTCATTTAGACCACATTTTCAATGTTAGGCAAGCCTGTAAATGTAAAGTTTATCTTTATGTATACGTATCTGTGTTATGGGCAGAAAGCCTAAAGATATTAAACTTTGTAATATTATATATTGTGTTTCATATTGTGGTTCCGTCCTCCATTCTTGGGAATAATGACAATACTTTTACCTCCGACCTCTGCTTTTACATTGACACTGTCCCTATATTGGAAAGTTACACCAAAAAATGACTTCCCCACCCTCTACAACCCCTAAAAGGAGGTATTACACGACTGGATAGGCCATCAAGATCAAAAGTTGAAAATTTGTCAAAATCCAAGATGGCGGCGGCGGCCATCTTGAATTCTGAGAATTGCTCAACATTACACAAGTAGCAACCAAGCTGAATTTTCTCCCCTAATTATATAGAACACATTTACATGAAAAAAGTTTACAGTAATTACCATTGCAGGGTCTCGTATAGTTCATATAGGGCCGGCAACTCGACTATAAATGTGACGTCTGATTTGACAAAACAGCGTGAAAATTACGCCATCTTTGTAACGTCAAACTCGTTACGTCACGTTTTCCGATAACGGAGGTTTTCCCTTGGCGCGTCACATATGTGTATCCTCCGGCAGATCCGGAAGCTAACGAGTGCCAAAGACGACCGTCCGTCCGCAGTGAGTATCGGCTACATCGGGCTGGCCTTCCTGGTGGTGACCTTGGGCACGGTGTTCCTGCTCGACCTGACCACCATCGTGCAGGATCTACATCTGCTCAGAGACAACCTGAGGGCCGTCTTTGAGGTCTGACTGCCCATATTGGTGGTGTGGGCCGCCAGCTGATATAAATGTTCTCGTGATATATGAGACACGCCATGCGATTTTGTAACTTCGGACATCTGCGTAATTTTATGAAATAAGTTGACAAAATTCACAATATTTTCCATAAGTGGCGTCAAAAGTTGACAACATTTTTAGAGTACATCATGTACTCTGAAAATGTTGTCAACTTTTGACGCCACTTACGGAAAATATTATCAATTTTGTCCGAATTGTGTACTCTGAATGAAAATTTGTCAACTTTTGACTTTATTTATGAAAAATATTGTAAATTTTGTAAATATATTTAATGAAATGACCACACCTCTACTGACGCTTGTAAATCCGGCATCGGGACACTTAGTCATATCATATAGAGATATCATAGGGTCTCAGTTTCTAGTCTTATCCGAAAGTCTAGTTGGATGGAAATACTATGAAAGTATTTGTTCATGCATAGGGCGAGATTGAACTCACAGCCTTTGGTAATGAAGTCCAATTCTCTATACACTAGACTATCAAGCCACCCGATATCTCCAAGGAAATGCACACGATGGACATTCAATTTGGAGGTTACAAATGTGTTTGTTTTGCACAAGAAATTTCATATTGTAATTGAAGGTGTCAGTGGATTTGATGTATTGGTGTTTAATGGCCTATCATCAGCTAAGGTCATTTAAGGCTAGGCCAACAAGTTCAATCCCGTATTTAACATTCTGCTAAATTGGGGGGTGAATCCCAAAATCAGAAAGGAATATTTACATTCAAGAAATATATATTCAGCCCTGAAATTAGAACAACCATACCACAACAGTCACTATGAGGGAGCTAACCCCCCTCATGGAGTTTGCCCACGTCTTCCACTGACCGATTCAATATAGGAATGAATGGCCGGAAGGCCTCGTCCAGTATTCCCGTGACTTTTCTAAGTTTATATCCCTGATAAATTACACAAAAAGGCCATTCATTCCTTATAATTCCAGCATTTGAAATAAATTCATGAAGAAAATGTGTTTATTTTGAGACGGCAGCCATTTGTTTACATCGACAGCACTGACAGCGCACCTGTAGAAAGTAGTTCGGCGTGGGAGTTTACTGGGATATAAATTGTGGACAGAGACTTGCTACGGGCCAATCAAATGTTAGGGAATTGTGTAAATATTTTTGTGCTGGAATTATTTGTTATTAAACGTATAGTGCAATAAAAGGATTGTGAACATAATCTGTGAGGAGTATTATTAGCTTTACAATTGTACTTCATATGTTCAAATGATGATGTGCTTATGCAATAATGGATGTGACTATGATAAACTGTTATTAAAGTTCTGTATGTTGAAGAGATCATTATTCACAACTGCTTGAACATTTCTGAGAAGTTCTTGACAAAAACATCAAAATTTTCCCCCATAATTATCTGCGAACAAGAAATGTTGACTGTCGGCACAAGAATGCAACCCCCCCCCCCGCCCCCACCATAGCAGATTGGATAAACTGTGGCAAGGTTAATTAAACAAAGTGATAAGTATTCACAAGCACATTTATGAAGGTCAAAAGGTCAAGGTCATATTAAGCACAGTGTGGCATTTATCCACAAGTATGATGTATTGAAATAGTAAAGTCATCCATCAAGGGACATTGAAGTTATGACAGAAATGAGAAACTCCGGCGAATAAAGTTGTGAATGTCAAAAGGTCAAGCTCATATTAAGGGCAGCATGGATGTGTGGCATTTGTCCACTAGTATGATGTTTTGAAATATTGAAGTAATCTATCAAGGTATATATAAGTTATGACAGAATTGAAAATTCCTGGCAAACTTCTTAAAGCTACATGCCCACTCAGTAGGCACACATTGTTCTTTACAGGAATTAAATAAGTGTATAATTGTGTCACTATTCCACCAGTTAAATTATAGTGCCCGCTATACATATATAATCAGTTAGTAATATTTATTTTACTGATAGTGACGCGCGGTGGTATCATGTTATTTTCATATGCAAATGAGGCATGACATTTTTCAATTATTTATACTAATTAAATGCGTCACCTGAAAAATTAATATTTTCGACAGACTATAAAGTATGAGCATTGCACATCAGAAAATAAATACAGAGAATGAATAGTAATGTCCGTTAACATTTTAGGGAAAGACGGTTATCGCCCCTGATATCAGTGTGGAAATTTAGGTCCGATATAAAATGTATATTAATGCCACTCAATACGTGGGGTAATGGTGAATGAATATTTATTTTGCCAGAAAATGTCTCAGATGATGTCTCTGATAAAAAAGAATATTTTGTACCTACTGAGTGGGCATGTACCTTTAATGTGTGAAAAAGATAGATTTTGCGACCAGTGTAAATCCAGATAAGCATGTGCATCCCACATCAGTATTTATCAGTCGTGGTCCCTCTTTGGGCGCAAAATGTCACAGTGCGAGAAAGATGCACACCGGAATCGAACCGGGGACCCTCTTGTTTATCGTACCATCGCTCTAACCGACTGAACTAACCGGGCGCAGATACACTTTCACACACGGTGACAAACTTCCACACAAAATCGAAATTATATATAATCAGATACAATAATACAACACGAATTGTGACCTATGACATACAGAAAAGTCATCTTCACTTTGTACGGGCTGCCGGCCGAGGAAAGGTACGTTAGGACCAGGGGGCCGTTTCACTATACTTCATACGACTAAAATGTTCGCAAGTGCAAATTTAGGATCGTCTGGAAATTTCAATTGCTATTCAATTACATATGCAGCCTATGCTCAATAAATGTAAATCCAATAATAGTTTACAAGAAAACATTGCTAATGTGAAATTTACAGATATACATAATTTTGCACTTACGAACATTTTAGTCGTACCAAGTTTAGTGAAACGGGCCCCTGCAGTTAATGGATATGTCAGTCTTGGTGCACACTGATACAGAATGATCGGAATCGAATGATATTTAGCCCTGGCAGTTAGCCTATATCAGTGACTGAATGACGAACAGTATAGGCCCTGATAAGACTGTGCATATGCATATGATCTGGGGCTAGACTGGCCCCATGTGTCGTTACGGTACCTTTTCTCAGACGTAGGCCCATAAAGTTTATTTGTAATTCATGCAACACAACGCCTATTTAATAAGGCATGCCCATAACACTACATGTATGTAACAATATGAAAAGGTATAACAGGCCAGTTTTACGTTATTGAACGAGAGAATCTACATAAACTGACAGAATGTGGCGGCTGGCAACTTGGCGGGATATTACAATTACGGTTGACCCATATGTGAGACAAACCATGTGATTTTTAACCTGAGAAGATGTACGATATAGTTTGTAAACGATGCAGAAATTGGACAATAGAATTCCGCATTTGCTCTGAAATTCTTGTCAACTTTCAACACCATTTATAGACAATATCAGTTGTTTCTGTAAATATTTTCTGTGAAAAATCGCAAATCTTCCTTTTAAAGAACAAAATCAAATGGCCCGTCTGACATGTGGTTATACCAGGGTTCCCACTCTTTTGGGAAGACCAAATTCCATGACTTTTCCATGACTTTCAAGGACCTGTTTTCAAAATTCAAGGACCCATCTTTGCATGGATGATGCTGATGAAACGGTGTCGAGCCTGGAATACACTTGTGTTGGGGAGAGAAGTTACTTCTCTCCCCAACACAAGTGTATTCCAGGCTGGACACCGTTTCATGTAGTACTTCAGTTCTGAATTTACAAAATCCCGATTTGGTGCCAGGTGCCCTTACCACATCAAATCGTTTGGCTCGAAATCACGAAATTGCATTGAACTTTGCTCAACACCACCAATAATTGGACTGGAATCCAAATTCCATGACTTTCAATGACCTTTTCAGGAAAAAGAGCCAAATTCCATGACTTTCCAGGCCTGGAATCCATTTTTCCAAATTCTATGACTTTCCAGGAATTTAAGGACCAGTGGGAACCCTGTCTAAGATATAGGTGTTTGGCCATTCATTAAACAAGCCACCGATCCACCATGACAACAGTTGGTTGTGGAAATGTTGCCTACTGTAGTTCTTGATCAGTCAGCACGTCCACGCAGCTGATCTGGAGCTACAAACTAGGTAAGCCCATTTGTGTGATGAAACGAGATATGACTTTCAAACCAAGGTTTTACATCCATTTTCACACTAGATGTTTCTTGTTATAAGTTGGAGCAGATTTTGATGGTAAATATGTGTAGCTTGCACCAATACAATACTTTAAACATATTGTTGCTACATGTTGTTTTTATATGTTATCTCCCTTGACACAGCATAACGATCATGCAATGCCTAAATACGACCAAGAAAATAGTGCCCTGTGCCAACTTATCCTATGGCGTTTTGGTCCGTCTTGCTTCGTATCTAAAACTCTACATATACTATTCTCTATTGTTTTCACAGTTTTGTACTCAGTTTATCAGTTAAATTAGGGAAAATACGAATCAAGACATTTCGTGCCTATTTAGTTCTCACAGTTAGGTACAGTGAAAAGTTGGCCGCCAGTTTCAAACAGTAATTTATTCTTGAGGAAAACGTACGTATGTGAATGGGTTTGCACAATCACAGTACATTTGCCTCTGGATGATGATTGAGACAATATGCAACTTTCAGTCTCTATTTCCGCAAGTGATCAGTTTTTGTGGAGACAACATATTGCAGTACTTTCAGTACTTTGATTAAAGCATAGCAACCATATCAAAGAAGTGTGAATAAATTATTTCCCTTTCTGATTGACTTTGACACTTGTCTGGAACGACTGCCACCAATATTTGACAAAACAATATGGCTGTGACTACATGTATAGTCTGTTTCACGAAAGCTGCCCAAATTTTACGGCCATATAAACATTCATAATTTTTTTTGGAAATTGACTCCGAAACCTAGCAAGATAGCTTGGAAATGATCTAATTAAGAAAACAAAAGTTAAATTTTAAAAATCGGTCCAGTATTTCTGAAATTCTAAACAATTTCCCCTTGTTAAATCCCCATAGACATCTTCACTCCGTGAAGATGTCTATGGGGATTTAACATGGGGAAATTTTGTTTTCGCAATAAAATCAATATTTGACCAAATTTCACGAAATAAAAAGAAGGCTTATTCTTAAATTTTCCTTTAATTTAATATTATCAGAAAAAATATGGTTTTTGAATTGTTTATATGGCCGTAAAATTTTGGCAGCTTTCGTGAAACAGACTATAATTACATGCAGCAGAATTACAACTACTGTCTATTTCACGAACCTGTTCTTTCTTTTCTTTAGCTTATATTTAAAGGCGGCACTGGCTCTAGGACCTTGCATGCCGTCTCCCAAGAATGGGAGAAAGAATGGAGGTAGAGATTTTTTGAGAAGCCGGTAATTCGTATTTACAGAGCAACTACGAATTATCGGTACCCATTTACAGCTGGGTGAACTGGAGCAGTGTGGATAAAGTGTCTTGCTCAGGACACAACGCACGCCGCTAGTCAGGCTCGAACCCACGACCCTTGGATCAGTAGTCCGACACACTAACCATTACGCCACGGCGCTCCACTTCACGAACCTGCCCAAATTTTATGGCTATATACATGCAAAATCAATATTTCTTTTTGATAATATAATATAAAGTGCCTTCATTTTATTCGTGAAATTTTATGTAATATTCATTTTATTGCGAAAAATCTCCCCATGTTAAATCTCCATAGACATCTTCACAGAGAGTGAAGATGTCTATGGGGATTTAATATGCGTGACTTTTTATCAAATTTATTTTTATTTTTTTTGCATTGTTTATATATCCGTAACATTTGGGCAGGTTTCGTGAAACAGACAGTACATGTACACATCATCACATGGACAGGATCTCACGGATATCTCAGAATCCTGTTAACAAATTGAAACCTTTCACAACATTTTGATAAGCAAATAAATGCATGGCGATCAGACTTACAATTACAGAGGCAACAGGTACTCACAAACTTTAATACAGGCACAGATAACTTAATGAATGTGTTAAGCATGGATGGACAGAAATGCGAGAATTATCTACACCTCGATACACGAAACCTAGTGATGTATGTGCGTGTATATGCAGATATTACTCCTGTAATAGACACACAAGTAGCCCCTCGTTTTGTCGGAAACACAGACAACAGAACGGAATGACAATTATTTTCCCTTTGTATACCAAGGTTATAACAACGCATATGTGGCTGTGACTGGAGTCATGAAGCTTATGAGTTTTGCAACCAGTTTATCCTCAAATCATCACTTACATCCAGTCAGATCAGGATCTGCACTGTTCGCCATTCTGAATATTTACAATAACAAAACTATATATTCAGCCCTGAAATCAGAATAATCCTGATCTGATGCCAGGTCCTCGCCACACCAAAATCACTTGGCCCCACCCAAAAGCAGTAGGATCAGTAATAATCTTACTACTTTTATAATGGGCAATAACCCAATTCAACTCCCAGTTAACAAAAGAGCCAAAGATAAAAACGTACCTAAGGGCCAAACCAGTATAGCAAGCAATATAGATCGTAATCAGGCTAAAGCAGTAATATAAGTCCGCTATTTGATCAGGAACTACACTGGTCACTAATCACATACGCCCTATTTCTCCAGTCAGACACATGTATGTGCCCATTTCAGACATGAAACACAAACATGTGTGATCAATGTATAAACTAGTCATGCTAATAAGACCAGGGCTCCAGATAAGGAATTAGTAACTGAGTATTGTCACTCCATCATTTCTGAAGCAATTGGGTATTTCAAAATTTTAATCGGGTAAAATAAAATCACACTACTGTTTACACATCAACAGACAGCAATTATTGAATAATTTGCTTCGAAATGAAAACATGTCTTGGCATCTCATTAGAATTGTCTCAATGGAGACAATTCTAATGAAATACCAAGATGTGTTTTCGTGATACTCACTACTTCTGATTTCAATTGGGTATTTGGCAATTTTAATTGGGTATTTAAGCAAATACGCAGATTATCTGGAGCTCTGTAAGACCACCATTCAACACTGGTGTTGGTGACGTCTTTGTTTCTTGCTGGAGAGATTTACAGCACAGTAAGAACAGCATTGTGTCTCGGGAATATCACGTGTCTTCAGTCCCATTCTTCTCCGCTTCCATTTTCTTCAATAGTGCATAATAGTCTCGGACTTTTATTTTCTTCGGAATAATATCTGTAACAAGAGCGCCAGAGGTCACAATATACGCAGGGATTCCGCTGGCGATCGCCACTTTCGTAACTGGCGATAATTTTTTTTTTCGAAATTGGCGATTGTTTTATTTTCCCCAGCAGAATCCCTGTATACGCCCTTCGAGGCATGATCAGTGAAGCAAAAAGTATGTCTCGGTCACATATTAAGGTCAAATACTATGTCGCTTGCTGATGTACATCATTAGCTGAGTGGTATGTGCATGTATACTAGGTATGAAGTAAATCGCCTAAAAACTATTTATATAAGTAGTAAACAAGAAACGAGGCAAAGCCACGAAGGCCAGGTCTTTTCCAAGCATAGACACTTGGATAACATAATTATACGCACTTTTTGTAGACTAGATGGCCATGGCCTGCATGTCGCGCCTTGGGGCGAGGCATGGACACTAAACAAATAGATATAGTAGATGGAAAAACTTTAACGAAAAAACTTTAACCGGACACACGGACGTACGGACGTACGGATGGACGTATGCCAAAATGCCGACGATATCGCGCTTTCCGCAAGCGGGTGCGACAATGATGATAAACACCCATGTGAAGTATCAAGGTATTGGGTGAAGCAGTTGCAGAGATATAGTGCACGAAAAAACTTTAACAAAAGAATTCAAATAATCTGACCTTGACATTGGGCACAGGGGCAGCACGGTTGGAGGGTAGAATGAAAATATGGATGATGATAAACACCCAAGTGAAGTTTCAAGGTAATGGGTGAAGCAGTTGCAGAGATATAGTATAACGAAAAACTTTTAACCAAAAAACTTTAACCAGACGTACGTTAAAAAGTTAACGTTGAAAATGGCTAAGTCAATTACGTAGAAATAATAGGTGAAGGTAAAAAAATGGTCACATGTTGGATGGTTGTATGTGGTAGGCACCCCTTGGTTATGAAGCTGTGAAAGTTTGGTGGTCCTAGGTGGTACAGTACCAAAGAAATGGACTTAAACACAAAAACTTAACGTAAACGCGAAAACTTAACATTGAAAATGGCTAAGTCGACTGCGCGGAAAAAATGGGTCAAGTTAAAAAAAAAGTAACATGTTGGATAGTGATATGTGGTGGGCACCCCTTGATTATGAAGCTGTGAAAGTTTGGTGGTCCTAGGTGGTACAGTACCAAAGAAATGGACTTAAACACGAAAACTTTACATTGTAAACGCGAAAACTTAACATTGAAAATGGCTAAGTCGACTGCGCGGAAAAAATGGGTCAAGTTAAAAACAAGAAACGAGGCAAAGCCACGAAGGCCAGGTCTTTTCCAAGCATAGACACTTGGATAACATAATTATACACACTTTTTGTAGACTAGATGGCCGTGGGCTGCATGTCGCGCCTTGGGGCGAGGCATGGACACTAAAAAAATAGATATAGTAGATGGAAAAACTTTAACGAAAAAACTTTAACCGGACACACGGACGTACGGACGGACGTTTTCCCAACGAATGCCAAAATGCCGACGATATCGCGCTTTCTGCAAGCGGGTGCGACAATGATGATAAACACCCATGTGAAGTATCAAGGTAATGGGTGAAGCAGTTTCAGAGATATAGTACACAAAAAAACTTTAACAAAACAATTCAAAGTAATTTGACCTTGACATTGGGCACAGGGGCCGCATGGTTGGGGGGTAGAATGAAAATATGGATGATGATAAACACCCATGTGAAGTTTCAAGGTAATGGGCGAAGCAGTTGCAGAGATATAGTATAACGAAAAACTTTTAACCAACCAAAAAACTTTAACCAGACGTACGTTAAAAAGTTAACGTTGAAAATGGCTAAGTCAATTAAATAGAAATAATAGGTGAAGGTAAAAAAAATGGTCACATGTTGGATAGTTTTATGTGGTAGGCACCCCTTGGTTATGAAGCTGTGAAAGTTTGGTGGTCCTAGGTGGTACAGTAACAAAGAAATGGACTCAAACACAAAAACTTAACATTGTAAACGCGAAAACTTAACATTGAAAATGGCTAAGTTGACTGTGCGGAAAAAATGGGTCAAGTTAAAAACAAGAAACGAGGCAAAGCCACGAAGGCCAGGTTTTTTCCAAGCATGGACACTTGGATAACATAATTATACCCACTTTTTGTAGACTAGATGGCCGTGGCCTGCATGTCGCGCCTTGGGGCGAGGCATGGACACTAACAAAATAGATATAGTAGATGGAAAAACTTTAACGAAAAAACTTTAACCGGACACACGGACGGACGGACGTTTGCCAAAATGCGGACGATATCGCGCTTTCCGCAAGCGGGTGCGACAATGATGATAAACACATGTGAAGTATGAAGGTAATGGGTGAAGCAGTTGCAGAGATATAGTACAGGAAAAAACTTAAACAAATAAATTCAAAGTAATTTGACCTTGACATTGCGCACAGGTGCCGCACGGTTGGGTGTTAGAATGAAAATATGGACGATGATAAACACCCATGTGAAGTTTCAAGGTAATGGGCGAAGCAGTTGCAGAGATATAGTATAACGAAAAAGTTTTAACCAAAAAATTTAACAAGACGTACGTTAAAAAGTTAACGTTGAAAATGGCTAAGTCAATTAAGTAGAAATAATAGGTGAAGGTAAAAAAATTGTCACATGTTGGATAGTTGTATGTGGTAGGCACCCCTTGGTTATGAAGCTGTGAAAGTTTGGTGGTCCTAGGTGGTACAGTACCAAAGAAATGGACTTAAACACGAAAACTTAACATTGTAAACGCGAAAACTTAACATTGAAAATGGCTAAGTCGACTGCGCGGAAAAAATGGGTGAAGTTAAAAAACAAGAAACGAGGCAAAGCCACGAAGGCCAGGTTTTTTCCAAGCATAGACACTTGGATAACATAATTATACCCACTTTTTGTAGACTAGATGGCCGTGGCCTGCATGTCACGCCTTGGGGCGAGGCATGGACACTAAAAAAATTGATATAGTAGATGGAAAAACTTTAACCAAAAAACTTTAACCGGACACACGGACGAACGGACGGACGTATGCCAAAATGCTGACGATATCGCGCTTTCTGCAAGCAGGTGTGACAATGATGATAAACACCCATGTGAAGTATCGAGGTATTGGGTGAAGCAGTTGCAGAGATATAGTACACGAAAAAACTTTAACAAAAAAATTCAAAGTAATTTGAGCTTGACATTGGGCACAGGATCGCGCTTTCCGCAAGCAGGTGCAACAATGATGATAAACACCCATGTGAAGTATCAAGGTATTGGGTGAAGCAGTTACAGAGATATAGTACACGAAAAAACTTTAACAAAAAAATTCAAAGTAATTTGACCTTGACATTGGGTACAGGATCACGCTTTCCGCAAGCAGGTGCGACAATGATGATAAACACCCCTGTGAAGTATCAAGGTATTGGGTGAAGCAGTTGCAGAGATATACCGGTAGTACACGAAAAAACTTTAACAAAAAAATTCAAAGTAATTTGACCTTGACATTGGGCACAGGATCGCGCTTTCCGCAAGCAGGTGCGACAATGATGATATACACCCATGTGAAGTATCAAGGTATTGGGTGAAGCAGTTGCAGAGATATAGTACACAAAAAAACTTTAACAAAAACATTCAAAGTAATTTGACCTTCACATTGGGCACAGGGGCCGCACGGTTGGGGGTTAGAATGAAAATATGGATGATGATAAACACCCATGTGAAGTTTCAAGGTAATGGGCGAAGCAGTTGCAGAGAAAAAGTTTTAACCAAAAAACTCTAACCAGACGTATGTTAAAAAGTTAACGTTGAAAGTCAATTACGTAGAAATAATAGGTGAAGGTAAGAAAATTGTCACATGTTGGATAGTTGTATGTGGTAGACACCCCTTGGTTATGAAGCTGTAAACGCTGTATACATTGTAAACGCGAAAACTTAACATTGAAAATGGCTAAGTCGACTGCGCGGAAAAAATGGGTGAAGTTAAAAAAAAAAGTAACATGTTGGATAGTGATATGTGATGGGTACCCCTTGATTATGAAGCTGTGAAAGTTTGGTGGTCCTCGGTGGTACAGTACGAAAGAAATGGACTTAAACACGAAAACTTAACATTGTAAACGCGAAAACTTAACATTGAAAATGGCTAAGTCGATTACGCGGAAAAAATGGGTGAAGTTAAAAAAAAAAATAACATGTTGGATAGTGATATGTGGTGGGCACCCCTTGATTATGAAGCTGTGAAAGTTTGGTGGTCCTAGGTGGTACAGTAACAAAGAAATGGACTCAAACACAAAAACTTAACATTGATTGTGGACGCCGCCCGCGCCCGTCCCGCCCACCCGGCTTTCGCCAATCCAATAGCCTGGATTTTTTTTTTTTTTTTTCAAAAAACCTGGCTAAAAAAGTAACATGTTGGATAGTAATATGTGGTGGGCACCCCTTGATTATGAAGCTGTGAAAGTTTGGTGGTCCTAGGTGGTACAGTAACGAAGAAATGGACTCAAACACGAAAACTTAACATTGAAAATGGCTAAGTCGACTGCGCGGAAAAAATGGGTCAAGTTAAAAATAAAGTAACATGTTGGATAGTGATATGTGGTGGGCACCCCTTGATTATGAAGCTGTGAAAGTTTGGTGGTCCTAGGTGGTACAGTAACAAAGAAATGGACTCAAACACGAAAACTTAACATTGATTGTGGACGCCGCCCGCCGCCCGCCGCCCGCCACCCGCCGCCGCCCGGCTTTCGCCAATCCAATAGCCTGGATTTTTTTTTTAAAAACCTGGCTAATAAAAACAATCATAAAGTTTGATTTTCCAAGTCGTAAAATAGGGATCGGAGGTGCATCTAAAATGTTCATGTCACACACTGCAGCACTAAGATGGTTGTCAGTGAACTTGTCACATTATTTGCCTACCAAATATGAATTAGATCAGTGGAAAATTGTAGACTAGTTTGTTGTAAATGTCAAAAGTGGGAATCTGAGTGGAAAAAGGGTGATAACTCGGTGGGGCTCAGTGGTGGAGTGGATGTACATATTACACAGTGCAGCATTTGGTGGTGGTCAAGCATGCTAACTGTAAGTATGAATTGACCAATGGAAAAATGTAGGACAAGTTCACGAAAATAATTTTAATCTAAATTTGTGGATGTGACTGAAGAAATGGGGCCAATGGAATTTACAATCAGTGTAGTCCCAGATCCGCAGTCTGATCAGGACCTGCGCTGTTCGCCATTCAGCCAGTGAACCATATGACATGGTCCGAACAAACAGTATAGGTCGTTAACAAACTACTGGAGGAAGATAGCAAATCAGAACAAAGACTCGTCATTGAAGCCATAAGCCCCATTTCTCCAGTCACAGCCACATTAATACTGGAAAATTGGATCATTGTCCATTATTGATCTGTCTGTATTTGATCAATATGCAACTGGTTACCAGAAGCAACTAGGTTGGTCAGTAAGCGAGGCTTACGGAATACCACCCCCCCCCTTAAATATGTAAAAACAATCCAACAAACGTGAATTTGTCACAGGGTGGTAGAGGTCCATTGGAGCAATGCGTGTGTGAAATTTGAAGCAGATCCAAGCAAGGAAATAGAAGTTATAACCGATTTCTCTGATGTTAAGTTTTGTAAAGATACTAAGTATGTGACCTTGATCTAAGAACCTTGACCTAAGAAGTTATAACATATTTTTCTGATGTTAAGTTTAGTGACGGACGGACGCACAGACGCACGCACACACGGACGGACAACCTGACTTCAGTATACTCCCCCACAACTCGTTGCGGGGGGCGGGTATAATAAAGAATACATGTAATGGTACCTTGTAAAAACTGCAGCGTATCTATTGAGTCGACAATCTCGGCTATGTCGTTATATGCGAGTGATGTCTTGTCTGTACCCTGCTCCAACGAAACCTGTGACAGGCTCTGGATAAACATTTCCTGAAATAAACAATCAACGGAATCAGTTTAACACAATATATTGAATGTGTCGATTGTTTACGGCAGGGTTTTCCCTCCGTAACATTTCTTGTTACATAAGAATAAAACTTTGAATCGCGATAGCTGGATACTTGATATTTGGTATGTCGTTTCGTTATGGTGGGTAGATGTGAGAAGTGAATTTTGATTTGACTCCAGTGTCATGGATCATCACCTGTTTTTGAACTTTGAATTTCACAATTTTGCCTTATAAGGAATTAAATTAATTGGGTTTAACGTCCCAGTAACAGCTATGGTCATATAGGGACGGGCCCACAGTTTAAAGTCTCATCCAACGGACCAGTGGGATGGAAATACTATGAAAGTATTTGTCATTTCCTAGTGGTTTTGAACTCGCAACCTTCAGTATTCAAGTCCTATGATTCTACCCCTTAAACAATGCACATCCGCAGAAGAAGTAAAACTTTTATATTTGAATAGTTGGAGACTTTGTATTTCGGTATGTGGCTTTCTTATGGCATGTAGATGTGCAATGTGAATTTCGATACTTTTTTTTATTCGACCCCATGTGGCATGGTACATCTCCCACTTTCTGATTTAGAAATTGGAAAGATCAAGTACATTACGATGGTGTGCCATCGACTTTTGTCTAGTATAACTAGATTGGTCAGTAAGCGAGGCTTACGGAATACCCCCATAAATATGTAAAAAAAAATCCAAGTGTGTGGGCTTGTGACCTTGACTCTGGGCTTAGCAGGGGCCGCACCAACGTGAATTTGTCACAGGGTGGTAGAGGTCCATTGGAGCAATGTGTGTGTGAAATGTGAAGCAGATCCGAGCAAGGAAATAGAAGTTATAACCGATTTCTCTGATGTTAAGTATGTGACCTTGACCTCGAGATCAGAGGGGGTTAGACGGTCGTAGATTTGTCACAGCATGATAGTACAACCTTAGAGGAATGCACGAGTGAAATATTAAGAATTTTCAATAAAGGAAATAGAAGTTATAACTTATTTCTCTGATGTTATGTTTTGTAAATAAACCACGTATTTGACCTTGACATTGTGGAGGGGGGGGTGGGGGGGTGGACGTTGGAAGGTCGTGGATTTGGTAAAACATGGTAGTAGAGCATTACAGGAATGCATGTGTGAAATATTAAGCATTTTAGATGAAGGAAATAGAAGTTATAACATATTTCTCTGATGTTAAGTTTTGTAAAGAGACTAAGTATTTAACCTTGACATTGGGATCAGCGGGTGTTGGACGGTCGTGGATTTAGATCTCGCTTGTCAGGTGGTAAAGTTATGTTGTTGTAGACAAGAAACCCAACAGTTGTCAAACTCAATTATCACCTAGTTACGTGGGTAATGTGTAGATGGCGGCTGCGCTGCCGCCTTGCGCAACAATATATATATATATATATATCGATACTGTTCTCGACAGGTGTGATGGCAAATTGCTTTGATCAAGCGCACGTAAAAACAAGAGGCCCAAATGGGCCTGTATCGCTCACCTAAAAGCCTCCATAGTGGTCATCTTGACCAAGACTCCTCGGGCCATGACCATTTTTGACCCAGAGGCCACCATATGAACAAATCTGAATCAGCGTTAACTATCAATCATTCATACAAAGTTTCGTCGAAATCGGCCTGGCGATTTGTGAGAAGAATTTTTTTGACAATTTGACCTACTTTTCAACGGCGGACATCTTGGATTTGGTGATGACCTCCATTTTGACCAAAATAAACAGGCTTCACCAACAAACCATTTCAGTTAAGTTTGGTCAATATCGGCCAAGCAGTTCACAAGAAGAAGTCCTTTGAAATCTTTAGTAAAAGAACAACCTTTTGACCTGTCGGTGGCCATCTTGGATGACGTAATCATCTGATTTTGGCAAAACATGCTCCAGAGTGATCGTCTCGTCGATACCTTGGATTGGATATATTATATGACCACATTCGGTCAAAAATATAATTTGACCCCTAGTTGACCCCTCGGGCCACGCCCATTTTTGACCCAGGTGCCACCATATGAACAAATCTGAAACAGCGTTAAATATCAATCATTCACACCAAGTTTCGTCGAAATCAGCCTGGAGGTTTGTGAGAAGAAGATTTTTTTGACAATTTGACCTACTTTTCAACGGCGGACATCTTGGATTTGGTGATGACCTCCATTTTAACAAAAATGGACAGGCTTCACCCACAGACCATTACAGTTAAGTTTGGCCAATATCAGCCAAGCAGTTCACAAGAAGAATACGTTTGAAATCTTTAGTAAAGAACAACTTTTTTTTTTTACCTTTCGGTGGCCATCTTGGATGACAAAATCATCTGATTTAGACAAAAAAATAAAAATGCTCCAGAGTGATCGACTAGTCGATACCTTCGATGTGATATATATGACCATATTCGAGCAAAAATATAATTTGACCCCTAGTTGACCCCTCGGGCCACGCCCATTTTTGACCCAGGGGCCACCATATGAACAAATCTGAAACAGCGCTAACTATCGATCATTCATACCCAGTATCGTCGAAATCGGCCTGGCGGTTCGTGAGAAGAAGATTTTTTAAGAATTTGACCTACTTCTCAACGGCGGCCATCTTGGATTTGGTGATGACCTCCATTTTAACATTATGCAAATTGGTGGCCGCCATTACCGAAAATCCTATTTTTATGCCCCCGCTACCGAAAGGTACGGGACCATATAGTGCTACCGGCGTCCGTCCGTCCCGTCCGTCCGTCCCGATATTATTTAGTAACTTCTACATGGCTTCACATATTATGTCAATATTTATACACGTGATACATATGAACATGCCTTACACACTCGACCCCCCAGTACTTCGACCTTGACCTTTGGCCTTGACCTTTTCCACTTTAAATGTTTGCTTGGCACTTTGGGACAAATCTACATGCACGTTTCTCAATCCTACACTAACTTCTCAATACTTTTGCCAATCGCTTAAATATTTATACACATGATACATATGAACATGCCCTACACACTCTACCACCCAGTACTTCGACCTTCACCTTTGACCTTGACCTTTTCTACTTTAAATGTTTACTTAGCACTTTGGGACAAATCTACATGCACGTTTCTCAATCCTACAATAACTTCTCAATACTTTTGCCAATCGCTTAAATATTTATACACATGATACATATGAACATGCCCTACACACTCCACCACCCAGTACTTCGACCTTCACCTTTGACCTTCACCTTTTCTACTTTAAATGTTTACTTAGCACTTTGGGACAAATGTACGTGCACGTTTCTCAATCCTACAATAACTTCTCAATACTTTTGCCAATCGCTTAAATATTTATACACATGATACATATGAACATGCCCTACACACTCCACCACCCAGTACTTCGACCTTGACCTTTGACCTTCACCTTTTCTACTTTAAATGTTTACTTAGCACTTTGGGACAAATCTACGCGCACGTTTCTCAATCCTACAATAACTTCTCAATACTTTTGCCAATCGCTTAAATATTTATACACATGAAACATATGAACATGCTTTACACACTCCACCACCCATTACTTCGACCTTCACCTTTGACCTTCACCTTTTCCACTTTAATTGTTTACTTGCCACTTTGGGACAAATCTACGTGCGCGTTTCTCAATCCTACACTAACTTTCACACACGCATTGCTCCAATGGTCCTCTACCGCCCTGTGACAAATCCACATTCGTCCTGCCCCCGCTAAGCACAGGGTCAAGGTCACAGACTTGGTGCGTTTGAAACCTTAACATTCAGTTAAATGGCTTATAATTTGTGTTTCCTTGCTCGGATCTGCTTCACATTTCACACACGCATTGCTACAATGGTCCTCTACCACCCTGTGACAAATCCACATTCGTCCCGCCCCCACTAAGCCCAGGGTCAAGGTGCGTTCAAAACCTTAACGCTCGGGTAAATGGCTTATAATCAAATATGCCTCGTTTTCTTTGGCTGCCAGCGGGGGCATTCGTGCGCCGACAGGCCACATTTCTAGTCTTTTATAGCTCTGCAACCATTTATAATAAATTCACAAAAATGGTTTTCAGACCCATGTTTTCCTGGTCTAGGATTTCGATTCATGCATTCATAAAGTGACTACATGCAAATATTTAAAATATTTTATTTCTTTTTGGCAGTTTGAATCCTTTCTGCGAGTATTATTAGTGGCCACCAATACGTAAAACACAATCTTTGTAGCTCTGCAGCAGCGGGTGGTTGATTGGGAGCATGCGACGGGTAATTTAACGGTGGGGTTCATCCTTACCTGATTCTGCCCTTGTATGCGAGAGTTGAATCTGGTTATAATTATAAGAGTAGTAGGATGATGGCTAATTATATTACTTTTAGGGGATGTGATTAAGCAAGCTCCATCACAGACATGGCAGTTCCGAGATTATCAAACTTCTACACAATCACGGATAGTATCATATGATGAGGTGATAAGGCAAAATTTGTGGGCGACAGCAGTGGTGATCTACATCAGGCAATCGGTTTGATGAGAAGTGTGGGACCAATCTTCGGGTGGTTTGACAATGTTGATCTTCTGGTTTCAATTCCCAATGGACGTAAAGAGACACATGTCATGGCTCAGGAATTCCAACAGCATCCCGCTGGCATCGTAGAACTGGATAGTGCGATCGACCTGGAGTTATGAATCTTGTGATCCCATGACTGCGGAAGACCGTTGCACACTCTCTTAGGACCAATAACAGCCAGTCTGTACCACTTCAGAACTATACTGGCCCAAAGAAGGTTAACCTTCCTGCAATTTCTATTTCTTCAGGAATCACATACACAAATGCATGTGCCAGGGCAGTCTTGTTGCTGTAGAGCTCAAGGACGCCCAGTGGCTGAATTCACTTCCGTCAGAACATAGCCTGGAGTGGTACGGCTTCAACAACCAATTGGCCAGGGACCAAGTGCCACCCGCAACAAAGCCAGCAACTGTGTACCTGTTTGTCCCGCTCATAGATGCACCACCAGCTCACCCTGATACCGTCATCACATCACTGCTATACCCTACGTGACCTAGGCATGACGTATGCAAATCTTTCCATTGGTATGTAATTGTACATGGTTGCCCAACAGATCAAATGGTGGGAGCCGACTAGGTTTGACGATGTGATTCTTCGTCCAGGGGCAATGCACACTATTATGTATTTTTTGGATTCCACTGTGACACTCATGAAGGGGTCTTGTTTGGGTGTTCTAGTTAGTGCAATATTCGGTGGTCTGACGGGGATTATGAATGGGAAGGCATGAGTGCGTGCCATGAGGACATTCCGCATGGTGACGGCTACCCTGCTGCAACACTGCCTCCACAACGGTGACAAGGAGGAAGGAGGAAGGAGGAAGGAGGAAGGAGTACGACATCATCCAACAGATAGGCACTGGGTGGATAATCTTGTGAAACCGACGCTATTGGTTCACCAGTTCCTTCGCGCAGAGAGGAAGCGAGATTGTCTCTTCCATCAGCTTTGTTTGGAACGGATGCTGTCATACTTCTTCAGTGCAGGCCACGTTCACTACGCTCCGTATATCAGCTGGCACCTGCTAGACCACTTGTTGCTAGCAGCAGATGCGCTTGTATGCCGCCACGTGCAGGTTGTTGGAATTCGGTATCCAGCGACCAGCTTGGCAAACAAACTGCTATCAGGACGGGAAAGGGTGGTCTGAAGTGCCTGACGCTCTCTGAATGGATTGATTCATTCCCGATCTCACTGTATCTCTCTAATGCTATGGAACTCAGTGACAATCGGCTGCGGATTGCCAGAGCTAGCAAGGCATCCCCATCCGTTGGAAGTCGAGAGTGACGTCCTCTACAACATTGGCAATGGTCAGGTAGCTCCCAAAGAGGTAAATGTGGAAGATGTACTAGTCATTGGAGTGAAAATGGCATCATCCTTCCGCAACTCTCTGCCGTTTGATTTCCATGCCAAGATTTCCGAGAAGATATTGGTCGTTGACAAGTACAACAATAGCTCAGCCAAAGATCATGAGCGGATACGACGTGCTGGTGATGGTTCTACTGACTATAACATAACCAACAACAGTCCCTTACCCAATCGTGATACCATTCTAAAGAATAAGCACAAGAAGCGTGAACTCGCCCGAGTGATATCCACATTCAATCATATCCATAGATTGTCGTGATGACAGCAGGATGCGTCAGATGTCACAATGATTACATATCTGTTGCAAGCTTCCAAAATGGATAAGGCTGTCGTCTGGATCCTCAGCGATGATACATATGTATTTGTGCTACTGGTCTACTTGGCCTGGAAGCTGCTACTACTTCCTAGCTGTAGAGTCCAGATGGAATGCTGGAATGGGGTAGTGATCGACATCAATTTGACATGTATACAGCTGTGATCGAAGTGTCTGCAGCTACTGCGCATGCATGCGCTTACCGGCTGTGACACTGTATCATACCCATACATTCTGCAAGGGGAACATCAGTGCACTGAATGCTCTGAAGGCTGGCGAATTTCCAGGCTTGTTTGATGTACTGGGTGAAGCAAACGCCACTAATGCTGCTCTCCTAGAAACAGGTAAGCGGTTCTTCGCAGCTATGTATGGTCAGCAAACAGGAATATCAATGGGCGCGAGACTACCAGATATATGTCAAGAAGAAATAGAAGCCAATGAGCATCATGGCATAGCCTCTGACAGACAATAACCTGCTTCACCATGTGCGCAGGGCACATCTTCAGATGATGTTGTGGAAGGCGGCTGATTAACAGGGTCCTCCGGTTGTGGACATTACACAGTTTGGGTGACAATTCAATGACAATATCCCGTCACCCAACTTTGACACTGGCCCCCGGCACCTGCAGGTTTGATTGATGTCATCAGCTGTGGCTGTAAAGCAGAGGGCAAGGCACACAGCACAGATGGTTGTAGCTGCCACGTACATCAGATGTAGTGTATCATCTATTGCGTGTGTACAGCTGGCGATGGGTGTTGCAATCCATTCACTATAAAGGATGATGGAACTGGAGGTGCATATCAGATAGATGACGATTCTGTGGATGAGGATGTCGAGGATGTGGAGGAGCTGGAATAATATGTGGTATCAGACCGAAGCAATTGCAGCAGCTATAAATTATCTAAATATTCTTTAATGAATCCAAAGTTTAAAATTGTTAGTGCATTGGTAGTTATGGATACTACAGTGCTTGCATTGGATTTGTAGAAACTGCACGACTATGGAGAAAATCCAAACATTGATGATGATGAGTAAATGAACAACATATATTATAGCCCAAAAAAGAAAGGAGGGGCGGGGGCCAATACTATAATGTCTATTGTCAGTACCATAGTAATAATGGCACGTGTACAGCGGTGGCTACGGAGTCTTGAATAAGGCACTACTGTGCGTGCACTCCTCGACCAGCAGTGTATACTCGACCATGAAAACATGTCTTGAAACTATTTCTGAGAAATTATCCCATATAGTAACAGGGCTATCTAAACTAGATGGCCGCGGCCTGCATGTCGGCAATGTAATACATGTGTATAGGCCGATGTTACGATACAGAAGATATGTTCCTTTACTTCGATACACATTTTTGGAGATATTACGACGATTCGCATGACACTATGTGACCTTAAAGAAATTGCATTAATACTCAACTGAAATATGAAGCAAAACGCCACATTTTCCATCGATCAAAACGCCGCAAATTGCGGCAAATGTGTTGGTGATATGTTTGACGATTACACCGCGTTTTGCCGCAATTCAGTTGGTCATGATTGCCGCAATTGTTTTTATCGATTGCGGGGAATAACGCAGGAGGTTGCAGAGTTTTGCCGCAAAACAGCAGTTTGCCGCAGTGTATGAGATTCCGCGAGGCCGAAAAACTTGGCAAAAAAAAACATATGCGGGTTTCGCGTTGCCTGTACTGTATGTTGAAGGCATAGACTATCTAGTGACTTACAGTTTTCCAGGTACTACACTTGGCAGACTGGTTCAACAATTTGAAAGGAATTCTTCTTTGAAACGTGCGGTGTCGTCTGCGGATTACATCATTATTCATGCGGGTACTAATGACATTTTCAAACTGGCTCCGGATTCTTTTCCCTCTGCGTTGAATAACTTATTTGCCATTATCAAATTGATTAACCCAGCCATTAAGCCTATTTTCTGGGCTAATCTGCCTAGACCTGTTGATTGGTCATCAAGTGCATCTTTGGTTAAAGCAGCAAATATGTTGTAAATGCGTTTTTGTAAGTTACGAAAGGTACCTTTCGCCCTTTCATGGGGAAAAAATGGTGTTCTGCACAGGCATCTTTTTGCTGTACGAGATGGAGGTTTGCACCTTAATACTGAAGGTGTAAATGATCTCACCAATTTTTATCTACATGTTATTAAAAGATTGAGGAAATCATAAATTCATGTACATGTATGTGTAGGTGTGTCTGGCCACGAGATTGAGGGCTTAGTAAGTTATTTCCTGTTTGACAAGCTTACTCGTGCATCTGGAACACACTGTTTTTGTTGCATATATCATTAGTGCCTTTCCATTTTAAGACAGAAATGTAGATCCAGATCAGATTGTGCGGGGGCTGGCCTGGGACTACATGTATACCTTCTGCATCAGATATCCCGGCTGTAGATTTTCCATGGACATACAGGAAATTCTGTGGAAATTCCATGGAATTTCCACGGAAACTCTGTGGAAACCATGGAATAAATGCGGAAACACTGGAATATGCTGGACAATGTCCATGGAAAGTATGGACGTCGTCCATGGAAAGTGCGGACATTGTCCATGGAAATACTGGAAAAAGCATGGAAATACTGGAAAAAGCATGGAAATTCAGTTAAAAGTGAGAACATAGTAATTTTTTTCTAGAAAATTTGACTCAGAAAATTTCAAGAGCGGAAAAGGAGCGGAACATACAGGAAATCTGAGAACTTAGAAAATTTACAGGAAATCTGAGAACTTTTCAAAGTTGTTTTTATTGTTAAAACTTCTGGAATCAAAATACTGATAACTCAAAGTGAAATTATTACATGGTTTTCTATATAGTAAAACACAAATTTTCGCTCAATCATACTATTTCCTCTGTCCCTTGGACTTTGAGTAAATATAAGTGTAGATTGTATTTGTAATCAAAGCATTTTGATGATTTCTCATAATTATGTGGCTGTGACTGGAGAAATGAGGCTTATGGTATTTCTGACCAGTGCTCTTGATCCAATAGCACACTCCTGTAGCCTGATAACAATTAGGTACATTGGTTGTTAAAAGCATGACAGGTGTTTCACTGATGACATGGCGAACAGTGCAGATTCTGATGAGACTCTGATCTGGATATACACTGGTCGGAAAACCCATAAGCCCCACTTCTCCAGTCACATCCACTTATGACACACTTGTACAGTATTTGTCCTCAAATAACCTTCCATATTGCATCACAGTTTTTTGCTTGTAGATGGAATTTAACTATTGTGCATACAGACACCAATTACTTGGACACAACCTTTTCTCATAGGGATGTACACCAATAACCCCTGATCTATATTTGACCTTGACCTACATTTCCTCTTGAATTACTTACTTAATTCCCCTTGGTTATGGTTTTTAGTCAACCTTGGTTAAGGTTTTTAGTCAAGGTTGTAGATGGAATACTATTGTGCATACAGACACCATACTTGGATAACTTTTTCTCTTAGGGATGTACATTAATAACCCCTGACCTATATTTTACCTTGACCTACATTTAACCTTGAATTACTTACTTATTTCCCCTTGATTAAGGTTTGTACTCAAACTTGGTTAAGGTTGATAGTCAAGCTTGTATATGGAATACTCCTGGGCCAACAGCAACCATACTTGGACAACTTCATCTCCTAGTGATGTACATCAATAATCCCTGACCTATATTTGACCTTGACCTACTTTAACCCTTGGATTACTTAGTTATTTCCCCTTGGTTAAGGTTTTAAGTCAAGCTTGTATATGGAATACTCCTGGCCGTGAGCAACCATACTTGGAAAACATCTCCTAGTGATGTGCATCAATAACCCCTGACCTATATCTGACATTGACCTACATTGAACCTTGAATTACTTAGTTAATTTCCCTTGGTTAAGGTTTTTAGTGAACCTTGGTTAAGGTTTTATGCGGGCCGTGGCCACCTTCTTTGTCAAGCTGTGTGTACATCGACAACTCTCGTAGTCGAGTTATGCTGTTCTCCTACAGCTCTTGTCTAAATATAAAATCATGTTTCAGCAACACAGTAGAATCTACTCAGTTTGAGACAATTTTACTGTGCTGCCAAACATGATTTTAAGAAAAACAAGAATAAAATTCCAAATAATCAGAGGACAATTCTTTGTTTCCAGCACATTACAGACACAATTTTTAATACACTTACACATACAAAACAAGCATAATTAATATAAAATACACACAGACTGGGCAAAATACTGACAGACAGGCTGACAGACACATGGACGATTATGCATGCACATATGGGTTGTAGGAAATATTTTGGGTCTGTAGAGAGATAGAGGCCAAAAATAAGCGCCTGAAATACAGACATACAACAACAACAACCGCATTTTTTCAAAAAAAGGCATCAGAAACAGACAGTTATTTTGATTTAAAAACAAATTTAATGTAAATTAAAATCAAAACCACAGTAAGGGATTTCATAAACACATAAACTAGACTTCTAGAAATGATTGTGACTTATTATTATCATTTAAATCAAATAAGGTGAGGATTTCGAAATTATGAAATAATTAACCAGTAACCGACTGGATCCAGTAACACCAACTTGTGTGATATTGGGCTTCCACTCCCACTGTCTTAAAAACATTAGAACATTTATTGTAGTTAATATATGTTAGTTATGAGTACATACCTCTAATTACACTGCATTACATATGAGGTATGATGGAGTAGTCTTTCCAAATGTGCCATTCTACTTAGTGCCAATAGTGGGGAGTGACCTAAGAATCTTGCTAATACACAGTTTATGGTAATATTTTTGTGTCCTACTGTACATCAGCCATATTTTAATTCTATAGCCCACCCATGCTCAAGGTCAAGGTCAAATTGTTTAGAAATGTGCGTTGGATTTTTTTTGTAAAATCTGAGTTAAAAGTTTTTCCGTATCTAATATCTCCACAACCCGATGTGACTGTTTGACTTGAAACTTCACATATCTCATCATCCATATTTTCATCCAATAGCCCAGCCATCTGGCCCCCATGCCCAAGGTCAAGGTCAAATTACCTAGAAACTTGCGTTAAAGTGTTTTTCTTAAATCTGAGTTAAAGTGTATAACGTACTGCTCAATATCTTCAATACTTCTTTATCACCATCCATATTTTTATTCTATATAGCCCATCCATGCAGCCCCCATGCCCAAGGTCAAGATCAAATTACCCTGAAATTTGCATTAAAGTTTTTTGTAAAATCGGCCATCTGATACTTGAGAGCTATAAATCCTGTCGTACCCCAGTAAAAGAGTAACCAGATTAATGCTGATCATATTACTTTTGTGGTTGGAGCTTAAAGTGACTGGTGTGGCATGGACCTGACACCAGGTCAGGGTGTTCTCATTTCAGGGCTGAATATACAATGTGTATTTTTCTGTAAATAATCAGTTCTGATTTTAGGAATTTTCCTCATTATGGACATGTTAAATACTGGATTAATAATACAAGTCGCACCCGTTTGTCCGGCCTTGAATGATCTTAGCTGTTGATATGCCATTAAACACTAATCATCAATCAATGACCATGGATGTCTCACTAAAACTGTGTCCCTGATTAACAGCAAACATTTCAGTCCTCATATTTTCCATGGAAATTGTGGACGTCGTCCATGGAAAGGCCATGGAAGATGTGGACATCGTCCATGGAAAGTCCATGGAAGATGTGGACGTCGTCCATGGAAGATGTGGACGTCGTCCATGGAAAGTCCATGGAAGATGTGGACATCGTCCATGGAAAGTCCATGGAAGGTGTGGACGTCGTCCATGGAAACGCCCTGGAAAATATTCCATGGAAAGAGTGGACGTCGTCCATGGAAAGTGTGGACATTGTCCATGGAAAATGCGGAAATTGTCCATGGAAAGTATGGAATTGATTTTTTTTTCTTCATTTTTTCTGGTGTGGAAGGAGGGCGGAATTTGGGTGGAAAGTTGTCCAAATACTCCGGTCTTTTTCCATGGAAATGTTTCCATGGAACTTCAGTGGAATTTCCATGGAAAATGCGGAAAATCTACAGCCGGGATGCCTTCTTTACTCGTGGTTGGATACTTCAGCCTACAGTGTATTTGTGCTTGCAGATCACATTAATGCAAAGTATTTGGCTTGATTTGGAGTATAGGGTGTTAGGACGGGTGATCTGGCGTTAATTTCTTTTTGTTTTCTGTTTTTCATATTTTTATTTGGGCTACCATGCCGATTCGGTGAGTGTCAAGCACTGTACTTGAGGTATTATTTGCGGCTAGAGAAACATTGTCATAGGACTTTTTCTGTTGCCCATTTATTGTACAATGCAAGTTGCTGTTCATGTAGAAATGGTTATGGAGGAAAATGGACTATTATAAATATAAAGCATATTAAATTGTACATTTAATTTTGTGTCACTCGTCCATCTCTGCCAGTGTAGATACGCCCCTAATCGCATATTTCACTAAATTCAGTCATACTTTTTTGGGCTACCAAATTTTCATTTGGGCTAGTGAAATATGGGATTCTAAAATATTTACTAGCCCAAATATTTTTATTTGGGCTACCATGCAGATTCGGTGAGTGTCAAGCACTGTACTTGAGGCATTATTTGCGGCTAGAGAAACATTGTTTCTGTGGTTGGTTGGTCATTTGGTATATTAATGCTGTTTTGCTTACCAAGGTTGGAATATTTGTTTCATGAGCATATTACAATAGTTTATATGTGAACGCATAGTTTTGGTAGCTCTGTTGTATTTGGTTGCCGTCAGGCAGCTGCATATTTCAGATTGGATTACCAGTACCGTATGGTCTGTTTTCAGCCTTGTTGCATGTACCAACAGTTATGTACCTTGATATAGGACTTTTTCTGTTGCCCATTTATTGTACAATGCAAGTTGCTGTTATCGTCAATGGACATGCAATTACCATGAATTACAGCCTTTTGCCTATCATTCTTGCTTCAGTTTTCTTCCAATTTAATTATAAAGGGTTTTCGAGCATGTGGGCAATTTTGAAAAAATTATTTCTACCCACTTTTTCGAGACTTAAACACGAACCCGCGGTAGGCGCTACCGATCCTCCAGTGGGAAGGGTTTATCTAACAGCTGATTCAGTGTATGGAAACATTACCGTATATACCACAACTGCTGCAGCCAGCACATCACTACAACATCCAGTATAGTTGTGGCATAAAATTGTCGTCTGCTAGTTTTAAATGTTCTTTTAAAACATGTTTTAGAACACAGTAGAATCATTTCCATTGAAGAAAATAATACTTTGCTACCAAAAAATGTTTATATAAACAATAAATATACATATATGGTACATGTACGTGTCACATGTTTTTGCAACACAATAACATCGTCTCCATTAGAGACAATTATACTTTGCAACCAAGATGGGTTTTAGAAACTAAATATATATATCTGATATCATTATACAGCTGGTTTTAAAGGATTTCTTGCAAGGTTTTGCATAAATGTATATTCTGTACCTTTCCATAAGCATGTACTGTCCAAAGTACCAGCGTGTAGTGTAAACCCCGCAGCTAACAGTGTTATCAGTGCTGTGTGTTATCAGCTGAAACACTGGCTGGCCAATTATGCATATTTTCCGGCAGCGCTCGGCCACTGACGTCATGTGGAGGACCAGCAGCCAGATGGTGCCTGTGTAGTATAGTCATTTCATAGTTCCTGGCACGGCGTGTTGGTCTATATTTTACCCAGGAATTACCAAATAAAAGTTTTGTACCGTATTTCAAGCCTTTAAATTTAAGTTTTATAAGTATATGATATCTGTTGCGCCTATATGATTTAGAACAATGCCGACTTATTGTGTGGCACTTAATTGCAAAAACAAAAGCGTCTAGGGTTGCGGATTGCACTTTTTCACCTTCCCGAAAGATGAACGTGTAAGACAAATATGGATCCACGTGCTTCGGCGGAAAGACTTCACACCTTGTCGAGTTGGGCACTGTATGGATATTGGGAACCTCACTAAAATGGTACACTGTTCTGTTTATTGCTACCCATAAATAACTGTTTACCTGTCGAGTTGGGCACTTCAATTTACCTGTCGAGGAGTTGGGCACCGTATGGATAGTGGGAACCTCACTAAAATGGTACACTGTTCTGCTTAATGCTACCCATAAATGACTGTTTACCTGTCGAGTTGGGCACTTCAATTTACCTGTCACACTCGATACCGTGCTGGCGAGAACGTACGGAAGAAGAGCAGACAATGCAGACAATGTCCATAACTTCTAAGTAGGATAGTATTTTTAAGAAATATGTAATTTGCTATCTATCTATCATGCGTTCATAGAGAGAAGTGTGCTGCAATCAGATTTTGGAGTACTATTTATTGGTGATTTTGTTTGCCAATTACTTCCTAATTGCATGTTAGTTGTCTGTCACTTCACACCAGTGAAGGTAATCCTTACTAATATAGCTTAATTGGGGCGGCGATATTCTTTCACATGATAATGAAGCCAGAAATTAGGGCGGCGATATTCTTTCATATCAAACTGAAGCCATTAAGGGATTAACGCCTTCATGCTAATTTCTTACCAGTGTGGTAAACTGTGTAGTTCCTGCTCAATACAACAACGATCAGTAACGGTCACTTTATGTTGTGTATGGTGGGCCAAGGGGCAGGTTGGGGTTCAATAAAATAACACTTAAGAAAGCAGGGGTTCAATAAAATAACAAATATCCTCATGCCACTAAACTCATTTGTCTTAGAAAATACATGTTCGCAACTTTATTTCAGATGTCATTTACGGAAAATATCATAAATTTTGTACTCACCGAAATACTTACCGATCATAGAATATTCATACATTATACATGGAAATATACAGTGAAATATCTCCAAGCTATTCTCTAAATACTATATAAAAACAAATATATATATAAACTCGATTTTCTCTGGATTCGTCTATATCCTTGGATTGAAGAACCGTGTGCATCTGAAATAAGAAACATGTCGTTAGAAATTTTAACATTAATACTATCAATGAATAATTAATGAATACACATCATACTATATCATGCATTATCATATTATATATATAATTCGCCTACTATATAATAATGTACATATTTCCCGTTTTCAATTCACCTTCTCATTATATCATACAATATATATTTCCCGTTTTCAAATAGGGGCGAAACGACCCGACCTGACCATACATATATCACATTTTCGACCAGGGCGAAACGACCCTGTGCGAAACGACCCGGGGCTAACAGGTAACATGGGCGAAACGACCCGACACACACTGTACATGTACATATGTGGCCTTGACGCGAGAAATTGGGCTCATTATTGACACCAGTCGCATAGCCCATAAGCCCCATTTCTCACAGAAATCATGTAACAATAATGTTTGACCATGTCGAGCGGTTGGTAAACGTCTGGCTGTGGCACTCGGGGAACTGTTTGAACGGCCTTGGTGCATACTCTTGTTAAGATTACATTTATAGTACTTACTACTACATGTAACGTTATATAATTTTATGAATGTTTTCTTATTTACCATGATTACATAATTAGGTTTGTTTGTATCAACATCTAAGGTCATTTAAGACCGGACATAATTATGTACATATAATTATATGTGGCACAAAATATTCGAGACCATATTATATTAGCTAAAAAAAAAAACAGACTGTTGTTGAGTTTTTTCTTAGCTACATGTACCGGCCAATTGTAATACCCACGCTCCCAGGCCAGGACTGTCCCAACGTAGCGGGGCTAAACCGTGTGGTCCTACAAAATAAATATGTCTCTGCAGGGCCGGGACTAGCCCGGGGTTCTACATTTATGCCAAAATGTCGGAGATTTATCTGTCACTGGTGCTGAACCAGTGATTCTGGCTTTGAAAATAATTTTGTAAATCTGCCATCGGCATCCCGGTGTGAACTAATTCCGGTCAGTTGATGAGCCAGTTTTTGCAACATTTTAAATGATTTATCAACATTTTAGACAGCTGAATGTGCTTACTGTATATAGTATTATCATAGCGACCAGTATTGACCCTGATCAGACTGTGCGGATGCGCAGCCTGGTCTGGGTCTACACACTGGTCGCAAAGGCCAATACATATTGTGACCCCCCCCCCCACCTTGTGTTGACCCTGGTCAGACTGCGTGGACGCACTAAATTTGGATCAAACAACAACGTGACGAGTACTGGTCTCGTTGGAAAACGGATGTTTTTACCCCTTTCGTTATCTCGTTGTTTTGGTCGTTTCCGACCATCAAAAACAACTTTGGCATATTTCAAATGGAAGGAGTGTGAAGAATGTTCATTAACATACAAAGGAAAAACAATGTATTCTTACCAATCTGTGTTTCCGAGCCGATTTATATCGAAGTCGGGAATGTCATTTTCTTTGTCGGAGTTTGACCCCGATTGGACGGAAATGTCACTTTCGTCACCGCTAGTAAAGTCATTCATTTCACTGTTCAGCGGCTCAAATTGATATGGAAGAATATCCGGATAATCCAAGTCACTAGCCATTGTGCAAACAACGCTCCTTCCGCTAAATTCGAATAAAATTGAGCTAACACAACACGTATGTCGAGCTCTGCCTGTGTATTGATCTGCGTGTAGACAATAACGCGTCCTTCTTACTACGTCAGTCGAGGACGCGTCACGTGACTAATTAGTTTCCGGATACTCTCGGCCGAGTAAGAAATCGATAGCTGCCGAGTCGTATCGCCAGCAGACATAAACTGTAGCTCTGTGTGGTGTAGAAAAGTGTAGTTTTTTAGTGTAACTTCTATGCGCTATGTTTAATTAGCATATCCGTGCAGGAAATCTTTTAAATAGTATTCTCTTTTTTTTTCTGAAAAGAACACGAGTTGGCAGCAAAATAGAATCATCTCCATTGGAGACAATATAATCGTCTCCATTGGAGACGATTCTACATGTATTTCGCTATCAAAATATGTTTATGAAGTTAAATATCTAAAGTCGTCTGCTGGTTTTAAATATGATTATTTTGTTGCTTTTTTTCTCTCAAAAAATGTTGGAAACACACTAGCGTCATCTCATTTGGAACAAAATTTACTTCACTACCAAACTATGACATCGTATGTTGGTGAATCTTAATTATAAAGGAAATGTAAAATCAGCAGACAACATATTCATTTTTTATTTTATTTCCCTACTGAAGTATGTATTGGCAGCTATTAGAATGATCTCCTGGGACGATTTCTAATATGCTGGTCTAAGTATATTTTGGAGAAAATAAGAACTGCACATTGAAATGTAGATGTGAAAAAGTTGTGCAACATGTACTAGTTGTCTACTAATGTTATGTATGTAAAAGTGTTATTTGTATTGTCTTACAGTTGCATATACACGCTCAGCAGTGGTATGTTGTTGATACAGCCACCTGACTGGGGGTCAGAGGTTACAAACAGTTTGAATTTTGAATTGTTTATATTAAATACTGCTTTTTCTAGATTTTTGTTTCTGCAAATATATTGCTCTATAAATGCACTATATGACTCTCAACTTAGAATATAAATCTAATATTTTTCTTACAATTAGTTTTTTAATAATCACTGATAATCAGCTGAGAAAGACAAAAAGTCAAAAGTATTGCAGTTTTGAAATAGCTCCGCCCACACCTATTTATAGACCTGCCTGGCCTTTAATACCGAAAATTGGATAACATGTTGATAAATAGCTATTATTCACATGCATAATTTTCTTTTTAACACATCTCAAATATGTCACAATTAACTGCTAAGTGCGAATCAGATCTGATTCGCTATTCTGCAGAGGAATCCTATGACTGGAATCGTAACTCTACCTACGGACGGTACATAAGTAGATTGCAAGAGTTACCTTCGCAACTATACTCCAACCACGAAAACCCATGACACAAACTGGTTTTTACATTTTATCGCTACAATTACTAAATTTAATGTTACCGTTGCTTTTCCAGCAAGAAATAGAGCTTCATGGCTTATCATGCTAACATCGGGAGAACTCTTCATAATTGTTTTCACCCTAGACAAGGGTAATTCACATGATCCTTTGTCATCATCCATTATTTTGTTGTTGTTGTTGTATGTCTGTCATTCAGGCGCATATTTTTCGCCCAATCACTCTCTGCAGCCACAAGACAGCGAGAGCATTGTTCAGACACATCCCAGTTGACTTGTACCTGGTCTAAAAAATACCCAGGAGAAAACGGGGTTTTCTATGTACACATGACCAGCATGCTGGCACAGAGTCCGCCCGGTTGACGCTGCCTATTTTTAATGTGGAGGAAAACAGGAGTACCTAGAGAAAACCCACAGCGAGCTTCCACGGAACAGACAAAATCGTACTGACATAATTCAGTACAAGTACAGAGACATTGATCCAGCTGATGGGCATCGAATACACACAACATACAAGCTGCCAACACACAGGATGGGGCACTGACTCATCATCAACCCAGCTGCATCATCATGTGGAGAGCGGCACACCCACACTCAACACTATCTGGTTAAGTAAGCGCTGTGTAGAAAATGGTATCACTTAATCTCTGCAAACAAGTTTGAGAAAGCTCTAACGCAATGTCCTACAACATGCAGGGCCGTAGCCACGCTGAGGCGAACCGAGGCAGTTACCTCGGTAGAAATGTTGCCGATTTTGTTTTACGATGCGGATCGCGCTACGCGCTCCCACTGGATCATATACTGCACAAAAAGATGCCAACTGGCCGGAGGTGCCCATTTCGTTACGGTGTAACAGTGTAACAAGTGCAACGAAGGTATTTTCCCCCATGTTACAGTAACAATTGTAACGAAAAGACACAGTGTGAACAGCAGAAGCTATGTTCTCATGTTACAGTGTAACGGTGTAACAAATGTAAACAAGTGTAACAAGTGTAACAAGTGTAACAAAGACAGATGCTGGATGATAATCAGGTTTTTGTACTGGAACAAAGTATCAAACAGTGTATATCCTCATCATGATCACGGTGATTCTTTTTGTTCTGTCCTAAAAACTAGCCAACAGTGTATACATTAATCAGACTAGTGTGTTTGAGCCTGGGTATGAGCCTTGCATTATGATAGTGACAATGTCTATATGAGAGACTATAATGTGCTTACATGTGTTTACAAGTTCATCATACAGATTAAATGTACATTCTCAAGTCAAATCATGCTGTGGCAGACCCTTCTGTTCTAATTAAGAAGTGTGTATTTCCCCCCCGACTGATTTATGGCCCCACAGAGACCCTGTCGTATGTATGAGAAAACCGGTATTGTTACACCTGTGAGCGTGAGGCATGACAGGTGTTTCATTGATGGAATGACGAACAGTGCGGAACCTGATCAGACTGTGAGGTTGCACACCATTTATGCAGTCACTGTCAAATGTACCAAAAACATCCATTTCTGTAAGTTGTCTATTTTCCCCATATTTTCTAAATTTATATATGTGTAGCACCTGATTTATTTACCATTTGTGGCTGTGACTGGATACATGGGGTTTATAGGACTTGTCACCAGTGTATATCCTGATCCAATAGCACATGCTGTAGCCTGATAATGGTATATATTGCGCAACACTGATAATCCCGATGTCTCCATCTACAGCCACATTTACGAAAAACTTTGGTAGTTTATGAGACAAGAAATTTAGAGCTGGATGTCCATTTCTGTAAGTTGTCTATTTTTCCATTGTTCTAACTGAGAAGTGTATACAGGTATTTGTTTCTGACTGTGTGTGATTTATGGCCCCCACATACTCCCTGTGCTGTGTATGTTTTCCTGTGATTTATGACTGGGCCCCAATTGCCTTGGATCACAAGAAAACAGGGATTGTTAAATTTGTCAGAGCTGTAGACTTAGATTAGAATACAGGTGTGATATGTCTGCACACACAGGTCTACACAGGGAATTCATCATTTTGGTTGTTCAATGTGCATCTTAACAACATATTGTTTTAGTGAAGAATCGATTACCATTTCAAAGAATTATTCGCCAAAACGATACTAGGTAAATCCTGTAACAAATCATACATTTCTGTTTGTTTTAATAAAACGTAATCCTTAATCAACTACTTGAAAGAAATCAGGCAATCAATTACCCTGATTAAAGAGGATTAGAGGGTGAAATTTGAAAACCAATTAATGCAATGATTCTTTCAAAACATATTGATTGGGGGGGGGGGTGGGGTATGTCCTACCTGTGATTTTGGACGGGGGCGGGGAATGTGTCCTACCTGCATTTTAGATGAGGGGGATTTTGTTCTCCTGTGTCAAAAATCATGGGTGTGGGGGTGGGGGGGGGGGGATTATGTCCGGGGGAGATTTTGTCGTCCCACCGGACCGACAAATAAAACCTAACGCAAATCTTACGAACGAACAGAAGCGGGATGACGAAATATCATGTCTCATAAAATAACAATGTTTTTGGTAAATGTGGATGTGATTGGAATCATTGGGATTATCGGTTTTGCGGCCAGTGTAGATCCAGATCAGCCTGTGCATCCGCATTATTCGCCATTCCATCATTGAAACACATGTCATGCTTCACGCTCACAAATGTAACAATACCTATTTTCTCATACACACCCAGAGTCAGTGGAGGCCATAAATCACAGTCAGAAAAATATACACTTCTTAATTAGAAGATATGTAAGAGGTATCTGTCACAGACTTGACTGTGCTATAGACATGATATAATGTGCTTTTTGTATCAGGATATACACTGGTGACAAATAAAATAAACCTCATTTCTCCAGACACAGCCACAAATGGTAAATATATCAGGTGCTACACTTATATACTAATCAATTGCCCGACTGAGTGTAGATCTATCTTAACTCATCAGTTCTACTGATTCCCGATGTAGTCTTATATTGCGTCTACAAAGCTCACTAATTTAACAATACCTGCTTTCTCATACATACCACTGCACAGGGAATCAGTGGGAGCCATAAATCAGTCAGAAACAAACAATGGAAAAAATAGACAACTTACAGAAATGAACATTCAACTGAAATGTTCTTGTCTCATAAACTACCAATATTTTTGATAAATGTGGCTGTGTCTGCAGAAAGTTTATGGAGTTTGTGGGTTTTGCGACCAGAGGAGATCCAGATCAGGCTGTGCATCTGCTGTTTTCTCATACACACCACAGGGAGTCTGTGGGGCCATAAATCACAGTCAGGAAAATACACCCTTCTTAATTAGAACAGAAATATTGGCCACAGATTTGACCCAGGAAATGGACACATGTAACCCATTGTACCCTATTGTAGATGATGTAGACTATGTTGTATGCCTGTTGACCATTTTGCATATATTGCGATCATTTGAGCCGTCTCACTGTTACAGCAGTTCTTATTTCTCCACATATTGTAACGATCATTTGAACCATCTCACTGTTACAGCAGTTCTTATTCCTCCACATACTGTGACGATCATTTGAATCGTCTCACTGTTACAGCAGTTCTTATTTCTCCACATATTGTGACGATCATTTGAACCATCTCACTGTTACAGCAGTTCTTATTCCTCCACATATTGTGACGATCATTTGAATCGTCTCACTGTTACAGCAGTTCTTATTTCTCCACATATTGTGATGACCATTTGAACCGTCTCACTGTTACTGTTCTTATTTATCCACATATTGTAACCACCATTTGAACCGTCTCACTGTTACAGTTCTTATTTCTCCACATATTGTAACCACCATTTGAACCGTCTCACAGTTAGTTTTTATTCCTCCACATACTGTGACGATCATTTGAATCGTCTCACTGTTACAGCAGTTCTTATTTCTCTACATATTGTGATGACCATATGAACTGTCTCACTGTTACAGTTCTTATTTCTCCACTTGTTGCTAAATTACCGGTACATACAATCAAGTCGAGCAGTCGAAACAAAGCTCTTGCAGTCTTTGTGGCTGTAGAGAGATTGAGGCGAAAAATAAGCACCTGAATTACAAACATACAACTACAACAACATTGAAGTAAACACTTACTGTGCTTTTTATTAGCCCATCTATTTATAGATCGGCTAATATATTGGTTATCCATCGAATTCTGAAAAAGTTTGTAGCAACCCTTTTCTCCGCTATTCGGTAATCTACGAACGCGAATTTTTCTGTATCACTTCCAAATTGCATCAACCGATAAAGTTTGCATTTTTGGCAATTATCTCCGTTTAAAACTTTACTTATAGCCAAATAACACAATTTTGAATACTTAATGAGCTGAACGCCTGAAGAGATTTAACCCGGAAGTTATTGTTGTTGAAGTCCATGTTGGCTCTAATGGCCATATCCGCCCAAACATACGCCCCGATTATGGGCTAATTTAAAGCTTTTATTTATTAAACAGAACAAGTTTCAGCCACGTATAATCGCGTAAAATGTGTTTATTCGGCTAATTTATAATCGACCTCTGCTCAAAATCTCCTTACTAGCTAGCCCCAGAATTTTCGGGTTTATCCCAGCATCTCGGGTTTATCCCATTGGATCGCGTATGCGCGTCATTTGACGCTAGTTAATATTCACACAATTTTCCACCAATCAAAACGAAGAATTGCCCTTCATAGCCAACTTTGATTTGTTTACGTATCTTGCAGGGATGGCAGGGATGCATCCAGCACGCGCGATTGCGGCAATCCCCCTTAATTATTGTCAATGCCGCAAATTATTGATTGTCTTGCGCCCGACATCGCGCAAAAAATCACGGATGGGGCACATTAGGCCAATCTGGGCATGTGCCTGAATACGCAGGAGCTTGCGTCTATTTTTAGATGACACTGTAACCGCTAGATATATATAGCCCTGGTAGCTCCGCCCACTCGCATGCTGCCACAGAATTCGGACAAACACACACACAGTGACTACAACTTTGTGTATTGCGGAGTGTAATTTGTAGATAAATAGAGCATACAATACAGGTGTTACGCTGGAATATTTCGCAACATAATGGTGACAACAAAACATTGCTGCTATGGCATTGCTGCTATTGGATGGATTTGGGAACGGGTTTCCAAAACCTGCACAAAATCGAGAAAAATGTCAACGCTGGGTACAGAACTGTGGTCGAAAATAGTTTACCATTGGCAATGTTACCAGAGACACCTACATATGTTCGATGCACTTTACCCTGATTTGATCGGCTAATAACATCATGCTCTGCATGACTTTTCATTTATTTATTAAGTTACTATTGGCTATACTTTGATACCAGTTATGTCAGCTACACACTGGATGACGGTCCACTGAAGGATAACTAAAATGTGCATTAAGCATTATATAGTAAAATATATATTCCATTGTAGCAATGATATTATATGCAGAATATATAAATACATAATAGATGAAACTTGAAAGGCCAAGAAATGGAGTTTGTAAATTATGGAGAAATGCTGTAGTAACTTGCTATTTAAAATACAGTTCTGTTACATCTTGTTACACTTTCAAAGTTGTTTACAGTATTTCCCCATACGTTGCACACTTTAGCATCGTTTCGGTCCCCTAGAAAAATGTGTCCCAATTGTTATTTGCCTTTCGTTACACCATTACAGTGTAACGATGCAGATTTGCAGGATAATTTAAAATACAATTCTGTTACACCTTGTTACAGTATTTCTCCCATACGTTACACACTTTAGCATTGTTACGGTCCCCTAGAAAACATGTCCAATTTGTTTGGCCTTTCGTTACAGTCCGTTACATCGTTATGTACAGTGTAACGAAGAAGATGTGTAGGATATTTTAAAAGACAACTCGGGTTACACCTTGTTACACTTTGTTACAGTATTTCCCCATACGTTGCACATTTTAGCATCGTCACGATCCCCTAGAGAACATGTCCAATTGTTTTGGCCTTTCGTTACAGTCGTTACACCGTTACAGTGTAACGATGAAGATGTGCAGGATATTTTAAAATACAACTCTGTTACACCTTGTTACGCTTTGTTACTGTATTTACCCATAAGTTACACACTATATCATTGTTACGCTCCCCTATAAAACATGTCCAATTGTTTTGGCCTTTCGTTACAGTCGTTACACCGTTACAGTGTAACGATGAAGATGTGCAGGATATTTTAAAATACAACTCGGGTTACACCTTGTTACACTTTGTTACAGTATTTCCCCATACGTTACACATTTCATCATTGTTACGGTCTCCTAGAAAACAAGTCCAATTGTTTTGGCCTTTCGTTACAGTCGGTGTAACGATGAAGATGTGCAGGATATTTTAAAATACAACTCTGTTACACCTTGTTACGCTTTGTTACAGTATTTCCCCATACGTTACACATGTTATCATTGTTACGCTCCCCTATAAAACATGTCCAATTTGTTTGGCCTTTCGTTACAATCGTTATATACACCGTTACAGTGTAACGATGAAGATATGCAGGATATTTTAAAATACAACTCTGTTACACCTTGTTACGCTTTGTTACAGTATTTCCCCATACGTTACACATGTTATCATTGTTACGTCCCCGAGAAAACATGTCCAATTTGTTTGGCCTTTCGTTACAGTCGTTAACTCTGTTACACCTTGTTACACTTTGTTACAGTATTTCCCCATACGTTACACATTTTATCATTGTTACGCTCCCGTAGAAAACATGTCCAATGTGTTTGGCCTTTCGTTACAGTCGTTACAGAGTAACGATGAATATGTGCAGATTACTATAAAATGCAACTCTGTTACATCTTGTTTGCTTTGTTACAGTATTTCCCCATACGTTACAGACTTTAGCATTGTTACGGTCCCCTAGAAAACATGTCCAATTTTTTTGAAAATAAGCAATAAAACAGAAAATATCAATAGTATATATCAGTTATTGGGGAATGTTACACCGTTACACCGTTACACAAAATGGGCACCTCCTGCCAGTGTTGGTATCTGTTTGTGCAGTATCTACACTGGATACACGTTTCATAAGATTTGCCTCGGTATATGTTTACCTCTGGCTACGGCCCTGACATGTTCCCCACCCCCCTCCCCCCGATTCCGCCATGCCACATTAACCCACCAACATAAAACAAATACGAGTGCAACGCATAAAGTACATAAACAAAACAAGAATTCCGCCACGGAAGTGGTGATGCACCCGATGCACTTGACAGTAACATGACCATGGGCAAAGTAAGAAGTGTAGCGACAGATGCAGTATGTGGAAGGACTTTCAGTCACGATATCGGCATCATACCAGTCGCATATCCAGAGTCCTGTCTGGCAGAGAATGCAGCGATACATAGAGGATATTCCATCGTATATTTTGAATAGCGGGAAATAATACACGAGTGTGCGTCGGCTTCGGCGTAAGCAACTAGTGAATGTAGCGAACGAGTTGCTTCCATGGATGCCGACGGACACGATGGAAGTATTGATACGGAATATTATATTTATTACACATCCATGACGGATATTATGCACATTTAGTCTAGTTTTGTGGCTATAATCAATGAATTGTGATGTGCGTATGAATAGTTGCACAACGCGACGTGTTTCCCGTGTTTTGACGTCACGCTGTCTGACGTCAAAAGTGACATCATGTAAGCTTTTTTTGAAATCCAAATTACACAGCCGTTTCTATGAACTAGATATATTTGAGTGCATGTTTGGAATATGTTCAATAACAATAACACTGTAGATTAGTCGAGACTTCCCCAAGAGTTTGACTGTAATAAAACGTAAACATTTTACATGATAGCTCGTGATTTCAAAGAAAGCACGCGCGCAATTACGGGTGTTCTCTTCACGGCGTATTATTTGTAAGTAGTTGATTACGGGTTTTATCGCACATAGAAACCCGTACAAATAACTTGCAAGAGTGAACTAAATTCGCAATATTCAATGATAACAGGCAGACAGACGGACGGACATATGATAAGTAGGGAGGGTAGTTGTATTAATGTGGAATGATGTATCATTGATCAAGTAATGCACGTGTGCAATATGAATATATTAGCTGAAGGCAAACAGACATTATAGGTGATTTGAGAAAACTTTTACAAACACTTTAAAAAAATAAACAGACAGACAGACGGACATATGATAAGTAGGGCGGGTAGTTGTATTGCTATGGAAGGATGTACATGTATCATGTACATGTTTGCAATATGAAGATATTAGCCGAAGGCAAACAGAAATAATATGTGATTTGAGAAACTGTTACAAAAACGTTAAACAGATAAAGAGACATACAGACGGGCGTATTATAAACAGGGAGGGTAGTTGTATTAACGTGGAAGGATGTATCATTACTCAAGTAATGCAAGTGTACAATATATATCACAAAACAATAGCATGCCTCATTTGCATATGAAAATAGCCTGATACCACCGCGCGTTACTATCTGTAAAATAAATATTACTTATATCTGTATAGCGGGCACTCGTAATTTTTAGAACTGGTGGAATAGTGACACAATTATACACTTATTTAATTCCTATGAAGAACATTTTGTGCCTACTGAGTGGGCATGTACTTTTAAACATAGCTTGGTCTTATATGTGACTGTGACTGGATAAATGTGGTTTGTGTGATTTGTGACCAGTGTAGATCCTAATCAAATATCACGCTCTAAATACGATTATATGGCTTGTTAGTGTGTTTCATTGATGGAATGGCGAAAAGTGCAGATCCTGATCCGACTGCGCGCGGATGCAAAAGCCCTATACGCCCCGTGTTGTGTTTGGCTTATTACATACCTTCTCAGTCGCAGTGCGCGGGTGGCAGGGACCATTCGCGGAGGGCAATTAATCGCTCTGATAAGTACAGCGGATGTTGACACAATCTTCAAACAACATATGGCAATATGCCGTCACTGGCCCTGTTGTGCACCCCACCCCGTGGCAATTAGAGAGACTAATTCCCGTCATCCCGGGCATTTGGCTTTCCTTAATTGACACCGTGTACAACTTTGTTTCATTGTAAGTGGACAATGGCCCACAAGAAAGACGTTATGGCAGTTTGACCAGCATGGCATCAGGTCCATATATGCACCTGCCAGCACTGAGAAGTGTCTACTCTGTTGCCCGCCTGGTCACCGATTTAGCATTATATATAACTACTATCGGGGGAAAATAGATTATAGCCTGACGATGTAAATATGAATATATGCAGACTTATATTCTACAGCTGTTGACAATTGCATATTATGTCCATTTTGTCACCCACTGTCGCAATTCAGTATGTAGTTTGTAACTAGGTCATTCTTATATTTATACAGTACAACTAGAGTCCCATATAGTATATATCAGCGCTCTAATAAACTGGAGTTATAAGTAGTCTGTTGAACTATTAAATGTAATAACGGTATTATGCATACATTTCGGAAGTACTACGCATACGACATATACCCACATGACCGCAAAGGGAAATAACGTGAAATAAGCAAAACAAAGCGGAAGTTAGTCATGCAGTGACGGCTGGAAAAACTGGCTGTCCGGAATATGAAATCCCTAAAAGACCGGCACATAATGGTCGGATTACTGTGAAATTTGTTTTATTTGATGTATAAATGTGAATACATAAGCGTATCGCGAAAACAGAACCTGGTTATATCTCCTTTAAGCACCACAAGTATAGAGTTGAAACTATTATATATCATTGGTAATTGCATGAACAATTATTTGTGCCGAGTTTTAAAGCCAGTATAACTAAATGTCACATTTTCTCTATTCCTTGACGGTACCGGACACGCAAAGTTGCGGAAATGAACCACAACAAAAAGAGGTATCACGTTTTCGCCACTATTATACGTGTCAATGTTCAGCTGTCACAAATCTTCCACCTCTTCGGGATACAGTAGCCGATCGTCAATGTCCCCTTGTATGGGTCCCGTAGTAGACTACAGCACACCTCCAGCTGCCATTCGTTGTAGGGGCAACATGGGTAGTGGTAGCCGCCACATTTCGCAAATATCGGCGTGCACATCATTGGGACATGCATCATCTCGTCAATGAGGTCCGTGTAGCTGTCTTTTCGGCTTGTTCCACCTTGGCAGCCATCTAACACGTTCAAAAGTGTTGAAATCCGGTCAAAGGTCCAATCGTCATCCATATCGCGAGTCGGGCGTTCGTTGCTGTGGCTAGATCTGAAATAAACAGTATAATGACAAGGGTATCGTTATGTTTAAGCCAATGCCCTCGCTGGCAGACTTTATAATGAAATGAACATCATAAGTCCTCAGTGACTTTGACCTTTGGCGTTCAGACTTGGTGTGCAATTAGCGAAACAACGTACGTACGTAGTACATTGTGCATTGACTAGCACTATCGCCCTTCCTGTGGATGAACGAGGGGATAATAATGGGATATTGAAATTGTGTTCAAAGTAGTGTATGATTCCGCCATTATAGTTGTAAGCCGATACTATGCGTTAAAATAACGCACGAATGGGTGCAAATTTATAGGGCTATTCTAATGCACCTACCAATGTCTTCCCCGCCGATGGGAGTGGTGATTTCGACATGACCTATGATGCGCCAATGTATAACTTTCCACACCTTTATTATACATGTACATGTACATGTATTTGTATTCATTACAGTCATGTTGAAGCGGAATTATTTACGGAAAATTACTTCGCATGGACATGTACTGCACTTTCCTTTTTTTTAAACATAGCCATGCTTCCATAGTATGCATTTGTAGTAGTATAGATGTCAACCATCTTCTTATTACGGTAACACGAACTCTGCATTGGTTTATACATTGCTACATGTATGTCACACATTCCATAACTACCGTAACATTTCGCCATCAGCAATGAATTTCAATATTTGACCAAATTTCACGAAATAAAAAGAAGGCTCATTCTTAAATTTTCCTTTAATTTAATACTATCGAAAACAATAATTGTTTTTGAATATTGTTTATATGGCCGCAAAATTTGGGCAGCTTTCGTGAAACAGACTATAGTACAGATTCAGTGGCGGACAGATGTACATCGGGTCGATATAATATCGCGTCGATAAGTGCATGTATATCAAATATGTCGGAAGCATTTATAAATGGCGATTGTGGTTTGCAAGATAGAATAGTCCGACAGTATCTCTAACGTACACGAGACGGTTCTTGCAAACACAGCATACATGAATGTGTGTTCGTAGAAAATGGTGCGTCAAAGGATGCGTCAATAAATACATATCATGATCAATATGTTAATGTGTTTGTTCATTTGTGTTTAACGGTATATCAACAGCTAAGGTCATGTAAGGCAGGGCAAACGGGTTCGATCCCGTTTTAACCTGTTGCAGTGGGGTGGGGGTCCCAAAAATCAGAGAACAGAATATTTACATATTTAAAATAGGATTACAAATAATCGTAATACTCACATAAGGGGTATAACGAGATTCAAAATACGTATGTGAGGGCCAAAGCAGTTCTCCATCCGGAATTTCGGTAAGGATGAACCCCGATCGTTATATTACGCATCGCATGCTCCCACCTACCACCCACCATGTTAAATGTATACGAGTGACATTAATATAGGACCTCACCATAACCCACGCAGAAGGGAAAGTCTCGGAACAGTGAACCAGAAAAGTGATCCAATACCATGAACCAAAATGGATTTAACGCAAGCATATTGTACACGACATATTCCCACCTGTATATTTTTGCCACAAGATGTATATGACCAACATGACCTACGTTTTATACAAATTATGTACACAAATAGGTAGGTTTGAATAGGTATTATGAAAAAGTTTAAATTTAATTAGTTCGTAGATTTTGTTTGGGTAATACATAGGTCAGTGTTTCACATATGCCACCATTACTAGACCAATCGAAAATACAGGACGAGCACACGGACACCGGACTGTATGTGTATATACCACATTATGTGTACAGTCCCATAGAAAACGAACAGCCAAATGCCAAGCTGATTCTGACAGGTTAATGTTCCTGTTAATGATTTTGTATTGCACTATGGGGTCAGCTAATGAGATAACAAAGCATGCAGAACTACTTTCACTGCCTTACTGGAGTCTCCAGTAACCACCAGACTCGACCATCGTGCATGAGAATATGTACAGGTGAGTTTTATTACCACCAGCGACTATTATGGCCGTAATCTTTGCAGCTTAGGTCCAGATCAGAATGAGCAGTCACATCAGGATCTAGACTGTCAGTTTATTTGATACTGAATGAATGACTGTTAAAACGTTTGATTTGAAAAGTTTTATAAACTATCAACAGAGCTCAAGCTAAGGTGCGTAATATTATCAATTCTGGATAACAACAAATTTCTGCACCAAAAAATGGCAAGTTGGGAGTCTCAATGATCTCAATGAGACGATTCTAAAGGACTCTTAACTTGATATCTAACCGTAATCTTTGCAGCTTAGGTCCAGATCAGAATGAGCAGTCACATCAGGATCTTGACTGTCAGTTTATTTGATACTGAATGAATGACTGTTAAAACGTTTGATTAGAAAAGTTTTATAAACTATCAACAGAGCTCAAGCTAAGGTGCGTAATTTTATCAATTCTGGATAACAACAAATTTCTGCACCAAAAAATGGCAAGTTGGGAGTCTCAATGATCTCAATGAGACGATTCTAATTAAAGGACTCCTAACTTGATATCTTTCATTGAGAAATAATAATTTCGCCACCAAATTATGCACCTGACACGGAGCTCGATCTGTATCAAGTCCGCGCAGTCTGATCAGGGCTAAAGTTTTTTGAAGGAGTAATATTAATGATACCATGAAAATGCTTTGACTCCCAATCATTCTCAGTGTCAATTAGTGCAAATATTCCAATCAATAACACACAATTGCAAATTATACATATTTGGCCTTATATTTGTATATGCGTATACTATGTACACAGTGATCCGTTATGAGACCAACCATGTAAGTAATTTGATACATTTCCACAGTTGTCATAGTTCATGAAAAATATTTACATAATTTATGATTTTCTTCCGTACATGACAACGAATATTTATGACACTTTCAAA